>JARYHS010012519.1:171792015-172232696 GCA_031002005.1 Vandiemenella viatica | reverse complement strand
AGATGATGGCTAGAGGAGAAATCAACAGAATACATAGGAACATAGTAAGAATCAGAGCATGGAATGTTAGAAGTCTGGTTAAGGTAGATAGGTTGAAATCAGTAAGATTCAGGATAACTTATACGATTCCTAGTCTTGGGGGGACATAAGCTAATTCTCAAAAAAGCAGTCAACAGAATTATTGGTATGAGATTTATAATCAGCACAAGTGTTAGAAAATGGGAGTTCTTATAAACAATTTAGTGGCAGAATTATTTTGATGAGAGTAGAAACTAAGTCTGCAGAACCACATTAGTACCAGTCTATATGCTAACATCAAAAGCTGGTGCTTGCTTTCATGCATAAAGGAGTGTAAACATTTTCTTTTGTAGGTAAAGGAGTCAATGATTGGAATAAATTACCAAGTGAAGTGCTGAATAATTTACCAAAAATGCTGAAAGAATTTGATATTAAAATTTGTAAAGCACAAAAGTATGTGGTCGACTTCTCCTCCCCCCCCCCCAGGTTCAATCCCCACTCTTCCAATTAATTTCATCTTTGGTTCACTTACTGCGGTAGGTCTGGATGAATCCAGAATGGGGGGATGGGGGTTGCAAGGTAGCTTTGCTGCCCATGCGGACAATAAACTAGCTCTACATTATTGCAAGTACTTCACCGCCTCTTAGAGTTGAAATCTTTTATTCTAACATCATGTATTTAGTAAGTTTCCTCTGAGAGGTCATTGTTAGTACTGAGAAGTAGGTATTTACCTTTTTTTAATAATAATTAAAAAAATGGTGGCCGGTAGGTGCGTGCTTGGGAACTTTTCATTTGATAGAAGAGGGGGCATGTTAAGAAAAACCTTGGGCATGCCTAGTGTAATGCAACAAGGGTGGCAGCATTATGGTCTCTCAATTATGAAATCACCATATCAGGTGGTGTAATACGTACACATTATCAAAAAAAAAAAATCGTGTATAGTGATGTTCCGATACCATCAAAGTATCGATACCTACTTAAATGAGTAGTACTCAAATTGTCTTATGATACTTACTCATATGAGTACTGCAAAAGTATCGATACTTACTCATATCGATACTTTTTTTAATTAATGTCGAAAAATAAAAATATATGTGACATGTTGCTAAATTATTTACTTTATTTGCCTAGTGTAATAAAATCAAATAACAATAAAAGTCCGCTTTTGGAAGGTCTCCCAAAAAGGCGATTGTTCCAAATATTTCGGGGACAGTTTTGTTTCGTTTGTTTGTTATTGTTTCACCGGCATTAGAAAACAAACGTTCACTCAATACTGATGTTGCTACAACAATAAGATACTGTTGTGTGTATTTATACAGACAAGGAAATATTAGTTTCTTTTCTTCCCATTCTGTAAATGGATTGCTTTTTAGATACATTACAGTGTTTGACAAGTAGAGAGAGACTTTGTCACTAGCATGCGTTTTCTTTTTCTTTGTGATGTTTGAAGAAGTGATGTTCTTGTGAAACGCCAGCTGTAGCAGCTTTTTCTTCTGAGTCACATGGGCTACTTAGTTGCTTATGAATCATATATTTTAGTTTTTGTGTGGGGCTGTGCGATAACGACCATTGGCCAGGTATAGAGAGATGCGCGTCAAGTACAACTTTATTACAATGAAATATGTACCTAAAACAAACTCTTATGAGATTAGATTGCCTGTTCTAATACTAATTTTGTTTGATTTTCAATGCTTCCAACTTGACGTAAGCGGGAAATTAATTTTGCAGGCGTGACTGAGTGGCACAACAGGGATGATGCATTTAGAATTTAGCACCAGGTGCGTTTCGATACTTTAGATTCGATACAAGTACTATTCTTCCGATACCGAGTAAGTATCGAATGAATTAATTTGAATACGAAAAGTACTCGGTATCAAAACAAAGTATCGAGTACTTACTCGTATCGGATCATCACTAGTCGTGTATTCGATAGCAGGGGTTGGAATCTTCTGCAGTGAGTATGTGGATGTTAGAATATATGTGAGAGACTTACTAAGGTTGCAGCATTTAATTCAAGTATATGGAAACAGGGAAATTCGAACACTTTTGGAGCAGGAAGAATGCCATGAGATGATATTAATGCTGAAAACAGAAACAGAGAAAATTAATCACAATGTGGGACATGGTAATTTCATTTGGTACATCCTCAGGTGGGCACAGTTAATCAAAAAGTTATCTTCGTTAATTCGCTACTTAAAAAGTTAACTTTGATAACAATTATAGCATAACATTTTTGTAAATTTAATGCATCTAAGTATTATAATATGTATTAATGCATACATGCCATATCAAGGTGTTGAGTACTGTGATGTACAATTCAAGCACGGATTTCTTCATGAAAACTAACTAATTGGGCTCGCATTTGCAGAAGACCGAATTGTTTTTCTTTTTCCCATCAATTGACCCTACTTTTACTTGTTTCAAAGTATACATATCTGGATGTGTGCATCCTCTTCAAATGTTGTCTAACATCAAGGTTAGAAATGTGAGTCTTGACTGCAGAAAGTTCAGGAAAACACAGTTTGCATTCATAAGTCAATTGTTCTCCCAATATTGATGCAACGTAATCACATAAATGTCGTCAAGGATTTTTAATCTTCTCTTTGCTATTGCTACGGTTGCAGCATTCACCAACAGATTCTACATAATGAGCATTGAGTGTGAGTGGTAACGCTCTGACCTTGCATTCGAGAACACACTGGTTTGAATCTCTGACCAGCCAGATTTGGGTTTTGCATGATTTCCCCAAATCACTTCAGGCAAATGCTGGGATGGTTCCTTCAAATTCCTGAATTCCTTCCCTTTAGTGACCTCAAGATCAACAAGGCGTAAAGTAAAAAAAATAAAAAAAAATAAATCTTCAGTTTCCATTACGTAATCATGTAACGAACATCAATTTACTTTATTTGCACCCACAAACACCAAACAAAGTTTATAAAAGTATCAAAACCAATCACTTGTTGAATTGAGCACAAGTTAGCCAGCAGATGTAAAATACAAACCCTCCATAACTCTAGTGTTCCTGCTCACACCCACGCCATACCTAGCATAACAAGTATATATGCATCACGCTCAGACTCGCACTTGTGTTTCACATTACCTATTATGTTCACCATTCGACTTGCCGGACTTACGAGCGAGGAGTGGCACGTAACACAAACAAGCTAAATGATATCAGTTACCAATATAACAGACTAAAGTTAACAGGAGTACAATTTAACAGAAGTTAAAAAGACCATTAAGTTACATTTTTGCAATTTTGTTAACTTTGTTGATTAATGATTAATGGATTAACGCTTTTCTGTCCAGCTTTGTTCTTACTATAATGATGTAAGGTAGCCTATTGTCATTTGTTGAGTAAATCTAAGGTGAAACAGCATTAGAAATAAAACTGAAAATTTAGATGCATGGGGCACAAATATTTAGGAAGAATGATAGAGAAGGTAATCTGTTATTTACCAAAGCAGGTAGGTTTCGACGACAAAAAATAAGCCTTATGTTAGATATAAACAGTACTTTCAGTGAACCCTTAATCACACAATACAGAACATGAGACATATGGTAAGTCTAATTCAGGTGGCCAAGTGAAGGGAAAGCACTGATACCTGATTGAATAAAATACGTAAAACTGCTAGGGATCGAGTAAAATAATACTAGATAGAACAAGTGAAAAATAAGGTTGGAAAAAGGATTCAGGTAAAAATAGCAGAACATCATTTGTTCTTTCTTCATATTTGTTCTTTATATCTTTATGATTCTTTTTGTATTTCCTTTCTTCCATTTTCACTTTCTGTGCAGTTTTTGTGTGTACATCTGCCTACTAATTTTTTCTGTTTCTTTAATTATTTTCTTACTCTGCAATATGCCCCCATCCTTTTTGTTTGTGCCTCTAACATTTGAAAGTGATTTTCCTTCATTCACAGTATTACAATTATTGAATTTTTGATTTACTCTTTCATGTGATTAGTTGATTGTCCAAAATACTATTTATTTGTTACATTTGTCTAATTTTTGACACCAAAATCTTCCCTCCCTCAGCTTTGGTAAATGATGGGTTTGCCTGTTGTAATTTCAAATTGACTTATAGAATTATTTACTGTGCCAATACTTTGCAGATTGTAGAGGCAGATTTGGTATGGACAAGACACTAATTTTCTAAATGACTGTATTTCAAAAGGCTGGACAATCTGGTCTGAGCACATGTATTGGCATTAATACATTACTGTCATATCAACATGTAGAAGTAGAGGGATTTATAGATTAAACCAGTACATAACATTAATATAAAAAAACCTTCCCAATTTCTACCTCAACAATATAACTTACTTCATATTGATGTCTCTGAAGTTGATGTCTCCAGCAAAGTGTGCACTTGAAGAGACATTGACAATGCGGCTGTTAAGTCCCCTCCCACGACCGGCAGCTTTCAGTTGGGGAAGTAGAAGGTGAGTCAGCAAGCAATGTCCCAGGTAGTTCACTGCCAGATGTGATTCATAGCCATCCTCAGTCAAAGAGAATGGCACGAACATGATACCAGCTGCAGCCAGAAGGATAAGGCATATGAATGGAGACTACATAATTAGAAAACACTATTACTATCCTTGTAACATTTTCATTATAGTCAGTCTCACTTATTTGTGTCAGTTACAATCATCACTTCATCAAGTGCATTTATTGGCCTGCATTGTCTCAGACTTAGCACCACATCTTTATCAAATGCCTGTCAATATGCACGTAGACATTAAGTAATACTGGATTCGAAGAACTATAATGTCCAGCTTTAATACAATAACCATCTAGTATTACTATGCAATTTTTTAAAAGTACCAAAATCAAGGGCGTATCCAAGATCAGAACTAGAGGGGAGCAAGATTTTAACTGGGGGGGGGGGGGCAACTCATATTGGTTTCGAGGAAGTGAGGTGGGGGACTGAAACATGACAATTTCTTACAAACTAAAACTCAAACCTATTCAGGAGACTATTTTTATTATTGATTAATATAGTAATCCAACCACTTAATCTAAGGGCCTAATATGTAGTTAATTAAGATCGCAAGTCAGTTAGTTTTTTATGTAAACATTAATAGTCTCGGATTCTCAAAAAAATTTCAATAACTTTGTCAATATCTCATGGTGTTCTTTCATGAAATTTCGATGCACACTCATCAGGCATCATCAAGTTAATCTTTCCTCTTCCAGTGCTCCTGAGCCAGTTCTTCACTCGTCGAAGTGCACTGAAGACAACTTAACTTTTATTCTGGGGGGGGGGGGGAGGGGGGGGCATGACGCCCATGACAATTTTTTTTTTGTGATTTTAAGTTTTCCAAATTTCAATCTATAAAGCAGTCCACTATTTGCTTACCACAGTATTGAAATGTAATGTAATTGTATTTTATACCTTTGAGTAATATCATCCATCATTTAGATACAATTATAGGACCTCTGTAGCTCTGGTGATGTAATTACTGATCACTGATTTAGTCCCTTATGATTCACAGACCTAACAATTATCAATATAAAATTTAATTTTTTTTAATATGAGGTTCAAAATTTAATTTACGTCAAAATTACATGCTTACTGCAAATTAAGCATTTATACAAACCCTCCTAAATTTTCTCTGCTATTCTGGTTTTGGCAGTGAAAAGGTACCAGGTTGAAAGTCTAAATATATACCATAATTCTGTGATCCCTTAATGATTAACTGCAAGAAATTCAAAACAATGTAAATCCACTGGAATTTTCCTTAAAAGGCTTTACCGTCAATTTATGCTGACTTTTTGAAATCAAAAGATACAGAATTAAACCACTGCTTACCACATAAAGGCAAAGACACACTCTCTCTCTGTAATGGCCTTATACTCTTTGTAAGACGACAAGCTTATGCCGGGGGTTAGCATAAACATTAGGTCTCAGCTATAACCGTGAGTAGCCTAGGATGTTACAGTTCTGGCTAATTTGATGATTCAGTCGCCACATAGTTTTAACCCAAAACTATGAAAAGGTAAAAGTTCAATGATAACTAGTCCATTCTGGTAAGATGACTATATTCTTCAAAATTTTACATAGCCAAAAAAACTGCACAGGCAATCAGACAATTTCTCCGAAAGACATTTTACAGTTTCGACCAATCACTCGAGCATGGCCAAACCTCATGCCCCCACTGTTACTTAACTACATGAGGTTTTACTTGATTTTAACCATGACTTTAAAATGCAACCATAATCGCGCAAGTTGGTAATTTGCTTCGCCACGAGCCCAACCTAGCTACGCCCTACAAACTTGTAACATACTCTGAAACTGCCGCTGTTGGTCTGGGGGGAGAGTAGCTTCTGGAGGGGGCATATATAGGATCGATGCTACGTCAGCCGTGGGAAGAACCTTTCTCCAACTTTCCCATGGACTTTATCCGATAACTGATCAGTTTTCTGACGAATATTTTGCGATACCATTTTATCATGACACCAAAAATAATCCTAGCTCTCTGAAATTTTGATAGTTGCTAGATATTGTTACAAACATCAAATTAAGTTATTATAAAATTTTTCGTAACTTTAATAGTTTTGCCAGAAAAGAGTCATAAAGATGCGATTGCCATAACTTTTGAAATATTACTCCTACCGAGCTGAAACAAATGTTATTCTATTCTCCTACTGCTCATCTATCCTCTGGTATCAAATAAAGTATTTTACCTAATTTTGAAAATGGTATAAAACTCGAAAACAAAATTTGACTACTTGAAATATTTAAAGTATCGACTTGAAAATAACTCCAAACAAATCTCCATATTGAAAAACAGTTACTGTAAAAATTTGGAATCTCTAAGTATATTCCCTGATTTATTACGAATTTTATAAATATTATTCCTCCCGAATGCCGTATGATATCGCACCATCTCGTCAAAGTGTTTTCTCGCGCCAAAACCCATTTCGCTTTATTACAATCAAATGCTTTAATATTTTGAAATAAAACTTTTTCAGAAACCTTTATATTTAAATAAACTTTACTCTGAACATTATTTCTTCTCATAAATCCCCGAATAAGACTAAAATATTTAACTTTTACATAAAGCACATGTCTTGCTATACCAAATTATATTCGAAAACGATCTTTGAAATGCATGAAACTTTCTAAAATTTTAATATGTTGTTTAAACCAAAAATACGCTTCTTTCTATCTACCAATTGACTTCTTAACTCTTTTCTAATGACTGAATTTTAGAGTGGAAAATTACGTCACAAAATTCTAAACCGGCAAATCACTTTTAAACATATTTAGACTCTCAGTATGATCTTCTAATAACAAACTTAATCATCTTCTGGCTATTTATTTACCTAAACATCTTCTGAACTAAAGAAATATATTGATTTAGCAAAGTTATATGAAAGTCAAATACCACCTATCTAAATCTGATGTTAAGTTTCTTAACAGCTGTTTAAATGAATCTAACTATTGAATTTACTGTTCATACTTAAATTTATGCTTATGTAGGATATATTACATGGGATTATTATCAAATTTAACTATAAAAATTACTTTAAGAGGGTGTTACCATATAATTCAACTAAACTTGCTATCTTATCAACTAATTTTGCTATGTGAAATTCTAAGATGTTTTACATCTTCAACAGCAGAAGATACAGTGGGGAATTATTGAAAGGGTAAATACATTTTCATTGTCACTATTAACTAATTATGTATACAACTAGCTTCGAGCCCGTCAAAAATGACGGTTTGAACGCAATATTCTGGCAGTTCATTTTTTTGCAGTTGGTTAATTGTGCGGAACTGATATTACGTAATGCTAATGACCTTGATTTTGCAATGTTCTACATATTTCATTTGCCGTTCATATAGCCATACAGTAGTAACTTCTACCGAATTAATGACGCCGGAAGTAAAGAACCAATGAAATAAATTCAGATTAGGAACTCAAAAAACTTTTGCTATCCATATAATATCAGTTTTATTCCTGGTCCAGGCACAAATCAGCACGTTAAATATGAAACTACTTCCACCCGTATTAATTAATACCTTTAGTAACATGGCGCTTATGAAAGCAGCTTAATTGGTTTGTAAAACTCATTTCAGACTGAATTATGCTGTAACAAAATGTGTCAGTTATGATTCTGGTAAACTTAACCACAACCTCCACTAATATTGCGTTCGAAAATCATAGCTTCTATTACTCTCATATGAATCATGATGGGTATCACCTAAAGTGGTAGTAGGAATTCATTCTGAAAAACCGAGCGTGGTGGTGTAACGGATAGCGTTCTGGCCTCGCATTCGGGAGGACGGCGGTTCGAATCCCCGTCCGGGCATCCAGATTTGGGTTTTCCATGGTTTCCCCAAATCACTCCAGGTGAATGCCGGGATGCTTCCTTCAAAAGGCCATGGCCGAATTCCTTCCCATTCCTTGCCCCCATCCTTTCCCGTCTCTAAAGACCACGTTGTTAAAAAGGGACGTTAAACTGTTACAAAAAAAAAAAAAAAAAAAAAAAAAAAAAAAAAATCATTCTGAAAAAGCTTGTAAGAAAAAGAATCATTTTTAATTATATCTTTCGTTATATGAATACGTTACTCTGGTTAGATTATCAGAGCAGTTGGTTGAGTCTAACATAAATAAATGCATTTTACGTTAGATGACGGAGACTACAATTTCGAAAACGAATAACTGTTATTTATTTGACTGATAGATGTCGCGATTACATACGTACGATTCTCTGAGTTTTTAATAAACCTCATTGTTTCTTATCGTGTGCCAAAAAATTCTTAGTTTACGGTTTAACCTGGTGCTTACAACTGAGGCAGATAAAATAGCGTAAATAATGAAAACCCTTCTCCTTACATTAATTTATGCATCTGGTTGTCGTAGATAAATAAAAAGCAATATGTAAATTTAATCGAACGTACTAATTGTAACTTTGTGACATATAATTGCCTGGCATTAATTTTTTCCCCCTACTCTCAGTATATCTAATATCACTGCTCACTGCTATTTTGCGACAATAATATCGTTGTTGAATTGCGAGTGTCATATCCTTGATGATTTAAATCTGATAAAGTTATCTTAAATCTCATTTAATAGCTAACACATGTATCAGAAACTAAGGGTATCATATATAATGGTAGTAGGAATTTATTATGGAAAAGCTTATAAGGAGAAACGAATAAGTCATCCTTAATAATAACTTTAGTTATATGAATATGTTACTCTTGTTAGATTATCAGAGTATTTTGTTAGGATTTTAAAATAAAAAAATGCATTTCACTTTAGATGACGGAGACTATCATTTCGAAAATGGATAACTGTTATTTATGTGACTAATATATTTCGCATTATGTACATTTCTCCTAGTTTTTAATAAACTTCATTGCTTCTTACCTTCTGCCAAAAAAATTCTTAGGTTATGGTTTAACCTAGTATTCATAACTGATACACATAAAATAGCGTAAATATTGAATCCCCTTCTCCTTACATGAATTTCTGCGTCTAACTGATACGGATAAAATAGCGTAAATATTGAATCTCCTTATATGAATTTCTGCGTCTAGCTGTAAATAAATGAAAAGCAAGATGATGGTACGAATGTAATATGGTGGTTGATGATTGGTCGTTCTCTAGCCAATAGGAGTAGCAGCTATAGACGACGCATCCAGACGCCACGTTAGCATTTTATATAATAGGATATTTCATTGTCATTCTTACCCTATCATATCAACCTTATCACTCACCATTGCCTTCCATGTTCTACAATTCCATTTTCAATTTCTTTCATTTAAAACTGTTCTTGATATTAAGTTACCCACATTTTAATGCCAATGAAATGAAAAAGTATGTTATAGATCAGAATCCACTATTTTCATTAAAGAATGTTGCTGGAACATCATTACAACTAAATGCTTGTGCTTCTTCTGGTCACATTAAGAATTTTTTTTTCCATTCTTTCCATAGCAGATGATTTACAGACAATAACAAACAAGTTCTGTTTGTGAACAGATACTATGCATCAAACTATAATTAATTAGTTTTGAGCTGTTTATGTACTTGAAGTCTTCGGACATTAGCAGTGTGGTGATGGTGGTTTTGGAATAAACAAAACACTGAAGAGATTTTAAATGAACTACTAATTGTTTTATTCTTAAAGTCATTTCTAACTAACTAAAGTAATTAATCCACCAAAAGTACTACAATTTCAAAATTTTACAATAAAAATTTCAGTAGGAAGTTTATTGTAGTTAGGATTTTTAAAAAGACAATTAGTGGTCAGAAAACTGTATTTTTATAAGAATCAATTGATGGATGAATGTAAATACAACACTAATTTAAACTTAATTTGAAATCAACTGTTTTGTTTATTGTCATGCTAATTATTCAGTAAGTAGCTGCCAAAGCTCTCTTAGTTGCTGTAGGGTTTTGTCCTCTGACAGTAGTCTTATCAGAATTTTAAGCT
This sequence comes from Vandiemenella viatica, assembly GCA_031002005.1. Taxonomy (NCBI): domain Eukaryota; kingdom Metazoa; phylum Arthropoda; class Insecta; order Orthoptera; family Morabidae; genus Vandiemenella; species Vandiemenella viatica. The sequence continues at coordinate 172,222,223 of JARYHS010012519.1, read as the reverse complement.
AACTTGTTGAAGAAAGTGAATCTTGGAATGTATAACAATTAAACCTGGCAAAGTATTTGGTGATGTCTAAAACACACATATGTAAATGAACAGCTCCTTTTACTCTAGGATCCTATGGCTTGACATCGAGATCTTTAGAGTTAGAAAAGGATTTGGAGGAGGGAGGGGCAGAATAGGGAAGAATCTGGCAATCATCATCAACCAAGATGTGGCCTCTTGTAGACATGAGTTCAGACAGAATATAAATATTCTTCTCCAGGTGGAATGGGGGCAATCTTCTGCCTGCACTCCAGCACATTGGGCTGTTAGCATTCACCACTAGTAATTTCAGGAAACCGTAGAAAACAAAAATCATGATTGCTAGACCAAAGATTGAACTCACATCCTTCTGAATGCCAGACCGTTCAGAAGTTGAGATAATTGGCAGGATTGAATCAATGTATAAAAAAAGGACAAAGTATTGGAATTTAGGTGTTCATCCAGTTTCGATGTTTTTTAACTTTTTTTTTACTTACTTCAACCAGATTTCAATTAATAATTTTCAGAACAGAAGTCTGAATAAATAAGTGTAAAGCATAATTACCATTATTGATCAGTAGATGTATTTTGTCATGCTTTGCAATCACAGTTACAGCAAACTCTCTAACAGACTTTAAGGAGGCCATGTCCAGTGGAAAGCACTCTGTTGTGCCCCCAGTTACACCTGATGAACGAATAGATTTGATGATTTTACTGCCTGCTTCCACATTGCGACAACCTGTTTAAATAAAAAGGTTCATTATAAAATTATATATTGTAGTATATTATATATATAATTCTTATTATATAATAATATATATTATAATAATAATATATATAATAATATTATATATAATTATATTATAATAGTACAACAACATTGAAACAAAACAGGGATCATTCTCCAAAAAAAAATTTATATCTAAAGATTCATACAGAGGTAGATTTGTGTAAGGGAAAAAAGAGCTAAATGGATTTGAAAATACATACTACATTATCAGCAAAAATCACTCATCCCCCTATTGTCAAAAATACCACCATAAGATTATGCAGGCTTTGCTTCCTCCCTTGCTCCTGGCTCCAAGGTTGAGCTGCTGATGTTGCACCATGTGCCTCTGACAATCACTGATACATAGATTTGTATGTAGTATTTTCCTAGTGTTTAAGAACTATTTGTATCATGTTAAAAGTGAATGTGATTGAGGAACAGAATCATACAATTTGTGTACAAAAGACAGAAGTTACATTCACTTATGACCAGAAGTGTCACTGGTATATTATTTTCTGCTAGTGTAAGCCCGTGACCATTTTTTGTGTATCATCACGGATCTAGAATAGTTTCAGTTTTTAGGATGAAAGATTATAACAGGTTGACCTGATAGAAGCATTAACAGAGGTAGGCATTAAACATGAACAGGGACGATAGTGTAATCGCATAATTGTTTCAAAGGTCATAAACTCGAACTTGCTTAAATAGTAACTTGATTTATATCTGACCCTTAAAGTTCACTCTGCAAAATTAAAAAAAAAAATCTCGTTTACTTTGAAAGTATCTCGTTTTTTTTTTTTTTTTTTTTTTTAATTGAGACTGGGAAAACACTCATAATGTAAATGTTGGTCATATCTGTAATGGCCAGAGAACTTAATACACATTCCATATTATTTGTAGTGGCCCTTGGGATTTTTGGGTAAAGCTGGGCAGTAGTTATGATTTCGTACAGTGTCAGCCAAAGCAGGCCAGTTGCAACAGCGAAAGAAAACAATTGCAGGGAATAGAATGTGGCTATGCAGAAGGCAATGGCCAAGAAACCAGGTCAGATGTCAGCAAAAATATGCTGGAGCACGACGTCATTTGACAAAGGATGGGAGCGAAGCAGGAGCCACGACTGGTGGAGAATCCGCCCTACCACTTTTCCTATGGCGGGAGGCCGGGATCAAAACCCAGGTGTACTGAAGGGGGGAAGACTCACACAGGGCTCACTCAGGTTGATCAGGAACAGGTCGATCATGTTGCTCAGGTCAGTTAAGCTCAGGTATTAGCAGCAGACGACAGCCATCGACGCCAGCTGAGTCAACAATGGGTGCAGCCAGGAGCCTATGTCAACAACAGTAATTCTAACAGGTGGGATGAAACCATTAGAGTATCATACCGGGAAGGCCATGTCATAGGAGCAAGCAATAAAGGAATTACAAGCTGAAGGGAGGAAGTAAAATAGGAATGATTAATTATGTATATAATCCTGGTGTAAATGTGTATATATCCTTAATGAGAGTATCATTTACCAGTACTACCCCTCACATGACAGAGTCTTACTTGCAATTTAATATTCCTCAAGGGAAGTGGCAGGACAAAAGCAAAAAGATTTGCTGGTCCACCACATATTAAACAGTTGAGCAACTCTGAACAAATGATTTGCCAGAATAGTCAATTCAGTAACATATTTGGTCTCATGCCCACTTAAAATAACCTAATAACTCTCATACAGTGAACATGAGTAAGGTAGCGTCCATAAACTATGTGGCTCGGTCTAGGGGGGAGGGGGGGGGGGCGTTGGCTGGAAGGCTACGCTGCGCTGCGTGGGAGGACGGGGGGGGGGGGGGGGGGGGATTTCCGAGTCATGGCATGAAGCTTTTAATTCATATCATTTTCCACAGTTAAAATAAGTTATAGAAAACACAAAGCTGTGAATATTTATTTCCTTCATTAAATTATCTCTGTTCGTAATTTACAATAGTCTGAGCAGAGAAAATAGCACAAAATGTCTTCTGGAATCAAGAGGGAAAAAATCTGCATGTAAGGGGGGGGGGGGGATAGGCAAAAGCCATGCGTTGGGCTACGTGTGGGGAAAGGGGGGTTCACAGGAGGCCAAAATGGAGCTACGTGGTTTATGGACGCTCTCTAAAGACCAATAACGAAATTGGTCAGTAAAATATGAAAAAACCAAATGAAACGTAGTCAATAAACTTTGGTTAAGTAACATTAGTGAAAGTTTTAATTAGATTCAAATTTATCCTAAGCCCGAATGACATAACTGTGAAAATCTATGAAAAGCAAACTTAATGAATATATTATGACAATTTATTTGGTAGCAGTTGCTTAACTATTAAATTATGGACATAACCTCAAATTTCTTCTAATGATGTCTTCGGTCACTTTTAGTTTGCGATCAAAGGCTGACACGTGACACCATTTTCCAGCCAGTAGCTATCGAAGTGAGTGAGTGAGCTTAGGAAATTAAAATAAGGAAAGACAGGCGAAACAAATCTATGGCCACTCACAGATGAAGGCAGCAGGGCCATCACAAACACAAAAATCCTTAAAACACTTTACAATATTTCGGTATGAACCTTACTCTTGATTAGAGGAGGACATATGTCAAGACGGATGGATATATACACACTGACATTCATCACATGACTAAGCCAAAAATGAACTAGGTGGGAAGCCGTCCCCCCCCCCCCCCCAAAAAAAGCATCTAGGTAATTCCTGATGGCATTGTAATTTTGGGGACCTTTTCTTTCTTTCTTTTAGTTCTACGTTTCTTATAAGGGTGGCAATCTGATATAAAATATTGACATGAGATTTGTGTGACCAACTGCCCCTCTTACAAAGCCTACCTTTGCCCCAAACTAAAATCCTGCCAAGGTGGGAAGGATGGGGATGGCAATTGTAGGAATAAATTTGAGAAATGATAACTATAGGAAAGTTTAATTTCTGTAATGGTCAGTCAATGTAAAATAAAATGAATTAAAGTAAATTTTTTAATAACATAAAGACATAAAAATATTTTGGATCAGGTCTATAAAAAAAATAATAATTTATAGCAGTTTAAGTGATAGGAAGGTTGAGGCCAAGAGGATATCTGGAATAAATGACAAACTCTGTAGGTGGGAACTAGCCTACAAGGCCACTCAGAGGCACACATGTCAACGTAATGCACATTTGGCCACCTCTGAGGCTATAAAGATCCCAGCCTCCTGCATCCGGCATTTCACCAGAAGATGGCGAAAGAGATTCCGATTGCTGAAATATATGAAAGTACCCTGGTAATTCAGCTAGTCACCCGAGAAGACTGTATTGGGTATCATAAATTTTTCTGACACTACAACCTTCGCTGAACTTTGCAGATGGGAACTAGCTTATGAAAATTTCCTTGACATTAGACATCCTCGATCTCCAATGAGATCCTCCCAGTAGACCCATTACTTTATTGCGCACATTTTATAGATCTTATATTGTATTTTGCCTATTTAAAGTTTTAACACATTAACTCTGTTCGTCAACTTCCGATGATGATATGCCTCCAGCATTTTCAATTATTGCTACTTCCCCCCCCCCCTTCTATCATCTCCTAGGACATGCCACCTGTGTCCTCCATTCACCAAGCAGATGTTGGTGCCTACACATCTGACCTAGTGTCTCACCTACTTGCAACAGTAAGGTTTAACACTGAGATGTAGCATTACTCATGATCATCTATTGGGTTTATTGTACCCAGTGTAAGGTATCCCTCCTTCTATTTTCAAGATTTTGTTAGAATCCGGTCAAGTATGGGGTTCGTTTTAGTATCCGGTACCACAGTTAAAATCAAAATAACCACACTTCTAGTAAAGTAAAGTGAATAAATAACACATAAACAACATAAATAAACTATAAATTGTCATAAAGCCTTGATATTTCAGCAGGAAATAGGTCATTTCACGTAAAAGTAAACTTTGCACAACAGGTCCTAACATTAATCAGAAAGATATTCTAAACGGATTTAAAAGAAGCAAATGGTATAGAATAGTAAATATATTGCCTAAATAAACCTTTCATCATGACTAATAAGCGTTATTCCTGAGATAAACAGTGAATTTCAACATAAATCAAACCTAACCATTAATTTTGGAATATACCAGTTTTGGTAGCTCTAATGTGATTTTCATACAGTAAAGAGTGTAAAGAACTAATAATAGCAAAGCCTAGACTCACAATAACCATAACTTCACAGTTAAATATAGTTTAGCAAGTATTTTAAAGAAATAAACTGGATGATTGAATAGTAGACTGAAGCAGTATGAAAATAACTCATTGTGATGGAATTTGACCATTTTTAAAGCTCTAAAAGTAAAGAGAATAATGCCTGAGACAGTTTAGTAGGATATTTAACAGGTTTCTGATAGTTTTAAAGCATTTAATACTCACGAGAAGTAATTATGAAGAAATTTGATCACTCATTTTTTCTAAGCAGTTCACATAAACAATTTTAGGTCTTTTAAGTAATTTCAGGATTTAAAAAGTAGATAAACAAGCAGTAAATAATTGTATCCTTCAGTTTTAATAGATTTCCAGTAGTTTCAATCCATAAAATATGAAATATTAGTAAGTACAGGAAGCCGGTAAATCGACTAGATTTTCGAGATTTTCGGAATTAATTCTAACACTTAAAAACCATTTCAAGAGCGCTAAGAGCATGTAAATGATAGTAAACACACATAATTAATTTCCTAAAACCATTTAAAGACATTTTACTGACCTGTCTGGTAATCCAATTTTGAAGTAACTTTCTACAGACACTGCACACATTATATGCTTCTACACTGATTTTAAACACAGTCACACAGTATAAAGTAGCTAATAAATTAAAACAGCCATAAAGAGTTTTTTTTTTTTTTTTTGTAACAGTTTAACGTCCCTTTTTAACAACGTGGTCTTTAGAGACGGGAAAGGATGGGGGCAAGGAATGGGAAGGAATTCGGCCATGGCCTTTTGAAGGAAGCATCCCGGCATTCACCTGGAGTGATTTGGGGAAACCATGGAAAACCCAAATCTGGATGCCCGGACGGGGATTCGAACCGCCGTCCTCCCGAATGCGAGGCCAGAACGCTATCTGTTACACCACCACGCTCGGTGCCATAAAGAGAAGTAAATTCAAGTAAATCTGATAGTTTCCAACACTCTAAGTATTTTTAAATATAATCTGAACACGTAAAATAGACCACCCACCTTTAACATTTTATTATTCAAAAGCCTATTCAGATTCCGGGTTAAGAAGTAGTTTGCCTTAACAATCCATTCTTCTAGTTTCGTACATATTAATTTCACGTCATTTAAAGCCATAGAACCGATGTTATGAATTTTCTAAAAACACTCTGTAACAACCCACGTGTAAATAACTAAACAATTTATTGTGTCTCAGATACGGCACTTACAAAGATGAAATAAACTCTAAAATACGCAGTTTAATGTAGGCTACACATTGATAATTTTTCCGGCCTGATAATCCATAAAACTTCAGAGTTATACGACAAAACATAAATAATAATTACAACTGATTGTTAGAAGTCACTGTTTCTACAAAAACTTAACCATTTCCTGACAGATTTTAACAAAGTGTATATTTTCGAGAGACTAAAAACGGGAATAATATTTTAAGCTTAATCTTGAGTTAGTAACTAAAGCCAATAAAAAAGGTTACGAAATATTGACTAACGTGGTAAGTCTTTTCACACATCCATATTTAGTAGTCTTCGGAGAGACTCAAATAGAACTATCTGCTGACACTAAACACTTCACCTCGGAACACACATACCTTCCCCTTTTCCGCGCTTGAATCAGACTTATAATGAAGAGGTTATTAGAGTAAACAGTAGGGTATGCGTCGCAGCGGGGATGCGCACCAAGGTAATACGGCCTCACGTGAGGCAAGCCTATATAAGCTTGGTGGTAGAGGCCCTACATACGCTCGGGTTCCAGTCTCTATCCAGATGTGCAAGTGAGAGCACGTTCATGCTAGGCGCTGCGTGGAGAGCGGTGGATGTTGGGAACTCTGACGTCATGGTAGGATAGGCGGGAAACGAGTCTACATGGACTAGCGCACGCCTAACGGCAGCCATGTTGGAACATTCAGACGAACAGTTCTAGCCAAGTGATGTAAATTTCAATTCAGTTTTGGGGGTTCTTTCTTGCGGTTCTTGCTCTTGTTTCTCAACCTGTGATCTTTGGTGAACGTTAATATCCGATTGCCTTGCTAACTGTGACTTGTAATATTTACGTGAAAAATTTTGAGAATATAATTCAGTGATTCAACATGTGACTTTCATTTCTACAATAGTACCTTTCTTGCAGTAGGTTATAAACTGTAAGTGGCGACTGTGGTCAATTTTAACAGTTAGCATAAATATTTCAACACGGTAACAGAACTTTTTTGGACTTAGAATATTTTGGAAGAAGACTGGTTCAGGTGAAGTATCCGATACCAACCCACACTATCGGCAACGCCCTGACACCAGCCACCATCATTTGTGTATAGATGATATTTTCTTGGGAAACTAGTCGAGTGAGACCATTTATATAGCATGATGTTTCTACTAGTGATAAGTGTACCAGTTTACAAGGGTAGGCATTTAGTGTGGAAGTGTCAAATCTTTATAGTAACGTCTCAGGGAGATGAACTGAGGTAGTTTCTCAATGCACTAGTACACTATCCATACACTAGTTATAAATTTATGTATAAAGTGCACACTGTTTAAAACAGCGTCTGTTTTGGCTTATCTTGCAGAATAGCTCCCGACTATTTTTATGTCTGCCCGACATGAACTGTACTCTAGAGACTTTATTCGCTCAATATCTAGACCGTGACCAAAGGTGCTATTCTGCAAGATAGCCTCTGTTTTGCACTATACTTACCAATGACCACATGCATATCACACTTCAACAAACTTCTCACAACTTCAACACCAATGCCCCTTGCACCCCCAGTTATCACAGCTACATCACCAGGTCTCTGAACTAGTTCTAAAACAGAAAAAAGACAAAAAATTGGAATTTAAACACTTGAGACTTAAGAGGCAATCATCTGTTTCATGTTTCAAGCACAAAATAAAAATATTCACAGTAATAACAGAAATGGTTTCCCCATTGCCTGAAGACGGTTCTGTGATTGGTAGATGTGTGTTAATGCAGCATTGTCTCTTCAACAGAAATAACATGTATGTATTTCACTCCTTCAAACCTCATTGTTACTGCCACATTGTAATTAAAAAATCTAGTTACATAGTATGTCAAGTGTGTCTCATAGATATTAGAGAGTTCAGTAAACCAGTGGCCAAAACTGAAGGTAAAGGCATATATCTCAGAACTGAAGAGACATATCAGGAGAAGCTTCAGTACATGGAAAAAAGGAACAAGTACTGTGGAGTTGAAGTTCAAGGTGATGATAAGAATGGAATACCAAAAAAAAATAAAGAATAGTACATAATCTACATATTATAATAAATTGGAACAGATGTTTTAAAGATAGTAGGATATGACTATTTCTATATTATTTTGAAATGTAATTTAGATTGAGTCTGAATACTTGCTGCTTACCAGAGGACAGGAAAAGTGCTGCAGGGGTGACAAATAGGGCCAAAAATTATAGGCTAATCAGTTTGACACCAGTGGTAGATAAATTAATGGAGAGATTGATATGCAACCACCCCGAAAGTCTGCAAGGAAAGAGACTAGTTTTCGAATTGACCATTTGGCTTTACGCAAGGATATTCATGTGAATCTCAGTGTGCTATATGGAAAATATTTCATATGAAATAGGCAATGGAGGGAAATGGTGTAGCACTAGATCTTTCTACGACATTTCACAGAGTGAGCCATAAAATGATGATAAAGTAAAAACCATTGGAGTGGATGAAAAACTGATTTTCTGGACAGAAGAGATCTTAAAAGATAGAAATCAAAAAGTTATGGTAGGAAACGAAGTGTCAAAAGAAGTGGAAGTAAAAATGGGAGTGCCATGGGATAGTGTTGTAGGACCATTGCTCTTCATTATTCTAACTAATTAGGGCGTTTTCACACACTGGCAAAGCCGGAGCCAGTTCCGGTGCTGGTAAGGGGGGATTTTCACACACACCAGCAAAATCGGAGCCAGTGCCGACCTTTTTGCATCGAGTGCAGTAGGTTTTTAGCTTTGGTGGAAGAAAGACGTGTACGTCATTGAACAAATAGATTATTATACCTCAGAAGGAAATACAGAAAATATTTAACTAACACACAGTGCTGAATACTTGTTCTATTGACTTAAATATAAAAATAGGATTAGAAAAACAGTGAAATAAATTAAGTATGCAAATATTCTGCTACATTTTTATTTTACTCAATTATTAAATCAACTGATTTTTTTATTTACATTATGCAATAGATATGATGACCTCAACTTGAATCTATAAATAAGACACAAAAAAACTTTCAATATATTACATTTTTTTCTTTTGATTTTTAATTATGAGGAGCAACCTTTATTGAATTACATTGGGAACAAGCACAAGCAAAATAAGCTCTGGGGGTGGAAAGATGTAGCATTACGAGTTTCATGGAAAAATTACAAAAGGCTTAATGTTACTCTGGGAGAAATTCGTAGTCATGGAAACAAACAGAGAGCGAGCGAGGTAATAGGTGAGTGCGTTTGAGCTGACGATAGACAGTTACTGTGAGCAAAGGACCTTATACCTTCGGATTCATATCTATTGAATGCTACTTTAATAAATTGCTAGAAGTCAAATGAAAGTTTGTAGTTATTTGAGCAGAAGAAATTAAGTTAATAAGTTTTAAGATTAAAGTTTTGAACAAGTCAAAACGGGACATGTATCCCTGGCCACCGAAATCAAGGCTATAGAGAAATACAAAGTCGGATAAGAAGACCATATATATATATGGCCGGTCATGTTGCTCGCAAAAGAGATGAAAGTTGGACTACGGTAGTGCTGGACTGGATACCGAGAAACCTGAAAAGAGCAAGAGGAAGACCCCCGGATCGCTGGGATAAAGATATACGTCGAGTTACAGGCGTGAACTGGAAGAGGGCGGCTCAGGATCGATCGGCCTGGAAAGAACTACAGCAACACTATGTAGAATTAAATTCTAATATATAGCTCATTAGGCTTAAAGAGGCTACATCCTGAAAAAAGGATTGATATAGCTGCAATAATAATAATAATAATAATAATATATATATATAGGCTACAACAAAGAGACATATATTTCTGAAAGATTTCAAAGTGAAAGGAAGAACAACTGAAAGTTGATAAGTTATACATTTATTATCTATTATATAAAAATCAATGTCCGTCTGTCTGTCTGTTTATCCTCTATGCACTCCTAAACCGTTTGTCCGATTACGGTGAAACTTTGGTGAGTTGTCGAGTGAGCGTCCGGGGTGGTTCCTGAGAAATAAAATTTCCAAAAAACTACCCCCTCTTCCCCATAACACCCCATTATTGAAAAAAACCTACAGATTTTATCCGATTTGTACGGAAATTTGCACACATATACTTTAAAATGAACAGAAAAACACTGCCTATATTTGGTTTCCAAAAATGCACCCCCTTTCCCCCTTCCCACCCATTAACATTTACACAAACCCACACTTCTTATCAGATTTCGAAGGAACTTTGTACGCATATAAAAAAATTTAAAAAATATAATAATACTGTAAACATTAGTTTTACATAAACACAACCCCTCTCACCCGTTCTACCCCAAAACCACCCCCTCTTCCCCCTAACACCCCATAATTTAAAAGAACACACAGATTTTATCCGATTTTGATGGAAATTGGCACAGATATACTTCAAACAAACATAAAAATACTGTCTACATATGGTTTCAAAAAACACAATCCCTCTCCCCCCTTCACACCGCCTTAAAGAATGTACTTTTGTTTGTATCTTCTCTATGCGCTACTAAAGCGTTCATCCGATTATGGTAAACCTTTGGTGAGTTGTCGAATGCGCGTCCGGGATGGTTCCTAAGAAATAAAATTTCCAAAAAACCACCCCCTCTTCCCCATAACACCCCATACTTTAAAACCTACAGATTTTATCCGCTTTGTACGGAAATTTGCACACATATACATTAAAATAAACAGAAAAATACTGCCTACTTTTGGTTTCCAAAAACGCATCCCCTTTCCATCTTCCCACCTCTTAACTTTACACAAACCCACACTTCTTATCAGATTTCGAAGGAACTTTGCACGCATATACCATTAAAAAAATAGAAAAATACTGTAGACATTAGTTTTACAAAAACCCAACCCCTCTCACCCGTTCTACGCCAAAACCACCCCCTCTTCCACCTGGCACCCCATAATTTAAAAATACACGGATTTTATCCGATTTTGATGGAAATTGGCACAGATCTACTTTAAAATAAACAATAAAAATACTCTATACATATGCTTTCAAAAATCCAACCCCTCTTCTCTTTTACATCCCTTAAATTTTTGCGAATATCTCTTATATAAAGCTAGAAATGTAACCCGATATTGAAGGAACTTTGCTTACGTATACTGTAAGACAAACAGAAAAATAATGTCTTTGCCAAAGTCCATCCTTCTCCCCTTTTACCACCTCCCCTCTTAATTTCCAATGATTTTTATTGAAACTCACAATTTTTATCCGATTACTGTGAAAACTTTTTGAGTTGTCGAGTGCGCGTCGCAGAAGATTCCTAAGAAATAAAAATTCAGAAAAACCACCCCCTCCATCTTTTTACAACCCTTAATTTAAACATACACAGATTTAATCATATTTAGACCAAAATTTACACATGGGTACAGTAGAACTCCAATTATCCGAATTTATTGGGACCGGATCCCATTCGGATAATCGAAAATTCAGATAATTGGATTTTTTCCGAAAAAGAGTCGATTTTAATTAATTACTGTATGTATGTTGAAAATGGGAGAAAAATAACTATATTTAAAGGAAAAGGGCTTTAGATTTATTGAACGGCTACACTTTTACATGTTAAGCGTAGTTACAAGTGTTGTATGTTGGTAGAGTACATACTATACCGTAAATAAAAGCCATTACTTGCTGAACATCTCTGTCAAAGTAAGCTGTTTGACAGTAGTCATCTGTTTTCTAGCAGCATAGTCACTGAACCGCTTGACAGTGAGAAGTTTCATGTGGTATGTAGAAGAATCATTCTTTTTTTTTTTCGAATCGCAGTACGTTTCCGTTTTAATTAAAAAAGCGATTCGGATAATCGGAGTTCGGATAATTGGAGTTCTACTGTACTTTAAAACGAACTGAATACTACTACCTACATATAGTTTCACCCCCTCAACCCCTTCACGTCTTCCTAATTAAGACAAACCCACATCTTTTATCCGATTTTGATGGAAATTTGCACATGTATTCTATAAAAAATACAAAAAATACTGCCTAAATATGGTTTCCAAAAATACAACCCATCCTTCCCTTTACATCCCCTTAATTTTTGCCAGTGTAACTGGAATCACCAAAAACATTGCATATCCAAGACCATTGCAATAAACTAGAAATTGAATGAAACAGTAATTATAATTTATACATAAATATCTAATTTTTACTAGATACAAACTTTCAAATATATTCATTTAATCTATATGTGAACTCAAGTATAGAAATAGCAAAGCATTACCGGGGACCGATTATGGTGAAACTTTGGCGACTGGTCCGGGATGGTTCCTAAGAAATAAAATTGCCAAAACACCACTCTCTCCTCCTAATAAACACCTCATAATTTTAAAAAAACCTACAGATTTTATCTGATTTCTACGGAAATTTGCACATGTATACTATAAATCAAACAGAAAAATACAGCCTACATTTGGCTACCAAAAAGGCATCTCCTTTCCCCCTTTCCCACCCCTAAATTTTTACACAAACCCACACTTTCATCAGATTTCAAAGGAAATTTGCACACACAAACTATCAAAAATATAATAAAATACTGTTGACATTAGTTTTACAAAAATCCAATCCGTTCTACCCCAAAACCATCCCTTCTTCCCCCTTTACCCAATAATTAAAAAAAAAAAAAAAAACACAAATTTTATCTGATTTTGAAGGAGAACATGTACTGTTGCCACGCATCCCAATGATTACAACAGAAATGCCGTTCCAGTTAAAAACGTTTCCAGTGTGAATTGCATTTGCAATTAACATAAAAAAAGGCACAGGGACAATAATTACAAGTGTGTGGACTAAATTTGGAAAATCCATGCTTCTCTCATGGACAACTGTATGTGGCTTGCTCACGCGTTGGGAAACCATCTGAATTATTCGTGTACGCTCCTGACGGAAAAGCAAAATATCCTAAAGCACTTGGGTAAACATGTTATGGAACCAAGCAATTTATTCCTTTTCAAGGCACTGTATGTAAATATCTAATCTATACTAAATACCAACGTTCAAATGTATTCATTTAATCTACCTCAACTCTAGCAATAGCGAAGCATTGCCGGGTCAGCTAGTCTATTATATAAAAATCAATATCTGTCTGTCTGTCTGTTTGTCCTCTATGCGCTCCTAAACTGTTAGTCCGATTACGGTGAAACTTTGGTGGGTTGTCGAGCGCGCGTCTGGGGTGGTTCCTATGAAATAAAATTTCCAAAAAAATACCCCCTCTTCCCCATAACACCCCATAATTGAATAAAACCTACAGATTTTATGTGATTACTACGGAAATTTGCACACACATACTTTAAAATAAACAGAAAAACACTGCCTACATTTGGTTTCCAAAAACGCACCCCCTTTCCCCCTTCCCACCCCTTAATTTTTACACAAATCTACACATTTATCACATTTCGAAGGAACTTTGCACGCATATACCATTTAAATAAATAGAAAAATACTGCAGACATTAGTTTTGCATAAACCCAACCCCTCCCACCCGTTCTACCCCAAAACCACCCCCTCTACCCCCTAACACCCCATAATTTAAAAAATACACAGATTTTATCCGATTCTGATGGAAATTGGCACAGATATACTTTAAAACAAACAGAAAAAAAAACTTTTTAATATGGTTTCAAAAAATACAACCCCTCTCCCCCTTCCCACCCCCTTAAATGAATGTACTTTTCTTTGTATCTTCTCTATGCGCTACTATACCGTTCATCCGATTACGGTAAAACTTTGGTGATTTTTCAAGTGTGCCGCTGGGATGGTTCCTAAGAAATAAAAATTCCAAAAAACCACACCATCTTCCCCATAACACCCCATAATTAAAAAATCCTACAGATGTTATCCGATTTTGATGGAATTTTGAACACATATACTTTGAAACAAACAGAAAAATTCTGCCTATGTTGGGTTTCCAAAAACGCATCCCCTTTCCCCCTTCCCACCCCTTAATTTTTACACAAACCCACACTTTTTATCAGATTTCGAAGGAGCTTTGCATGCATATACTATTAAAAAAATAGAAAAATACTGTAGACATTAGTTTAACCTCTCACCATTTCTACCCCAAAACCAACCCCTCTTCCCCCTTGCACCCCATAATTTATAAAACCAACAGATTTTATCCGATTTTGATGGAAATTGGCACACATTTACTTTAAAACAAACAGAAAAATACTGCATACCCATGGTTTCCCAAAATACAACCCCTCTCCCCCTTCCCACCCCCTTAATGAATGTACTTTTCTTTGTATCTTCTCTATGCGCTACTAAACCGTTCATCCGATTACTGTAAAACTTTGGTGAGTTGTAAAGTGAGCGCCCGGGATGATTCCTAAGAAATAAATTTCCAAAAAACCATCCCCTCTTCCCCATAAAACCCCATAATTGAAAAAACCTACAGATTTTATCCGATTTTCATGGAAATTTGAACACATATACTTTAAAACAAACAGAAAAATTCTGCCTATGTTTGGTTTCCAAAAAACGCATCCCCTTTCCCCCTTCCCACCCCTTAATTTTTACACAAACCCACACTTTTTATCAGATTTCGAAAAAGCTTTGTATGCATATACTATTAAAAAAAATAGAAAAATACTGTAGACATTAGTTTTACCTCTCACCATTTCTACCCCAAAACCATCCCCTCTTCCCCCATCCACCCCATAATTTATAAAAACCAACAGATTTTACCCGATTTTGATGGAAAATGTCACACATTTACTTTAAAATAAACGGAAAAATACTGCATACCCATGGTTTCCTAAAATACAACCCCTCTCCCCCTTCCCACCCCCTTAATGAATGTACTTTTCTTTTTATCTCCTCTATGCGCTACTAAACCGTTCATCCGATTACTGTAAAACTTTGGTGAGTTGTAAAGTGTGCGCCCAGGATGGTTCCTAAGAAATAAAATTTCCAAAAAACAACCTCCTCTTCCCCATAACAACCCATAATTTAAAAACCTACATATTTTATCCGATTTTGATGGAAATTTGAACACATGTATTTTAAAACAAACAGAAAAATACTGCCTACATTTGGTTTCCAATACGCATCCCCTTTCCTCCTTCCCACCCCTTAAATTTTACACAAACCCACACTTTTTATCAGATTTGGAAGGAACTTTGCATGCATATACTGTAAAAAAAAATTAGACAAATACAGTAGACATTAGTTTTACAAAAACCCAACACCTCTCACCCGTTCTACCCCAAAACAACACCCCCTCTTCTCCCTAGCACCCCATAATTTAAAAAACACAGATTTTATCCAATTTTGATGGAAATTGGCACAGATATATTTTAATACAAACAGAAAAATACTGTCTACATATGGTTTCAAGAATCCAACCCCTCTTCTCTTTTACATCCCTTAAATTTTTGCGAATGTCTCTTATATAAAGCTAGAAATGTAACCCGTAAATATCTAATTTTTACTAGATACAAACTTTCAAATGTACTCATTTAATCTATATGTGAACTCAAGTCTAGAAATAGCAAAGCATTTCCGGGGACCGATTATGGTAAAACTTTAGCGAGTTGTCCGGGATGGTTCCTAAGAAATAAAATTTCCAAAACACTACCCTCTCCTCCCAATAACACCCCATAATTTTAAAAAAACCTACAGATTTTATCAGATTTCTACGGAAATTTGCACATGTATACTGTAAAACAAACAGAAAAATACAGCCTACATTTGGTTTCCAAAAACGCATCTCCTTTCCCCCTTCCCACCCTTTAATTTTTATACAAACCCAAACTTTTATCAGATTTCGAAGAAATTTTGGACACACAAAGTATTAAAAATATAGAAAAATACTGTTGACATTAGTTTTACAAAAACCCAATCCGTTCTACCCAAAACCATCCCCTTTTACCCCATAATTTAAAAAACACACAAATTTTATCCGATTTTGAAGGAGAAGATGTAGGCCTACTGTTGCCACGCATCCCAATGATTACAACAGAAATGCCGTTCGAGTTAAAAACGTTTGGTATTTCCAGTGTGACTCGCATTTGTAATGAACATAAACAAGGCACAGGGACAATTATTACAAGTGTGTGGTCTAAATTTGGAAAATCCATGCTTCTCTCATGGACAACTGTATGTGGCTTGCTCACGCGTTGGGATACCATCTGAATTATTCGTGTACCCTCCTGACGGAAAAACAAAAAATCCTAAAGCACTTGGGTAAACATGTTATGAAACCAAACAATTGATTCCTTTTCAAGGCACTGTATGTAAATATCTAATCTATACTAAATACCAACGTTCAAATGTATTCATTTAATCTACCTCAAGTCTAGCAATAGCGAAGCATTGCCGGGTCAGCTAGTTAGTAATAAAAATACATAATGGTTTACGCAATTTATTTTGTTAATTTGCCACAGCAATGTGCCCACGGTTCTGACAAAGTATCTTTGGGTTGATATAAAAAATAATAGCACAACCAGATTTTACTTATGCTTTACTTTACTTAAAATTGTAAATGTGGTTGTGCTATTTTTTGTGGTATCAACCCTAAGATACTTTGTCAGAATCGAAGGGCTGCTGCCGTGGCAAAGTAACCAAATAATTTGTATAAACTATTCAGCATTTTATTACTAACAATAAAAGTGGTTCTTTCTTTTTACTTCAAAATCTTATTTTAAAAAAATGTACATATATCTTTCCATGCCTTCAGTTTTTCTACTCTGTCTTAGAAATAGTCAACTGTTTTATCCCATAAATAAGGTTTAATCTTCACAAATTCAATTCATGTCCTAGAATCGTGTTATAAAACTACGAGGAAAATTGTAGTGGCTGAGATTAGGTCATTTAACACTTCTCTGTCAGTGGCACCAGTGTGCATAAGAAACAATGAAATCAAAGGGCCGACAATTGGGCCAGTCCAGTTGTCCGAGTTCACCACCGACTGCATTCACTGGTGCCCGATGCCGGACCGGACAACGTGTGGAAACTCTCATTTCATTACATTGCATCTGGCGCTAATTTTGCTGGTGTGTGTGAAAGTGCCCGTATTGTGTTAATTTCCGACAGTTAAATGTTGTTTGCAGATGACATAATATTATTCAATAGAGTCAGAATTGGAGGACTTAACAGCTGCAGGGTGACCTGGACAGGATATCTAGGTAGGTAGGTCAACTTGGGATGTAGGTAATGCAATGAAGGGTCAGCCTATTTGATACACAGCTTAAAAACAAAACAAAACAAAAACTAAAGATTGATTATGATGACACGGTGGAGCAGGAATTGCTTGTTGAAGACATGAAATGTAAATAATATGGCATAACATTTGATAATAAGCTCAGCTGGGTAGGACACACTGGTTAGGTTGTAGTAAAAGAGTTAAAAATCTTTAATTTATTTGAGAGATTTATGAGAGTGTGTATCAGAGAAGTGAGAAGTTGTGTTACAAAACTTGGTCAGATCAATGCTTGAATATGGTGGTGTAGTAAGGACCCACATGTTGGGTGTCTAATACAGGATTTTGGGGAGGGGGGAGGGGAGTTGCAAAGATGGTCTGCTAGATTTGTCTCTGGAAATTACTGCAGAACACATTTGGCGATAGATATCGTAAAGGAGCTGGAATAGGATTCATCGAAAAACAGGAGGAGAGTGAAAAGAGATGGGAGTGTACAAGGCGTATGTAGGTGATGAGGTGTGGAAAGATGTTGGTGGAAGAATTAAGATTGTTTCATGAAACGGAAAAGAAGGCCATGACAACAAGCCGGCACTCTACTTCAGGCATGAGTATGTCACAAAATTTTCTTTCATAGGTGAGTCAGGGATTGGAATAAATTATGAATGGAAGAGATGAATAATTTATAAAAATTCAGAAAGAATTAAAAATCGTAGAGGACAAAAGTCGGTGGGTACAAGAAAGAGTAAAATAAATTTAAAAAAACTGGGTGCGTAGGGAAATTACCACGAGATCATGTGTTCCATCACAAATTATTACCATTATCTATTCAATTGTTTGACTCCCTAACCTATAAAGAAATCTTTTCTTTTTCCCTATGCCTCAAATCAATTGCTAGCTTGTGTTTAAAGTCATAACCCAATTACCCTACTTCCATGGTATATTCCTTCACCATTCTCTCTAATAAATGAAGGATTTTGAATCCTGTCCCAATCACCGGAACATATGATGAGAAGGAACAATATTGATTTAAGAAGCGGCAGGGCAATAGGGAATCTATGAAACAAATAATCAGGGAATTAATAACAGCAAAGAGAGAAGCAAAGAATAAATTCACAAATAACATCATGGCTGGGCAGGAAAATAGAAATTTTTATAGCTACATTAGGAAAATAACAAGAATGAAAGTTTCAGACATTGTTGATAAAGATGGAAAAGAAGTTACGGGAATACGACACAGCCACTCTAACGCTTGTACTGAGACCAACATAAAATTCGTAATTCCACCTGGCTGCCAATCCTTCAGCTGAAGATTATGCAAAACATGCTATGTCACCTTGCAATTTTATCACGAAAATGCATAGAAAACTGATACCTGTAAGCGTCTAGAGGCTTAAAAATAGAGGCGAGTGTTGTTAAGTTGAAAAGCTGTCTACTCGAGATGGAAAAGTTAAATAATTCCAGTATATTCTTTTCTTTGTAATATACTTTGGAGTTTTTTCTCATTTACGAAGCTGATTGGCTTGTGGAATTGCAGAATTTATTGCAAGTAGTTGCAGCGGCATCGTGTACTCGTAACTACGAAAAATGTTAGTCAAAAACTCCAAGCCCAGTAAGTGAGAAAATTTATTTAGTTTTTACTTGACCCAACATCTGTACACCTGACGGAAACTACATTTATATTTAATCTCCTAGCACCTATAGATCTCACCAACTTTATTACTCCGACGGTGAATGAGGTCTTCTAAGATCGCTGCAGTTCCTATCACGTAATAATACAACTGGTAAACAATTTCTTTCCAAATCAGTTTCCAATTAAACGCCATTGCGTATGCAATGCTTCACGTAGCACTTAAAAATACAGCTCTTAACGCCACGTCCTCTTCTCTGACTAGTTAAACTTTCTACAGCTGACCGTTAACTTTCTATTTACACTTGAAATAAACGTCAAATAAGCTTCCGCGTACACACTCAAACATTGTTAATACAGACGCTGAAGATAAAATTGCTTTTATTTTCTTTGCTTTGAAGATACCTCTATCAAGATTGTTGCTAGCACCATCTAGCATGCAGTTTCAGAAACTCAAAAATGAAACTCAGGTTAATTGATGTGGGAAAATTGCGGAGCAGTGCGTGATTGTACTCCAGTGTTGCTTGTCGCAGTAGGAATTTGTGATCGGAGTTGGATGCTGATTTGTGTTTGTCAGTTTACGAAAGTCCTACCTCTCTAAAGTGAGTGGTTGATACCATGGTTTAATCTGTATGATTGTTTAACTAATTCAATTTTGGAATAATCTTGAAATCTTAAGTTCTTTTTGATTTTTTTTTTTTGTACCATCCATTAGTTATTAAGTTTAAAGCAAAAAGTGAGAGAGAAAAACAGTGAATGGATTAATGGTGGCATTAATATACACTATATTTTTATCAATCTAGCTCGAGCGGCACATCAGCTGAGAAATGGCCGAAACTAATGATCAGGGCTCAACTAATCAGCAGCAGGTGAAAGGATGGGCTGCACTGAAGAACAGACTTATTGTGGAAAAGGTGGAAGTCGCATTATGGGCTACCAGAATTTTTACAATCCTCTTTACGTTCGGCTACTTCTTTCCGATATTCGGGTACGTGACTGACGCACTGCTGTAGTGTATCAAAGATTTTGTTGTAAACGTTTTGAAAGTGAAATGCAAATACCATGCAGTTAAATGTCCCAAGGTTTTGAAGAGGAAATGTAGTGTTTATTGCATTATTTTCCTAAAAAGTAATAATTCTTTTAAATGTAGTTGACCTTGTTCCCATTGCATTGGGTACAAGTCAAGGAAACAGGTTTTGAAGTTTACTTTAGGTAAGTTATATAATGTGAAATTGCATATTTTGAAAGATGGTATTCGTATTTATTAAAATAAAACTAAAATTAGTTAAGGGAAATAGTATTAATCAATACATAAAGTGTATTTATCTACTTAAAGTAATTTGATGAAAATATTACAATGTTTCAGAAATTCCTACAATGCATATTACAAAGCTTTGATGGCAAATGCAGCTACCAGTGCGTTAAGACTGCATCAGAGGATCCCTAGAGTTGCATTCACAAAAGAATTTCTGCATCTCTTACTTTCGGAGGATAGTTGTCATTACTTACTATACTCTCTTATATACCTATATGTGGCGCCAGTAGCCTGTATCCTTTAAAAAAAATAGTCATTAGAGAAATATTTACTGTCATTAAATTTTAATTACTTATATTTAACAAATTTATTATTGGCTGTGCTGAACTGATTCCAGCATGAGCTGTCGCATGTTTCTATTTTGACAAAAAGAACATTGCCCAAAATAATTTGTGTATATGGAAGGTTCCCCCCCCCCTCACGTCACTGCTGCCCTCAGCCCTTCATCTTTGGTGAGTGGTGGGTGTATTTTATCAGCATTGCTTCAGTCCCCATTGTTACTGATTTGTCATTATTTTTTGCAGTGTTTTTATGTGTGTAAAGACCTTTTTTTTTGTCTATTGGATATCGTGATTCCGCTACAGCAACATTAAATAATATCGTTGTAATACTGCTGTAGTCAGTTTTAAGACATATTCAATTTTTTATAAAGGTGAATAACACGCCAATGCAATTGAATTTTGTTTTATTTTGGTGTCGTACGCGTTTTGCTCTATATCAAGAGCATCATCAGCGACATATGTTACTTTTTTACTTTTTTCTCATGATCAGGGTTGGCTTCTGTGTGTATGTTTTGTAGAATTTGCTGAAGGTATGAAGCACTACACTGCACTGACCAAATTTCACATTGATACTATTGTTTACCGTTTTCAAAACATGAGAAAGTAAATACCACGCCATGTTTTTCATGGACCTGTGAAAAACATGGCGTGGTGTTTACTTTCTCATGTTTTGAAAACGGTAAACAATAGTATCAATGTGAAATTTGGTCAGTGCAGTGTAGTGCTTCATACCTTCAGCAAATTCTACAAAACATACACACAGAAGCCAACCCTGATCATGAGAAAAAAGTAAAAAAGTAACATATGTCGCTGATGATGCTCTTGATATAGAGCAAAACGCGTACGACACCAAAATAAAACAAAATTCAATTGCATTGGCATGTTATTCACCTTTATAAAAAATTTATTAACTTGCAATTGAGGAAATGGCCCACAATATCCAGTCATTAAGACATATTATTTTCAATTCGGTAATTCCGTTTATGTACTTTGGAAAGAATTTCTAGCGGAGTCTTGCATTTGATCACTGCAGTATTATGATGCCAACTCCAGGCAGAATCGCGATCTCCAGTAATCCACTTTTTTCAGTGCTGTTTAACTTGCAATATATCCATCACATGCGAAACAAAACCATAATAATGAACAACAGACACTTAAAAAGTTTTGAATGAGGATGCAGCTGTATGTTTGCTGATAACTGGTCCAGTGATAGAATATTCATGTATCAATCATAAGTTTAGTATTTACATGGAAAGGACAGGTAAGATACGCCCAACACTCACCAAAGTTGAAGGGAGGAGGGCAGCAGCAACACAAAACACACAAACAAAGAAAATACAGTATTTCGGGTGAAAACCCCTTATACAAGTTAACAGAGGTAGGTGGCTGGGCTTGCGCAAGACTTGCATTCGACACAGCCACTCATAGAATGCAATAGACTGTCGGAGGTGGTGGGGGTAGCAATGATAATATAGCCGCGAGTATAAGAAAGATTAAAATTGTTGAAAAAATAATAGTAATAAAAAGTATAATTGAAAAATATATGAATCTATTTTGCTGGCCAGTGATGGGAGTATAGGGTGAGGATGGAAGATATTAACGGAAATTAAGGCCTGGGGTATATCTAGTCTGCAGGGTGTGTTGATATGCCAATTCCCACCTGTGGAGTTCAGATTGGGAGGTAGTGTCTGGAAGTACTCTAATGGCTCTGACTGTGAAACAGTTAAGGTCACGGGTTTTGTGAGTACTGGCATGGTGAGCAACAGGGATGCCCAAGTTTTGGGAGTAAACTGTTTGTCTGTGACCATTCATTCTGATGGATAATGAGTTTGAGGTCAGGCCAATGTAGGAATTTGGACAGTGGAGGCAGGTGAGCTGGTAAATGAGATGGGTGGTTGTACAAGTGGCATGACCTATTATGGGCTAGGTTTCACCGGTAGTAGGGTTGCAATTCTGCTAAAACTTGCTGCCTGTTGACTAATGACATAATACTGCAGCAGTCAAGCACAAGTTGTGTTGTAACACATCCTGGAGCAGCATGATACCTCTAAAACATTTTCAAAAAGTATTTCTCGTGGTGTCTTGCATTCGACTACTGCAGTATTATTAACACCAATTTCTCGTGGAATCGTAATCTCCAGTAGGCCTGATTTTCTTAGATACAGAAGAATATGTTATCACTGCATTATGACTGAAATAGTGTTAGTTTGTGGTCATCTCCTCCATTCCATGCACTTTTTTTTTTTTTTTTTTTTTTTTTTTTTTTTTTTTTTTTACCAATATCCATCCAGGTCTCATAACCAATCTATATATATAATAATGGATGTGGGTATATGTGTTTGTGATCACCATGAAAGTTGGCATATATATGTATTTTATCATGGAGAAGGGTTTTTTTTACTATCAACATTGTTGTAACTCGCCACAAAAATGAATAGTTCCTTTGAGAATTGTCATTATAAATTCACATTTTGATAACACCAAAGAGTATCCTACTTCGTAGATGGTACTGCCTTGTTTCTTACATAAATCTTATGCACCAAATCGGAGGAAAAAAAACAATTTTTTTATCCACTAGCGTTACACTAAATGATAGCATTAGTTTAAATTATTTTGAGTTGGTTCAATTATATAAGGAAAAATATTGTATATTCTTGTGAATAATCAATAAAAAATTTATATAGTTCATCACCAATTTACACCAATAAAAACATGTAATCTCATCAGTATGAGCCATCTTTAATTTTTCCATATTTTCAACAGCAAATTATAGATTCTAGATTACATACAGATCATCCAGGCACGAACACATCTGCCAGATTTTACTAGTAGTCTATATTATCAATTTAGCTAAAGCTCCAGTGGCAATTCCCCTAGTCATCTTATTACCCCTTTACGCCGTAAAACGGGGTGAGTCCGGAACACTCTTGAATAAGGTGAAAAATGGTTGAATTTTTTTTAAATTATGAATTCGGACTAGAAACTTGGGTCATACCTTGACAGTTTTGGGTGAAAGAATAATTCTTTGTGCTTTTTATAAAAAATTTCCACGGTGTTCCTGGTCGCCCCACAGGAACACACATTAAAATGGTTTAGACAAAAAAAAAAGGGGGTCTTTATTATAACATTTAATTATCATTATAAGGTAGTGAATCAGATCACACAATAAGCATCAAAGTATTTTTTTGTATTAAAAAAAAACTCTGGAACAGTTTCACTAAGTTCAATACAGGTTCAAATCAACCACATCATTCTTGAAATTGATCATATTTTTTAAAATGAGAATATGTCTCAATGTTCTAAAAAGGCTGTAAAAATGCATCTTCATCCAAATTCAGATAATTTTCTATGTTTGAGAGACACTTTTGTGGAAAACTCACAGTACAAAACTATGAAACCATTTCATCTGTGCGCATTCCTCCCCTTTTTTGTGTACTGAAGTCTAGGGCTGCTAGATTTGTTTCTGGAAATTATCGCAGAATGCAATCAGTGATGGATATGATAAAGGAGCTAGAATGGGATTCATTGCAAGACAGGAGGAGAACGAGGAGGGTCATGGGAGTGTACAGGGCATATACTGGCGATGAGGCATGGAAAGATATTGCAATAGGTATGAAAAGTAGTGGATGGAAGGGAAAATATGACCATGACCACAAGCTGGCACTTGATTTCAGGCACAAGGGTGTGGGAAGATTCTCTTTTTTAGGTAAGGGTGTCAGGGATTGGAATGAGTTACCAAGAGAAACGATGAATAATTTACCGAAAACTTTGAAAGAATTTAAAGATAAAATTTGTAGAGGGCAAATGTAGGTAGGTGCAGGATAGCGGGAAGGTGGGTGTGTAGGGAAATTGCCACCGGAGCCTGTGCTCCATTGCAATTAAATTAAATTAAAATCATCATAATCGTGGTTTTTCTGCTTTTCAGCAGGTCCATGCACTGTGACAGCCTTCCAAGCCTCCCTCTGTTCCGCCTTTATCTTAGTCTCTATACATTTCCCATTTACCATGATGTCATCAATCATTTTCTTCCTTCTCCGACCTCTTCTTTTCCCGCCATTTACAATCCCCTCCAGAGCAGTTTTAAGCAGACACTCATTCCTCAACGCATGACCAATCCAGTTCCTTTTTCTGTTCCTTATTGTTTTTCTAAGGGACGTTTCCTCTCCTACTCTTTCCAGCACTTCATCAATCCTGATAAAAAGTTTTAAAAATCTTACTGCATTCAGGAGCTCAAAACTCGAAGTCCTCCTTAGAAGCTGTGGACGCACTAAACACTTCATCAATGTCTTGCAGAGTCCTTTTCTGATCAAGATTCTGTTTTTACTTCTTTAGGCTTCTGGTCGATCAAGCATTTGGTGTTCCAAATCACCCCATGTATCATAATTCTGATACAATTAGAAAAAACCGTATTTGACATGAAGAGTTTTAACAAGAAGTGAAAACTAATTTGACCTATTGTTGTACATTCACATTACAATCATAACGTTTCATTCCTAATCACCCCACTGTTCCAATTCACCCCATTTTACGGTACACTCTTTCTTTTCCAGTGCCTCCCAACACAGTTCCAGTGATTGTGTTCTGAATTATCACAAACAGATCTAGCTGCCCCCTCCTGCATCTTCTCCCTGTATTTAATACATACAATGTGGGTTCAGTTTTACCCTATCACTGTCCTAAAAGATTGAAATCATGAGCATAGTTTCAAATCAAAGGAATTCCCATCAATCAACAATGAAATCGTGTATATTTATAATTTTTAAGATTACCTGCTTATTTCTAAGCCCTTAAATGATAAAATACAAACCCAATTTAAATTTGAGCAGATAAGAACAATTTGCATATATAGTGTGTAACTCTGCTAGTACTGTAACTGATACTTTGCAGCCACAGATTGTGTGGACATAAAATGGAAATGCGGAACAGATACTTTCAGCCTTTATGTAGGTCTATGTGGAAAAATTTCAGTGGAGTTAGTTTTTTTTTTTCAGAATTAATTTGTACACATAAACTTAGCTTATGTTGATACTTTGTGTAGAGTTTTCTATTTCTGATCATTTCATTATTGTTTGTCAATTGATCTATTGTTATCCTTGACAGTTGTAACAGTGGTGCTTGTCCCAGTGTTTTTATTTGCAGTACTTCACTTCTCAAGATATTCTCTTATCCTATTAGATGTAAGTATGAGAGCTAAGTATTCTTTTAATGTGGCGAAATATCGAAAAATGTGCGAAATCCCTGCAGTATATGTAACTATTATCTTAACCAAGCTGGAATTTATTTTTGTTTGGGGTTATAAGTCATATTTTTAGTGTATTTAACCTGTTTTTTTCTATTTTTTTAAGTCATGATTTCAACAGATAGTGACATGAATGCAACCAATTACATCATTTTTGTGTACTTCACTCAGTGGCAGTTAAAAAAATTTATTATTAAGGTGGATAAAGTATAATCTCATTCTCCCTCACTGAAGTGTGATTGTGCAGAAAAATTTCATATGAGGAAACCACTACTTGTGAAAGCAGTGTAGATTGTCTGTACATTGAGTGGTAGATAAGTCGGAGTTCAGCAGAAGGCATTAAAAGCCCCTGGGCCACATTACATTGACCATGAATTTATACAACTGTTACATTCCCAAAACTTTCTTGTAAAGAATGACACACTTGATGGGGTCTTCAGCTGCTAAAATTGAAAAGTAGTTCATTTAAATGTAAAGTCATTGTTTATATCAGGAACTTCCAAATAATCTGCAGCTCTCATTGTTGGTGGTAAGTACTGAACTGTCTAGAGCAGTGGTTCCCAATTAGTAAGGTTGCTTCAATGAGTACTCGCAGTAATATCTTGCATAAGTTAATCACTAAGATAACTTCACACAAACATTACTATTAGGGAAAATGCCTTTTGTGTGGTGTAAAATTACTTGTTGTGACAAAATGGTACATTTCTACTTGCTTATAACTTTCCATGCAACACTCTTAGGATATGGTTTCTTCACTCTCATTTCCACCAATGCTGAAATGTTAACAAGTTTTACAAACTGTATAAATAACAATTCCAGAGCCAAGGGAACTAACAGTCTTCAGAAAGATGCCATTGGTCAACAGAACTATAAATTCTTGGCCTCTAGGCTGATCAGGAATAATGCACTACAGTAAATTAGTTTGTCACCTATGGGTGCATATCCTCTCCTAGCATTGCCATGGCCTTAAAAAAATCATCACCCAGAAATGTGATAAAGCTGTACTTAGTGTATACAGTGAGAATTACTAATTAATGTAGGGGAGAGAAAATGCAGTACTTCATGACTCAACTTCGCTATTCACTCAAAGCCCATGCATATTGGTTGCACTTTTGTAGACTTTGAACTTACTTGGGAACCATCAGACCTGTTCAGAATGGATTTCGATCCCCCGAGTATATGTTGAAGGGTATTTATTCCATATGTCTGTGTTACAATTATTTCTTCAAAATGAGCCCTAGGTATCGAGAAATTAACGCGCAAACATATGTGAATAACCTTTAAATATTATAATTTTAGTACATTGTTTAAAAGCTTCAGCATGGTGTATGCGGTAAGCCGATTGCTTCCCATTTTGCGAACCCGGGTTCAAATCCTCATACTGCCAAATATTTTTATTTCTTTTTTTTTATATATGCAGTAATCATTGAGCATATAAAAAAAGAAATAAAAATATTTGGCAGTATGGGGATTTGAACCCGGGTTCGCAAAATGGGAAGCAATCGGCTTACCGCATACACCATGCTGAAGCTTTTAAACAATGTACTAAAATTATAATATTTAAAGGTTATTCACATATGTTTGCGCGTTAATTTCTCGATACCTAGGGCTCATTTTGAAGAAATAATTGTAACACAGACATATGGAATAAATACCCTTCAACATATACTCGGGGGATCGAAATCCGTTCTGAACAGGTCTGATGGTCTCCAAGTTAGTCCATTTCAACAGCTTTCCAAAATATGGTCTCCGATTGGCTGACAGATAAACCAATCAAAAATAATGAACCACAATATGAGAGTTAATCATTGACTCATTTGAAGAAACTGTTTCAAATTTATCATGAATTCTGAAAAGCTCACCAGTGTTAACATTTTTATGATTTTGTTGTTGCAAGGCCTTTCCATACAGCATGTAGTGGCTCCTGCAGACTTATCTGATGATCAGATATATATTCTGGGAAGCCCGAGTTCCTCAGAAGGCATTAAAAACTCCTGGGCCACATTATATTGCCCAAGAATTTATACAAAATTGGAGGTTTACCTTTCAAGAAAGAGCTATTCATGTTCAGTCTCGTAACAGTCGGTACCTTTACACATTGACTGCAACATGGTTTTTTAACATACCTCAGTTTTTCAGAGATAACAAATGACACCTCCCCCATCCCAAAAAATTAATTTATATTACATTAAAATGTATAGTTATCACCGAGTGAAATTATTTCTGATACAGCAAGACATTCTTGTTAAAACTGCTTAAAACATTCGTACTGTAGACAACAGCAATTCCAGTGTAGGTTATTTAGAGTTAGACCTTTTGAGGCACGATTGACGTAGGTAGCAACCCCAACGGGGAAGCCATATTAAAGAAGTGACAACAGTGGAGTTCAAACACAGAGAAGTAAATCTTAGCTTATGGAAATGCTCTTGAGTAAAAGCTAATTGTGAGGAAGACAGTCAATTGGAACCAACTAAATGAAGAAAGGGTGTGGCCAGCTATACAACCCAATCTCACTTTCACTGGCAGATAGTTTTTGCCACTCGTCTAACTGCTCCACAGCATAACGCGACATACTAGTAATTAAAGCATGAACTGTCTTCATAACCTGTAAGGGCAAGAAATTTACTTTGTCTCATTGCTTGCCTATTTTGCTAACCTGAGAATGATAAATATATTCTGGATGCACGTAGCTTGGGGACACAACTATTTCATCCATGGTTTTTTGTTTTGCTATTTTTCTGTTTAATACATGGCTCTGTAAGGCTGGTGCCAATCAGTGTATTCCTTGGTACATGCAAGGCTTCTAACTGTGAGTAATGTCAATACAATTCAGTAGGAATTTTAATGCGTTGCATATCAATGGCCATAGACCATGAAAGCTAACATTTCCTTGTCATGAGGGTTATTAAATGTATTAAAAAATACAGTCATGAATATAAATGTTATTTTGAAGTTAAGCACTATACATACCGGGTTTTTTGGAAATTTTTATTCGACAATGTTAAATCTCATAAAAATCTTCCTCTTCCTTATATACTGACACAGTCTGTTGCACAATTTAATTTAGTTGTGACGGAGCACACACTCCTGTGGCAATTTACCTCTTATTCATTTTCCCCCCCTTCTTTTCCCCCCCTACTTTTACCCTCTACAAATTTCAACTTGAAATTCTTTCAGCATTTTTGGTAAATTATTCATCATTTCTCTTGGTAACTTATTCCATTCCCTCTCCCTCTTAGCTATGAAAGAAAATCTTCCCACACCCTTGTGCTTGAAATAGTGCCAGCTTGTGGTCATGATCATCTTTTCCCTTCCGTGCACTACTCCTAATTCTTACACAAACAACTTTCCATGTCTCATCACCAATATATTTCTTGTACACCCCCCATGACTTCATCACTGTCTTCCAATGAATCCCATTCCAGTTCCTTTATCATATTGGTTACTGAATGTGTGATGCAATAATTTCCAGAGAAATCTAATAGCTCTCCTGAATTTGATACAAAAAATGTGGTTCCCATACTACACCATCATATTCAAGCAATGGTTTGACCAAAGTTTTGTAACCCAAATCCCATACTTCTCTGGTATATCCACTCATCACTCTCTCCAACAAGAATTTTGAAACCATTTCCTAATACCTGTCCAATTTTTCTGGCCCACTGGAGTTTATTAAATGTTATGCCACAGTATTTAAATTTCAAATCTTCAACAAGCAATTCTTTAGCCACCTTATAATCATAATCAACCTTTAGTTTTTTTCCCATCTTTATCCCTAATAAGCAGACACCTCTTTCCATTCTCTTCATACCTTGTTGACCTAACCAGTTAAGATATCCTGTCCAGATCACTGTTCAGTCTTCTACTATTTTGATCCTTTTATATTGAATTGTCATCTGCAAACAACCAATCTTCTGATAATAAACACTTGAGGCATTTAAAATTTGTAAATCAGAAAAGTAAATTGGGGAGGAATTTAACACTCAAATTATAAAAGATAATTTAAAAAAGGGGTAATTAGATGACTAGGGGAATTGACATGTGTGTTGCTCCATAGCAATAAAAAAATTAATAAAAAATAAACCATCAACACAATCATTCATTAGAATAATGAATAACAATGGTCCAAATACACTACACTGCAGCATGCCTATTTTGACCTCTACTTGTTTTGATACTACATTCATACCCTAACTTTTTGATTTCTATCTTTTAAGAATTCCTACCCATCAAATCAATTTTTCACACAGTCCAACAGTTTCTCCCTTAATTACCACAAGGCATTTTATGGCTCACTCTGTCAAAAGCCTTTGACCTCCCTTCTCCATTTCATCTGAAATATCTTGCATAGAAATTTCTAGATGCATCCGTCAGTTGTCCCCAAGCATCAATGATATTCTGTATAACCCCATCTTTAGCCACCTTCTTTGCTATTATTTAGTCCTTGTTTCAAGTATTCCCTACTACCTTGCCGACTATTAACTTCGTGCTCTTCTCGCCAACCTCATTACCGCATTAACTGCCTCTCCTTCATACTATAGTATTTAGATTCTATA
The DNA here is from genome assembly GCA_031002005.1 of Vandiemenella viatica. NCBI lineage: Eukaryota > Metazoa > Arthropoda > Insecta > Orthoptera > Morabidae > Vandiemenella > Vandiemenella viatica. Next base: position 172,191,825 of record JARYHS010012519.1, on the reverse strand, counting down.
CTTTATTTTCTGTTTTGGAATAAATATGTCTTCACCCTTTTTTACTAACTCCTTCAACTCTTCCCACTTTGACTCCGCTGTACATTTACCTTCCTTCCATTTGCTGAAAGTTTCCCTGAAATATCTCTTCAGTTTTGAAATATGTGCTTTTTTTATTATTTTTACCCATTTACCCCCACCAGTTTTGACCACTGGTTTACTTCATCCTCTAATGTCTATATGAACTGCTTCAGGATCACTTATTCCTTCAGTTATTTTACACCCCACAAGGCTATCATTGGGCTTTATTAGGAAGCTATCCAACATGTTTCGCCCCCTTGTGTTCTCTACCACTTGTGTAAAGCCTCTTTCCCTTATTAAGGTATTTGCATATCGTAGTTCCCTTCTGATATTTATCTTATTTCCTACCCAGTTGGTAAATTTAAATTCCCATCAATAATCTCTTCTCTCACTTTTAAACTCAGAGTGTGAATTTAGTTTCTCTGCAACCGCCTCATCTTTATCATTCATGGTAATGAGCCAACACCCTGATTTTATTTTAATTGCCCCAGGAATTTACTCCAAGTAACTCATGGTCATAATCCATAAACACAAGTGAAGTAGTCGTTGCTAACCAGTACGGAAACTCCATCAATTGCTCCTATATTTCTGCGGTTCATTCTGTAACCATACTCTTTTAACCAAGACTCATTAATTACTTATGGTTCGAGTATCTCTACTAAGTTTCAAATTCTATTACTTATTACACTTCTACAGTTCACCAGTAACTCTTATTACTGGTTTTGTGGTATTTTCCCTTCCCAATCCTGCACCTGTCAGTTATTATTTCAGCAGCTACACATATTTCTTTAGCATTTATGTTTCCCATCGTGGATCTGCTATCAGTATTATTTTGATAACCTATCTCCATCCCCTCAACAGCAGCCCCTAATCTAAAAAATGTAGCCCTGTCCCTATCATCATTGGTAGTGTGCTCCCTTACAGCTTTAGCTAACAACGCGGAAAGTACACCCTTGCACCTTCTATTTAGGTGTAGGCCCCTACTTACCAATGGTGTCCACAGGCTCAACCCCCAAGTCAGAACTAATGAATTTGCCAAGTAGCACCTTTGTTTCCACTTTTACCCCCCTCATAGTGTTGTTCAACTGTGGTCAGTAATGGTTACTTAGAATCTGCAGAAGTTTAATCCTGGTATGCTGCACCTCCTTCACCACCTTCCTGTCAATCTCTATACTATAACTCATGTTTTTATCAGTACTCTTCCACGCATCTCCCCCTGACACTACTCTGCCAGCCTTAGTGGAACTCCTACAAAGTGTCACTGCTGCTCTCCTCCCATCAACTGTGGTGGGTGATGGTTTTTTTTTTTTCTTCCCATATTAAGAACTTTTGGTTTGTTGGACTCATATTTCAATGTGCAACATGTTTTAGTTTTCCTTTAAGTTTAGCTTTCATTTAAGCTGGTGATCCATTATCAGTTTACTCATTTTAAAGAATATCCAAAATTTACTTTTAAAGCCAGCCAGCTAAAATATCACTCTATTTTTCAGGACTTGGGACAAAATTCGTGGTGGGCAGCGCGGTTGCTGATATCACTTGTCGAGTTTCAGACATACAACCTACTGCGACTTGTTGCCTTTATTGAAATATGTCTCATGCCGATGACCGTCTTGCTGATATTCCTGTAAGTAAATATATATTTCTATTTTAGTGTTATAAGTCCACCTATTATATTTTGTTGGTATGAAAATTGGTTTTCTATCGTCACTATTCTGAAAATAGGAAGTAAATCTGTTTAATTCAACCTCTATGTATTTATATTCAGATTACAAAGTATATAGCATGTATATCAGAATATACTAGGACACTAGCAATGAATTTAGTTTAATATCATCCAGGATTTTCCTATATGAGAGACCAAGTTGCAAAACTATACTTCACTTGGGTTCCACTATTCATCATCCACTCCAAGGAGGGGGGGGGCGGACTTAAATTACATATGGCATTTATATTATCACTAATCAGAGTTCTGCTATAACTAATGATCTTAAGTAGATAGTCTCTGCCCAAAGTCTGTGCCATTCCCACTGTACCTAGCAATTCGGAGGTTGTCTACAGGCCTTGCAAATTTCTTCAAGTGAAAATTTGTGTACGTCTTGCAGAGGAGACCGGGTATGGTTGGCACAGGTTTTCACATATTAATTTTTACAGCTGGTTTGTGAACACCATACAGATTTTGAATATACCACTGTAATCAGCATTTATATTTGGCTACAATTCTTTTTTTTTTTTTTTTTTTTTTTTTTTTTTTTTTTTTTACAATCCTAATATTTAATTGTATGGCTGCAAGAAATCGCCAAACAGCGTAAGTCGTGGTTGGCCAACCAACCCTGTACATGGAAATTCATGGAAATGCTTTAAGTAAATGAAAAAGGTTATTGTACCTCATTTGCATTTTATTTTAATTAAAAAACTAGAAATATAAGGCAAGCATGAGAGAAACTAAGATAAACAAGAGACAGTAAATATTGGAATTAAATCAAATGGGCTTAATGTCAGTGAGGTAGGTTTTTTTGAACATTAGTCATTAGTGCTTTTCTTACATTTTCATATTTGTGGCATTAGTGGCTGCGTCAGCTGAAGTCGATGGGTCTTGTGAGGTAGTGGAAGATTGTGCAGCATTTTCATTTAGTGAAGGACTTGGCCAATTAGTACAGTAAGATGGCAGAAAGCCACTTGCAGGAAATGTCAGGGTTGAACGGACTGACTTCCGTGGCTAAGAACCCAGCAGTGATATTTGATGGAGTCACTGCAAATGGAAGAGCAGTTTTGACAATTCTAGGTATGTCATATATCGTCATAGATTTACCGAGATTGTTTGTTATCCACACATCACATTGGCTGTTTAAATTTTTTTCAAAGGCCCAAAACCACATGTATCAAGGGGCTGCAACTTGTGAGACGAGTGAGGTGGAAATGAGAGGACGGTTATCCCCTTTTCTTTAAGAAAATCTAATGCTATGACTGAAAGATGGGAGTTGTGATTATTCAACAGCAAAAGCACTGGCTGCTCTTTCGGCTCTGTGAAAGACAAAGTGTTCAGCAAACTTGTTGAAATTTTTTTTCCACCATCCGCCCTTGGGGATTAGCATCTCCTACACTGCCAGGTGGACTATCTTTTAAGAAATGATCTTCATAATTTTTTCTTGGAAATACTAAAAAAAAAAAGGGGGGGTATAGAATTACCACTAGCAGAAACTACAATGGCCAATGTTAGTAAACTTCCACTTTCAGCTGAAGTGATTTGGCCAATTTACTTAAACCCTTTCTTCGCAACTACTCTATTGAGTTTTTGGACTGTAGGTAGTTACCTCAGTTTTGTCTATATTGTAGATATCACCTGGAGTTAGTCTGAGATTGTGCAAAAGGTGCGCATCTCCTCAAAAAAATGTCAATTTTAGTGCTATTGAAACTACAGGGTGGCCACAGACCTGGAAAACCTGGAAAATCTGGAATTATCAGGGAATTTAAAGCAACCTTGAAATATCATGGAAATATCAGGGAATCCAAGTAATTTCAAAAATTATCAGGGAATTTTAATTGCAATAACCCAAAATTTGGAAATTTTTGATAATTTATTTTAATATTGAACTTTTGCATTAAAAAATTCAGCTTATATATTTTTGACATGAAATAGCCAACAAATGCCGCATTTACACTAGCAACTTGCATCTCTTCTTGCGCCTCATCGAGATATGACGAGATGTTCGTACGCGAGCGCTGACGTGAACTCTCTCTGGAACTCAGCATTCGAAATTATATTTAAAAAAAGGTGGATGACATCTAAATCAGAATTATAGTAATACATGTAAACTCAGAAGTTATATTTTTTACTGAATAAAACAGCAATCATAGAGTAGTAAGTTTATAAAGGCGTTTTTATGTTTCACTAAACAGTTTTATAATTTCAAGCAAAGTGTGAAACAGATGTTCCGAAAAAAAAATTGAATTTGTGGAGAGTTTTCGAAGTCCTGTAGAATGTCACAAGCTGGTTTTGAACTTCTTTTAAGAAAAATTGAACCTTTAATATCTAAACAAAAGCCTAGATTCAAGATACCAATGCCAGAAACAAAGCGAATAGCAATAATTATACGGCTTTATAACTTTTTTGTATTAATGATATAAGGCGAATTAAAGCAGGAACAAAATAATACGTAAGATCATGTAAATACTAACCGGAGCTCTAAGTAGGTAGGATTTATAAAGTTTTGCGTCATTCAGAGCTCTTTCAAATGCCGAATCGATGTGACAGTATAAACATCGTCCTCGTGCCTTTGACTTACACCAAATAAACCGCTACCAAGGCGAGCGGCACACCCAAGCAACCACGCAAGGTGAGCCTACACGATTGCACTGTTTATACAAACTCGTGTTCATGCTATCTTGCATAGACTCACGGAAACTTACGCAAAAGTGTTAACTCGGCAACAGAAGAAATTGAAGATGGAACAAAAGAAGCTACAATAACTGAACCAGAAGATTTGAAAAGAAAAGTGTAGCAAATGAAAAAAGGCTAAGAAAAGCTAAGCTTTTGACTGAGTCAAGTTACTGATGAACATTTTAAAAATTATTTTATCCACCAAATATTGAAAGATTACTAATTAGTTTTAGTTCATATTAGTCATTAGACCTATCTTATTTTTGTGCTACTCATTTTTAATTATGCTTCATAAGATTACTAAATTAGTTAATAAATTTCCAAATAAACATTCTTAAACATGTTTCTTTTTCTAATTTTTTGAGTTTTATTACAGATTTAATTATTTACAATCAAAATCTAATATCTTAATCATGCAAATAAACTTTCTAAATAAGGGAAAAATATGGCAAATTTTTCTGGAAAACCTGGAAATATCAGGGAATTTTTAAATCATTACCTTGTGGCCACCCTGAACTAGCTCTTGCAAGAGTAGTTGCCTGCAGAGATCTTATTAATAAAACAGTGTCTTTTGATGAAATTTGAAAACCAATCTGCTGCTGCCATTTCTTTTAACAATTGAGGAGCAATTGTGTCGCTCTCTTTGCTGTATCCATATGCAAATTTCCTTACTTCTTTAGGGGAAAGTCCAAACTATATGTCGGCTGTATTTGACAAGTAGCTTTCAATTTCCCTTTCTTGTTCTTCAGAGAAAACCTATAAGAAAATTATCACTAACATTAATCCAAATAAGTATCAAACAGTAAACTGATTGAGAAGCAGTTTTTTTTGTCGCTTAATGTTAACGATTGCAGTTATTAATATTAAATCTGAAATTTATGTGGGGATAAAATAAATTATGTAATAGGCTTACAATTCAATCTGTTTTTTTTTTCCAACTTCAAGACCTCGTATTATTATGTGTCTGTTCTTCCAGTAGACGATCTGTGGCATTTCTCTTATCGTTGGTTTAATCTGCCCTTTGCCATTTCTAGCTTTGCCACATTAGTGGACCAAACAATGAACCGGTATTTGGAACTCCTCGGAAAGTGATTTGAAGCTTCTGCCGTCCTCAGTGTGCAATCGAACAGCTTTACGGATTACATCCATCTGAGCTTTACCTCTTTCAGTTTTCCTCTGGTAGTTGCACATTTTTCGAAATTTATTTAATATCATTAAAGGTAATTATACTTATTAATTGGCTATGTGCCAACCAACCCCAAACTCAGATGGCCAACCTACCCCAAACATAATAAAGGTAGTTGTTGTAACAAGCATCATACTGACAATGAATGTTTTAGCAATGAAAAACATAGCCCTTAGTTCAATGAATCAAATGTCATACACAAATAAAGCCTATCCCATACAGCCTGTGGTACAGAAAACAAACAAGTAAGTTAGTTTAGAAAAATTAATTACCGAATGAAATTTACAACTACTAGAGAACTCACACTGTTGTTTTGTTGGGAAGTAGTTGAGGTTTTGAAGGTCGTGTGGTCCATACACTCTATGGAGAAAATTAGAAGCTGATGGCCAACCTGCCCCTTATGGCAACCGGCCCCGGTCTCCCCATCCCATAAATCCCCGGCCTTCCGTCTTTCTACTTGTCAAATAGTCCCCTGTAGTTTCCTATCCTTTCACCAAATGTACTTGGTGAGCAGTTAAGGTTTTAACCAGACATTTAAGATGCTGCAAGTCTGCTTGGTTTGGCCATTCAGATTTTGGTTTTCAGTTGTTTCTTGAAATCAGTCAAGGGTAATATGGGGAAGTTTCTTTCAAAATGCCATGGCTAATTCCTTCTCATCCCTAGCTTGCAATCCTCTCCTGGCTCTAATAACCATGACACTTCCGATCAATAAAGCACTAAAAAAATCCAACTGCCTTTAGATATCCTCTTACCTTTACCCTTCCTCACATAACAACCCTGTGGAATTTGGCTAAGAACACTTGCAAATCCAGTACAGTCTGGCCTGTTGTTTTAGTATATTCTGTCTTATTGATAAGTGCTTAACCTGGGAATTTGTTCACTACTTTCATTGTATTTCTATTATCATTTCTACCTATAGCATGCAATCTTCATTAATTACTCTACTGTTACACTATATTTGTTTTTAAATTATTTCAGGTAAATTGTTCATCATTTACCATGATAATTTATTTCAGCCTCTGATCCACTTAAAAATCTAACAAATTTTTCTGCCTGCATTGTCAGTTGATCTATTACCTACTTTATTCTTCAACCAATATCCATATAGTCATCACAAGTATTTGACTTACACAATCCCACCAATTTTTTGCCCCCTTCCCCCGTCAATCAGATGTGATGTTTTGAAGCCATTCTGAGTTCTTCGGGCAAAGTGTTGGGTTCTTGGAACGGTTACTCTTATTTGGAACCGAGCGGGGCGGTGTAACGGTTAGCGTTCTCGCCTCGCATTCGGGAGGACGGCGGTTCGAATCCCCTTCCGGGCATCCAGATTTGGGTTTTCCATGGTTTTCCCAAATCACTCTAGGCAAATGCCGGGATGCTTCCTTCGAAAGGCCATGGCCGAATTCCTTTCCCGTCTCTAAAGACCTCAATGTTAAAAAGAGACGTAAAGCAATTAAAAAAAAAAATCTTATTTGGAGATTCGTCTCACAGAAGGTATTGTAAACAGAGATACCAACTTATTGTAACCTGGCTATTCGCTTATTAAGAGTAATGAGACAAGAACTATCGAGAAAAGGTGGGAATGAGCTCTAAACATCAACATACTCCCTTCATCTCCTGTATTACTGCTACACCTCCCACTCCATTGCCCACATCTCCCCGCCATGCTGCTGGCCCCACTACCTCGGCATGGAGAGGTGCTTGGTGCACACGACTATGACGTCTGCACATACTGTTGACCAGTGTGAGCTATATAATAGCAACCGGTCCAGAAACTTGACATTTTGCCAGAACATGAAGTCTGAGAGTGTCTTTGAAATATATTGTCTTTTATAAATATACCTACAATCATCCTCAGCCACTGGTCTACTGAATCCTCTAATATGCATCAGAACTGCTTCATGATCGCTTATTCCAGGCTTTATGAATAAGATATTCATAATGTTTTGTTCCCTTGTTTTCTGCTCTTCTACTTATGTAGTCTCTGCTACCCAATGTTAATATTAACCTTATTTCCTTTCCATTACACACAAGTATTTCTACCAGCATTGACTCCTATGCTCACCTCTGAATATGAATTTTTCTCCTCAAGAGCCATTCTTTCACTGCCACAAACAGCCTAGATCCTCCCAGAAGTCTGCCGCCAATGATTCTTTTATGAACTCCAGTGAAGTGTAGTAATCGGTATGAATACTGTGGCACATTCTATAAACACCGAGGTTAGTGTTATTGTCTAGCTCTCCTTCTTTTATCCAAGACTCTGCTCCTGTAACTATTTGTGATTTTTACATCTCTATCAGGTTACCAAACTGTATTACTTTATTATTATTATTAGCCTTTAGCTGCCTCATTGGGCCACTTCAGTCAACTATTTTCGGGTCTTCTTAGGCATGTGCTTGCTCTGTTCTTTCTGAATTGCACAGTATCTTTTCATTCGTTGTGATCTTCTTTGTCTTTCTTCATCTGTGAATACCCTCTTTATTGTGACATTTGTCTATCTCCTTTTTTTCTTATTTTCTTGTCTTTCAATTTTTTGAGTATTTTGTTTTGCTCTTTTGATCATCCAGGGTTATTTCCAGTTTACTCCATATCTTCTCCGACTTCCTTGATCCGTCCTACCTGTTGCTTCAACTTCCAAACATTTTCTATTACTGTTCTTGTTAATCTGGTTTCGGGTGTCCTCATGGTGACCAAGGAAAGAAATTCTCTTCTTATGTATAGTATCCGTGATGGGCTTCAATTCCCTATACCATCTTATTTCGCACTATCTGCCCCCATTATTAATATTTTTTATTTATGCATTCTTCTCTTCACTATTAAAACTCAATTTTTATTAACAATAATAATCCACATAGCAGTATTGGCCGGGATAGCTGCAAAGTGTTTAGCCACCATTTAACAGTTTAGATTTGCTGCACATGCACCTCTGTTGTGACATCTTAACCTAAACTGCTAAACAACCAGGTAAAGGATATGTTATTTAATGTGGAAGTCAAATTATAGTAGTGTTCTCTGTACTTCATATTGCACGCAAGCTATGCCAGAGGTGAGGGACTTCGAAAATCATTGTTGAGACGAGGATTTGAACTCTGAACATTTCGCGCTCTCATTAGATGCCTTAACCACTGAGTCACCAGACCATTCACTTTATTCATCATACTCCTTCAGTTTACCAGTAGCACTAGGTGTTCTGAGAGCTGATAAAAATGCATGGAGGTTTTAAAATTCCTGGGACTTACAAGTCGCAATTTTTTTGTTGTGTAGTCTGCAGTACTTCGGTTTGCACTGCTTAGGTGCCCACTAGCTTCCTCACTAAGATTTACTTTGGGCTCGATTTTCCCAGCCTTATCTTGCTTGTGTATCAGGCATGATCTGTCAAATGTGGCACTGAGACATTTAGGGTAGGCATTGAAAGGAAATCGGCATAGAGCTGTTGCCTTGTCTGCCGATTTAATAATTAAAACAGCATGTCTCTGCTTTCGTGGTTGCTCAGGTGTTATTTTAAGAAGTCTGTGCAAGATACCTAAGTCCTCTGACTGTATCTCCTCACCTGCTTCCATACTACTTCACTGTACAGTAATGCCAAGGTCACTAGCATACAGGAATCTACGGAATGTACTGTTAGAATGAAAAGAATTCATGATACGTAGCCCAATGTTTCATGAGCCATCTACTTCGATCATCTTGTTTTACCGATCTATTACCATTTCATTCAATAAGTTCAGGCGTTGGCATAGGATTGCATATAAAAATTTGAGAATCATACCACTCTGGCCTACAGTCTCTCGAGAAAACCAGCATGGATGTGCGTTTTCATTGTCATCACTTGACGGCATCTTCTTCCCGGTGTGAAGCCTGTTTGTTCTGTCAGTTTGATACCATTAATCTGGTTTTGAGTCCATGAGAGGACAACCAGCAGTTTGTAAGCAATGCTGAGATGAGAAATTGGGTAGAAGTGATCAAACTGTTACCTTCTTTTACAGGTTTTTTTTTTTTTTTTTTTTAATTCCTTAGATAACTTGTCATTCTTCATAATCATGTCTAGAAACCAAGGTTTTTAACATGATGAGTGAGATACTCCCATGGCTGCAGTTCAAGTGAATTTAAACTCTAGTAACTGACTGCAGCTAAATATTCAACATAATTCACAGAAGGTTTAATCCAAACAAAAAGAGGCTTATTTTTAAAAAGCCATGAAAAGAAATTCTTTCTGAAGCTCTAGTTAGTGCCTAGTGATATGGAAAGTTTTGTGTATTTTATTGTAATGCCACATAATGTAAACTTAAATATCTAGCACAGAGTAAGTGATAACACTTGGACTTGGCATTTTGGAGGGGACAGGTTAGTTTCATTCCGGCCAGTCAGATATCAGTATTCAGTAATTTCCTAAAATCATTTCAGGTGAAAACTGGGGTGGTTCCTACAAAATACTGTGAATTGCTTCCCAATCTTTGGCCCCCCCCCCCCAAAAAAACGAAGTCATGGCTGTAATTACTTTGATGCCATCAAACTATATAGCCCCTCCCCCCCCCCCAAAAAAATCAAAATCTAGCAGTATTATTTTTATTTATTGTTTACAACCAGTTGAACTTGAAGGTATGTGACAAGTGTCTAAACATACGCTAACAACTTTTATATATTTTGTTTCTTAATTATTGTAATGTATGTGTTATTCATGCCATTCCTATATTGTTGTAGCGGGAAGGCTGGACTGATCACACCGTTTGTCTACTACCACTTCCTGCAACTTCGATACACGTCACGTCGTAATCGTTACACAAGGACAATGTTCTACGATCTTCGTATCTGGTTAGAACAAACGGCTAATAAACCTGGCATGCCTGGCTTTGTGAGATCAGCATTACTTACAGTTGTAGCATTCACACTGAGACTGGCACCACCACTGCCACCTGGTGTCCAGTAATTAACACCAGAGCAGACTATATATATATGTGTATATAAAAAGACATGACGGGAGGGAATGAAAATTTGTGTCTCGTCAATTCACTGGGCTTGGTACTATTAATGGTGTAAGTGTGGACAATCAATTTATATTATTTTTCTTTTCACCCAATTCATTTTCTGTTATGTTTTCAGGCACCACTAATGTGAACTCGTGTAACATTGTGCACAGTTAAGTGTGTTGCCACTATATTCTGACCATATAAAATAATAATCTGTACAAGAATAAATCTTGCACATGAATTAATAAAATTTCAGTTGTTTCAAAATATCTCAAGTATTGTCAATGAACTTTCTTATCTGCAAATCACGTCAGTTTTCTAAAAATGATTGTTTCTGCACTGCAGATATATGGATGTACTTTACTTAGGCAGTAACTTAAATGTTTTCTTTTTTATGATAATTTAACAGTATTAATCTGCAACAAAGCATTTACCTGTATTTCTTCGTTTGCTGATCGAGTGCAAATATTGATGATATTTCTTTTCATTATTGTTGATTTGTAATACCTTTTCAGGTGATGATCACCTTTGTTTATATTTGTATTTTTAATGTTCTGTGGTATTTTTTAAAATAACTGGAAGACAAAAAAAAAGGACAGAATGCCGGCAGTTAGTATATGACTAAGGGTGATTAACTATCACATTTTCCTAAAGGCTTTGACAGTTGAAGAAAGTGAGCAAGTTGTTTTTAATATTTACATCTGATTTTGGGACTGTGTACATTTTACATACATTGTTAGAAATGAGTCTGTCATTAGATTAGCCCTTTTCTTGAAAAATAGTATTTTACTAACAGGCATATTGTTATACTATTTAACAGATGTCCATACTATTAAAATATATATATATATATATATGTGTAGTTTGCAATAGGAGACCATTTATACATCTTGTTATGACATTTTTCATATCATATTTTATATGGCACATGTTGTCTTATGTGCAATGAATACAAATAAATGTGGTTAAAATAAAAGTTTGTGGAGTAAAACTTAAAAAAAATATTACAACTTCCTACCCATTCAGTTTACAATAATTCATAAAAACATAATGAAAAGCAGTTTATTAGGTGAGCTTGGTCATAAATTAGTTAAAACATATTACACAAAACACACAAATTTCAAAATTTTTGGATAGTGGTGGCAGTGAAATTGCCGTTAAGCAATGGAAATAATATAGGATAGAGAAAATAACCAGTAACTTACCACAGATGACAGGAGTAGGGTCAGATGAACACACACACACAGAGAGAAAAAAAAAATTATCATCAATGGTAAGTGATGGGTTATTTCCCTATCCTATCTGATTAACATACTTTTGGTCATACGTCCCTACTGGGTTCTAATGAGAAAATACTATCTTTAAATGGATCTAATCCTTAGCCTTCAATTACATGGAATTGTGATAGCGAATACTGTAAAGATTATGTAACCTGAACACACAGGCACCAAAGATTCTTAATACAATCCCACCCCAAGATTGTGCTACTATTCATTGATTGAAGCATTTCACTACTCCAGTAACTTTGTTCATTAATATTTTTACATATTTGTAAATGTGATATTTTACTCACTGACAAAGTAAGAAATGAACGAGTTTTGGAAATGATGGGTGAGAAAAGAAGTTTGTGGAAGAAGCTTACAGAGAGAAGAGACAGGCTGGTAGATCATATTTTGAGACATGCTGGATTGGTTAATTTGTTAGTGGAGGGAACAGTAGAAGTTAAGAACTGTAGAGGAAGACAGAGATTAGAATATATGAAACAGATAATTGAGGACGTGGGTTGTAAGGGGTATGTAGACAGGTTAACACAGGATAGGAAGGGATGGAGGATTGCATCAAACCAGTCGAAAGACTGATGACAGCAAAAAAAAAAATTATATATCAAATGTTTTCATGGTTTGACAGCTCAGTGTAGCATAAATTCTGTTGTATATCTTATCACTCTATATGATAATGGAATGGAGGAGCAAGGAATGATAAGCGAGCATCCATAAAGTATGTGGCTTGGTCAAGGGGGGAGGAGTTTGGTAGAAAGCTGTGCTGGGCTATGTAATGGGAGGTGGGGCGGAGGGGGGGGATACTCAAGCCAAGCTATGTAGTTTTCATTCATTTTGTCACAGTTAAAATAGAGTACAGAATACACAACAGCATATGGAAATTTATTATAGTCATTTAATTATCTCCGTATTTTAGATTACGTAACATGGGTAACATGGGGGCCATTACATTACATATGAACTGACACATAACGGTGCATGCTGAAAACTTTAAACACGTGGTACCTACATTCAATTTCCCTTACAGATGTCACTCAGGATTTTACACACAGTTTGTATTGTTCTAAAAAAACTGTTTTGGTTCTGATTGCCAGCATGTAACCAGTTAGTTGATAAAATAATTGTAATTTTGTTCTGTCAAGATAATTTCATTGCACCTTTAATTATAGTGTGAAATAAAATGGTGTATAATAAATGGTAAGAGGCTTATCAGAAATGTTTTTTTTCAACAAGTTTCCAGTATCTAAAATGGAAGCAATAAAATATGGAAATCTTTAAAGCCGGACAAAGAATCATTCCCTGGTAATGTATAAAAAAAGGGGACAGAACTACAGCAATAGAAAACAAAAAAATGGAGCTCTACTTATATATATTTGGACTCGGGACACCCCATAGTTTTTGCTTAAGGTTCACTGACCAAACATATCTCTGCCCTGGTAGACCAACTCATTACAATCCATTGTCAGTTAGCTTCCCTCCCACATCTGACACACAACACTTCCTCCTCCATTTATCTTCTTTGCCCAGACATCTTTAACCCCCCCCCCTCTACTTTTCCCTTCCCCATCTCCATTTTAGTAACCACTGATGACTTCCTCATACACCAACGTTCCCCACTGTCATGGACTTAGCACCATGGAACATTTTCTGGACCAGGCTTTCGCACCAGATCTTTCCTGGCCCAAGTGATACTTAAATTTTTCCATTAAAGGCAAAAAAGATGTTAAGATCAGATTCGTAGTACTGCCATGTGCACCCCTCTTATTCAAACATATTCCTAGGCCACCTGGAACAATCATTTCTGGACGAGGCCCATCAATACCGTTCTTGTGGCTCAGATTTATAGATGACGTCTTCATGATCTGGACACACGGGAAAGCAACCTTCTCAGTTTCCTTATTAGCCTCTATAACATCAACATCCTGAAATTCATATGAACACATGACACTTTCCTGGATATGGATTTATCCCTCTTTAATGACCATCTCAGCTCATCTATCAACAGCAAACTACATCAGTACCTTCATTATGACAGCTGCCATCCTTATCATATCAAAAGCTCACTTCCCTACAGCCTTGGTATTCGTGGTGCATATGTTATAACCAGCAGGCCCTCACAGTATTCTCCTATATCATCTTTCAAGCTCCGATATCTCATATTTATCTACAAAATTTAGTTCATAAACACAACATTCATGTAACCAGTCAGGTTCTGGTCACCCTGTACTGGAATCTATTAGCCTGTCCTGAAATGAGAACCCTCCACCCACCACAGTAAACCTCCAAGTGTCAGCCAACTACTAGTCCAAAAATATGGGCCTCCCTGGCTTTCAAGAAAGCCCAAAAGCTCATTTCCAAGTAGCAGATCCTGCTTGAATCCATTGGCCACTAGAATGTACGGACAGCCTGTATTTACCTATAACCCTCTCCAACAACACATAATATAAACAATTTCAACTCTTGGTTCACTGTCCATGCCATCAGAGTCTCAGACCGAAGCAGCAACTCTGAATTCAGAAGGTGGGAATTGGTGTGCCAGTATAAAATGGGTGCCAGACAACAATTGGATCTTAATTGAAGATAACAAGTTATCTTCCTTCCATTCCACCCATTCCCTACACCCTCCATCTTCCTACAGAACCACTGCTATATATATATATTAAACATTTGGATAGGAGGAAAACCACCGCTTACCATAGAAGAGGATTCCTGCGGCATCAAAATACGTACACACAGAGTAAAATTTTTGAGCCTACGGCCCAGTAGTAGTTAGATGGCTGCATGTTGGAGGCTGGGAGATATAAACGAAAGAAAAAAAAAATTACTGGTTGATAACATTTTCTGCCAACTTCTCGCAATATGTTTACAATTCCCGGGTCACCCCTACTAACTCACGCCAATAATTCCCATGTTGCCCCACCAACACCACAAGCTGCCGACCATGGTCGGTGACTCAAGTTTATTGCCGGCCTTCACCAGGCAGCCACCTCAGTTTTCTGTTGCAGAAGGGTTATGATCCCAAAAATTTCAAGCCTTATATACTAACTGTGCCCGCGACTTCATTATGTAAGAATTGAGATTTGTGCTGTTAATTCACAGATAAACTATTAAAGTAGTATTGGCTGGATAGGAGCAGTCCTGTTTTTTTGTTTTCTTGGATTGTCTCCTTTCCTTCTGTATGTATATTACACAGAATTCTTTAATCACATTAGAGCACATCATTTTTTTCTCACTCTCTTAGAAATTACCACTAACTGCGAAAATTTATGCTTGCTGATGACCCACTGCTACACTTCAGTATTGTTCACAAGGCTTCTTTGAAAGCATTACTGGAATATAAACTCTCTAATAGACCCACAAAGTTGAGCACATCACTTATGATAGAGCTCTTTAGGTTCTACCAGTCAAAATGCCTGCCATCTGGCCATATTCACACCATATGTTATTGAGGTGCAAGTAGGGTTTTTAGTTAGGTTTCATTTCGATAGGTGGAGCTTGTGAGAGAAATGTTCACCGGGGTTAACCACAACATTCTGATCTCAACTGTGACTGTGGATAACCATGTCTAGGATAATTTCACCTCTTGCTTTGCTATATTAAATTGGTTGCCACCTTGCTTGATTTAAACCCCAAGCTAGGAAAGGAGGTTAAGCAAAGTCAAAAACCGAATTAGCATCAGACAATGTTTCCAAAGATAAAAACTGCAAATTCGATTAACTGATTGAGCCACACCAAACCCCATTGTTCAAAGTCCAATTAACTAACACATGAAAGCAGATAAAAGTTCGTCACACGTTTATACAGTTCGACTTGTTTGCCGACGACCGATGGCGTAAAATGTTGCCTCTAAGCTACATAGTCACTCACTAACTGAACCTGTCCGACTGAGTGAGTCTGTATCGTGCCGAGATTACAAGCAACGGAGCGTGGTTACGCTCATCCTATACTTGGACGACTAAGCGGTGCCTACATTGCGCCACACAGTAGCATAATGCTCTAACTGTACCTGGCCGACTGAGTGAGGACGGGGAAAATTCTGGCCTAATATTTATAGCAACGTCCGTGGGAACGCAAGACTTTATGGTTTCCCACAAGAATAGTCTGGTAAACGTGCATCAGATATTTGACCCTGACGACTAAAAATATTCCTATCATTCTGAAATTTTGTGAGTAGCTAGATCTTCTAAAAAGCGTTAATTTTAATCCTTATGAAAAATTTTGTAGGTTCAATAGTTTAGCCGTAAAAAAATCATTTTCGTTTACTATAAAAAAATGTTAACTATTTTCAAAAGGGTGAAATAAAATTGGTAAACCAAAAATAGAATCTAACTAATTTATATTTCCTAAGCTATTAAAGTTGTTAATCTAAAAGTGGCTTTAATCAAATGTACATATTCAAAAATTACAGTGCAAATTTAAAGTCTCTAACTGCTTTCTTCAATTAATTATTAATTTTTTTTAATATCATTCCAGGAGAATGCTTGAGGGTGAGGTAACGGAAAATACCATCTTGTTCAAATACTTTCTCAAAACTGTAAAAATTTGATTTCTAGCTTGAATTCACTTAGTAACACTTTAAAAATGATATGCAATGTTATTCAATTTAACCGCAGTTCTGAGAACAAATTTTACCACACAGTTACAAAATTTTTAGGTTACCTGACAAGCTGGGGTCTGATTTATTTGCAAATTTTGCTCAATTTAATACAGTCTGGCGAAGTATTCTTGCAGTTAAAATGCCTATTGAGACTCTAGCAGCACTATTGGAATCAATTACAAATAAGAACCTTTCATACTATGTTTACATTTTCCATGTTTTGACTCTCATCTTTGGATAGCGGTGGTTATTCTCCTCTCCAAATGTATAATGTATCCATTTTAAAGCACCTTAGTTTCCTATATGTGGCATGTACAGTTTGTTCTATTTTATCAATTAATAATAACGAATGAGATGAGAATGTTATTAATAACAACTCAAGAAAATGATGACTGTACCTGAGAATTTGGTTGCTCCAATAATTGATTATTTGCAGAAGTAGTGTCACCATATCATCCAGAATATTTATAATTATAAAAAAGTATATAAAGCAAATATTGGTCATGTTATATACACAATTTTAGCGATAGTCTGGCAAGAGAAAAACTGCATCAAACGCCTTCTAGAATTAATCGGGAAGAAAACTATGTGCCACACAGGCAGAGGGACTGAGTCAAAAGCTACTTCAGGCTACGTGGGGGAAGTTGCCGAAATGGAGCCTAATCTGTTTTTAACAAGATTAGGTTTACCAAGTGGCATGTCCAATAATAGGAAACGATTGGAATGGGCAGACTTAAATATTGTAAAGTGTGTTCATTGCAGTCCTGCTACCTTCCTGTGTGGCGAGTAAAGAATTTACTTTTTCTATCCTATACCAGGCAGTATATTTTTTGTATCACACAAGACGGATTTTGAAAGCTTAGGATCTTGAAAATCTGTGGCCTGGAACAAGAAATGTACTCAAATCTTAAGGGCCATATTTCATTTCTGTAAGTTTGAACGGAGAGGACTTCAATGTGAACCTCAGGCTTACTTTTTAGGAGAAAATGAAGCTAAAAATTTGCTTGCTGAAAGTCGTCATCGGCCATACTCGTTTTCAAGTTTATGTTGCTCTCTTGCGTGTTTATTTGTGTGTGTGTTGGTGGCTGGTCAGGCCGATTCTTGCATAGAACAGTCGTCCGCACACACTGCACCCAAATGTGGGTGGCTGGCGCGGTAGGGTTTGTCGGACTTTCCGCCTTAATCGGGATTCAGCTGCCAGACGTCGCTGCTCCTCTTCGAAACATGCCACTCCTGTGGAGGTAGTTTTGCGCCATAGAACGCGATCTTTTGTGAGGCTGTCCCAGGTGTAAAAGTCTATATTAGTTTTCTTCAAGGTCTTCTTGAACTGGTCTTTGTAGCGTTTCTTAGGGGCACCGCGAGGTCTGCTGCCAGTTCTGAGCTCACCGTATAAAAGTTGGCGAGGGAGTCTACTGTTGCTCATATGCTGAACGTGTCCAACCCATCTAAGTTGGTTGCTGATGATGAGGGCTTCAATGCTATACATTTGAGCTCTTTCCAAGACTCTAATGTTGGACACATAGTCGTCCCATTTAATGTTCATTATAGAGCGAAGTTTTTGCTGGTGAAATCGCTCCATTTTCTTAATATCTCGTCGATTGAGTGTCCATGTCACACACCCATACAGCAACGTGGAGACAACTACAGCTTGGTAGACCATCAGCTTGGTGGTTAAGATCTTTGTTTAGAAACACTCGCCGAGTAAGCCCAAAGGCTATGTGTGTTGTTCGAATTCTGTTTTCTACATCCTTCTCTGTTGTGCACTGTGTAGAGAGAATGCTTCCAGGGTAGGAGAAGCTATCTACTTGCCCAAGGGCTATGCCGGAGATGGTAACATCAAAGTCTGGGAGTGTAGCTCCAGGGGCAGGTTGCACTAGCACTTCAGTTTTTCGGGTGTTGATGGTCAGGCCAAAACGGTCATATGCATCCTTGAAGTAGTTTACGGACTGTTGTATCTACAGAGGAGTGTGTGCTGGAGAGGTGTTGTCATCTGCATACTGCAGTTCTGTTACCTGGGTGAGGAAAGTTAATCTTGATGATCGGAGTCTTGCTGGATTGAATAGTCCTCCGTCAAACCGGTGTGTTGGGGGTAGATGACGTTTTGTAGAGCATTGCTGCCAAATATAGGACAAAAAGTGTTGGTGCAAGTACACAACCTTGTTTCAGACCATTTGTGATAGGGAACTTTTCAGAGGCGTCGTTCTGATAAAGGACTTGACCGACCATACCATCATGGAGTGCTCTAATTAATCCCAGAAAATGTTCAGGGCATTCAAATCGTCTTATTACTGCTTACTACTTAATACTTGCTGAAAGTACACCAGTAGAAAATCTAGTAAATTATGATAGTACAGGAATGACATGCCTTAATGTGTTTAGGTTTGACATTAGCAAAGAGCATTTTTTTTTTTTTTTTTTTTTTTTTTTTTTTTTTTTTTTTTTTTTTAACTGTTTGTGTGCCATTACAAAAATTCATTAGATTAAACTTTGGTTACACATTCGATTTTGATTTTTGAATTCTGTTTATATTGACATTTGCACTTTAAAGTGGTTTGGCCAATTTACACATACTTTATTTTTTAGTTCTTTTAACATGCTGGAGAGAGGGAATTTAAATATACTAGGAGGGTGAGTCAAATGAAAACCTTAAATATTATTTATTGTACAGAAGTGGTACAAAGCTGTATCACTTTTCAACATAACCTCTCCCACGCTCAATGCAAGTCCTCTAGCGCTTACAAAGAGCATAAATTCCTTTAGAAAAAATTCTTTTGGTAGTCCATGCAACCACTCATGCACTGCGTGGCGTACCTCTTCATCAGAACAGAACTTCTTTCCTCCCATTGCTTCTTTGAGTGGTCCAAACATATGGAAATCACTTGGGGCAAGGTTCTCTCATTTCAGGAGTCAGCTGCCGTGGCACCCATCTTGCAGACACTTTGTGAAACTGGAGCACATCATGCACAATGTGGTGTGCTGAACCATGACTAATCTTTAAACATGCTGGAATGTCATACAGTGTCACTCGGCAGTTTTCCACCACTATGGCTTCAACTGCTGCAATGTTCTGTGGAGTCACAACTCATTGTGCCTGACCTGGACAAGGAGCATCTTCCACTGAAGTCTCACCATTTGCGAACTTCCTACTCCATTCGTAGACTTGCTGCTGTGACAAACGTGCATCACTGTACTGAACCTTCATTCTTTGGTGAATTTCAATAGGTTTCACACCTTCACTACTCAAAAACCAAATAACAGAATGCTGTTCTTCCCTGGTGCAAGTCTCAAGTGGGGGCAGCCATCTTTATACTGATACTGCGACGGTGTTTGTGCATCTGCACTATGATGCCACCTACAGGCCATTCTGCACGCTGCTTGTAGCACGCTTACCAACTTACAGGATAACGGCACAAAATTTCGATTTTTTTCCAACTAATTTAAGGTTTTCATTTGACTCACCCTTGAAACAGATGATGTGAGGAAAATTTGTGTACTAAGATTGTTTTAATTTAAAAATCTGACAAGTGTACAGACCAACTAAGTCTGGCTATAATGGTCAAAACTGTACCTTTTATGAAGAGATTACAAAAAAAAAAAAAACTATCGAGAAATTTACAGTTTGCAGTCAGATAACAGGTGCTACTTGATTAAACTCTTTTCAAGTATGCAAAATGTGAGATCAGAACATATATTTAGAAAGGCAGAGAAAGCATTTGATCTAAGATGAAAATTCACAAATCAAACCTCTCACAGAGCAGAAAATAGTTAGAACTAGGGTTGTAACAGAGGTCATCTTAGTGGATGTCCTGTGCTTGACATCTGCAGATATTTATTTATTTTTGATAAAATATTAAAATCTAAACTTAAAATCCAAACAAGTAGGTATATTTTTATCATAAATTCTACATTTTGCACAAGTCTATTTCCATTTAATATTGTTACATTTTATGCCTCATTTTTTAACAAAAAAGTTGGATGATTTAGCAAATTAATTTAATTATTTACATAACTATGTATGCATCAACAACAATATTTGTCATATAAACTTTGTGGCTCGACTAATTGGGCTGTGAAAGGGGCTGCAGCACTACATGTAGCATGTGTTGGACTAGCAGACAACCTCTGCCATTGGATCTTGATCGCAGAAAACATCCTATGAGTGTGCGATAAGGACACTGGTGCGCCGCTAGAAAGTATGAGTGAAAAGGACTGCTTACATCCCTTCTAGTAGTGCAAGTGGGTAAGGGCACCCTACTGTAGTTAAAAGTTGGACTGTGAATAGTCCGATTAACTTTATATGCAAGTTCAAACTTGTAAATTCGTGTTTAGGTTTTATTACAGTATTGTAAGAAAGAAAACAACCACGTTTCTATTAGCTAAGTGACAATAAGGCAATTCTTGTACAAAGAGAAGGAAAAAAAAGATGAATACATTGCAATGTAAACAAACCTTATGCATTTAAACTTAATCATGTTGCCATAATCTAAGCGCAACTACAACATAATCAGTTTCTAACAGGTGCCTACAGTGTTGATACACTAATTTCATACTCTTAATTCAAAGTGTGAAAAGCAAGCAACCACTTAACACGGCTATTAAGTGATTAATTAAAAGCTTATTCACTAAATGTCCACACGCTCTGGTTCAATGTGAGGGCATTTTTCCATGCTGCAGTTGTATAATCCACCACTTTCACCAGTCTTATGTGATAACTGAGGTCCTTATTTTTCCAGTTCAAACATCCATAGAGCCAATGATTAACTGCCATAATTTCCTTTTTAAATAAACCTTGTAGTGACAATGGTACATGTTAACACAGCAACAGTGCTTAACCAGAAGTTGAGTATAACACATTTGTCGTATTTCTTATATAATTTTCAAAGTTTAATCTTTATGCAATGCCGTGACCAGGATTTACGATGTGTCTTCTATTTATATTATTTCGGAAGATATCTTTTGTGCAGCTTAATCAAATAATTAATTTGTTAGTCCCTTTTTGCACAATTAAAATCACTCTTTTACTTTAAATTAAATACATTATCGAACTTTTCCTAACGAGCTCTCCTTAGCTGCCGCTCTAAGGAATCTCTTAGTCCCTGTGTATCTCCCGTTGTTATGGAAACTTCCTTAAGAGTACTAACTGGCTCGTGGCTTGGAACGCCTACCTCAAGGATGTTATTGTAGTATCGGTAATGCTACAGCCCCCCCAAGTTTACCATACCATTTGACATCCATACCATTATAAATGGTTATGGTAAACTTTCCTGTAAATGTTACCTTTTAGGTAAGGAGAGCTTATATTTTACATTTGTCTAATAACACATTTTTACATATCACGAGGACCGATGTCTTGAGGTAACTTTCCCTGGTGGTTTTCCATAAGCCGCTACTGGTTGGAACGGCATATAGTCTGTAACACACATTTCGACACAGAGTCACTGTCCTTATCACTTAAAAACCAAAATTACAGTAAGTATATTATACTACAGAATTGTTATTCAATAACATCATCTTTAGCTGTCATGGCCTCCGCCTGTTTACCAAGCATACCATTCAAATAATTTAAAAATTCTAGTACCTGCCCTTGGTACATTATATTCTTAATAAGACCGATCCTTTTGAACCATTTTACTGTTGTATAACCGGCAACATTATTTAAATCACATATTTGGTCCCTGGACCAGTACAATCCACCCTCGCTAATACGACTGGGACACCATTGTTTCTTGCTAATCTAGCATCACCATCACAACTTCATTTTTATTTTATTTCTTCAATACATTACATTATATTCTCCCCATAAGTAATAACTTCTCTCCACTTTACTTCATCTTGAATATTCATATCTAGGCTATGAGATGTAACAACAGAGTCATTTGAAGGTTCTACCTGGACCTCAGCTATGCCTGTGTTAACCAAATCCCGAACCTTTCGGTATCATTTAAAGGCAATGCCTAGATAGTGGCCTTATTTACAGGAACTGAGTCTTGACTGTGCTGTTGTTCCCTCTCTATATGATATTTTACTTCTTAATTCATTACACATTTATTCTATCATAGTAACACCTCGTTTCTTCTCCACTCATTCTATTCATTCTAATGCTCCGGTATACCTTACAAACTATATATTTACTAAAAGAAAGTCTTAATAGACAATAAACTTTTATGTAATGGTATGCTGTGGTAACAGCCGAAGACTGCACATCGGATCGAGATCATCAATATTGGTAAGTGACAGCTTCCACTTAGTGGTTATAAACTTTTACTATCATTACAGTTGAATTGTGCATAGCCACAACAATCAGTACTATTTACAAGCGTTTTGTGGCACTGAATAACAATAATATGCTAACTATAACTTAATAATAATAGGAAATTCCAATATGATGGAGTTTATCTTTACACACCTGTGCCTTGCACTAGTGTTAAATCTTTTCATTCATCTTAAACTAAGTCATCATTTTCTGAGTTGTAGATTCAATGTCCTGATTGAATTTGTACACAGGATGAGGCAGTAAGCATAGCTTACCCCTCTAGAAAAAAAGAAAACCTTTTTTCTATGTTTCCAGTTCACCTTTTCCCAGTTATTCATACAAAACAACTTTATGTTTACAATTAATCTTACTTTGCCAGAACAGTAACATGGCAAACCAACTTCAAAAATATGTAAAGAACTCTGAAAATGTTCAACACCATTATTCTGTAACTGCTTTGATTCATAATCACAAACATAATTCTTCCCAACAATGGAAAAAATGTCACAGTTTACATCCTTCAAAATCGTCAAACTACCCAATCCATCTACATTCATTAAAATCTCTTCCATCTCTTTTTCATGACACCCTTCTTTGACAATTTGTCTATCCTTTACATGATTTACATCGCCATTAATTGTAACATCACTCATCTCATATTTTTCCCTTACAGTATTAGGCCTACTATCATTACTTTCAATTGTATTACCTAATGATTCACAATGAATTTCATTTGTACTTTGTTCAAACCCTCTAATTACTAGACTCTCATTGCATATCTTTAGTTCCTCATTTATCCTTGTAAACTTTTTTTCAACCCTTTCCACATAGGTACTTATCTAACTTTGCTTGTACATCAGTTCCTGATCTAATTATTCTATCCTCTAAAGACCTATAAGAGCTTCTTATTTCTTCACTTAATTGTGCTTGTATAGCTGTAAGTTGTGTAGTAAATTGTGTGGTAAGTTGTGCTTGTATAGCTGTTACTTGTGTAGTTACTTGTGCTGTTATTTGTGCTCCCCATCTAAATAGTATTTTCTCTAATGCACCTACAGTGACTGTTTCATCTTTCTTATTTACAGATCCCGAAGGATCACAAATAACCATTGCACCTGGCATCTGATTAGCCATTCTGTAGAAAGTTAAGCAATACCCAGCGTCCCACAACTAGTATCAATAAAATGACGTGATATAATAAATTATTTGAATAATACAGAAAATTCGAAAAGATAGGTAATGGAGTCTTGAAAACACTTAACTTTAAGTATTTCGTGGCTGGCGGTCGAACTTTAACTCGTCTCAGCTGTTGTCTTCTCTGCTGGTTCACACTCGGCCGCTAGTAGCGCTGCGTGTTTCCAAATTCCAAGGATTCTGCTCTCTTCTTTCTTGTTGTTGTCTGCTATATCCTCAAATTCATAAATTCACGTAGTTTTTTTTTTTTTCTTGCAGCACCTAAGTCCACTGCACGATTGCCATGTCGTATTTCTTATAGTTGGTTGTTTCTTGAAATATTACTTCGTTATTAAAAACAAGTCCTGTCACGGTCGCCATGTCGTATTTCTTATATAATTTTCAAAGTTTAATCATTATGCAATGTGCCGTGACCAGGATTTACGATGTGTCTTCTATTTATATTATTTCGGAAGATATCTTTTGTGCAGCTTAATCAAATAATTAATTTGTTAGTCCCTTTTTTGCACAATTAAAATCACTCTTTTATTTTAAATTAAATACATTCATTAAATACATTATCGGACTTCTTCCTAGCAAGCTCTCCTTAGCTGCTGCTCTAAGGAATCTCTTAGTATCTCTGTGTATCTCCCGTTGTTATGGAAACTTCCTTAAGAGTACTAACTGGCCCGTGGCATGGAACGCCTACCTCAAGGATGTTATTGTAGTATCGGTAATGCTACACATTCCGGTGGCCATTTTGAATTTATAAAGCTCCATAGCCTAACAATCCGTAGATCTCTCAAGTCCATTCATCTTCACCATGGTCATGACTTTCTATGTTCCTTCCCAAAAATATGCATACAGAGATGTAAAGTTAATTTGTTGCAGCTCTCCTGTCACATTCTGAGACTGGTATGTTTATCTATACCAATATAAGCACGAAAGTAACTGTTACATTTTCATGACTTAACGGCCAAACTAATCTTGGTGAAATTTTTACAAGGAAAGACTTTGTATCATTAGAAAGAACAGAGGACACTTTTTCAAAGATAAATAACATTTTGTCAATAAATTTTTAAAATTAATCGTACGATGAGACCCTGAGTAATAGCGTAAATCTCCGTAGCGTTGTTTCTCTTGCAGTCAGTCTGTGTGTGGTTTGGTAAAAGCTTCACCGCCATATTATTCCAACTCCATATTTTTGGGAATGCCTTTTACCCAACTTACATCTTTCTATAACCAATAGCAATGAAGTCCTCAGATACACATTCGCAGGTAACAGCTAGAATAATTATATATACTAGCACTTACCACAGATGACCGTACGATGTCAACCACAAAAAAACAACAAATGAAACATAGCTTGTAGAACATGGTGAACATATGATGGGTATTTGGCAGCCAACTTCTTTTGCTTCCTTGCAATATATAAGAATTACAAAGTAGGATAGGGGTTCAAAAAATTTCATTTGTTTGTGTGTTCATGTCTGTTACCTTTGTTCATACTGCTTGGCTATTATCTAAGAAAAGTAAGTAGTGGTTCATTTCCCTTCTCGTTCCTTGGTGTCCATCGCTATACATACACACACACACAATGGAGAAAAGGAGGGGGGCAGCAGCAACAAAAACCCTTTCGGGCTATGCCCTTACTCATAAAAATAGAAACATCAACGAATTTACACTAGCTCCCATAGTTAAGATAGCCACATGAATGATAGTTTTGACAATTACAATCAAAGATATGGTGGAGCAAAAATAATATCAGTGGAAATGTTAATTGTGGGAAAGAATATAGTTATACAAAATCTAGACCATCCTGTTGTTCCTGTCAACTCCCACAACTTTAGTTATTTCTTTCATAGTCAGAGCCATCACAGTACTCCCTGAAATTATGTTTCCATCCAAACTTTAGAGGCGGGAATTGGTCTAACATGTTCTGGATACCAGACACCTGACTCTCAGTCAGATAATACTCATCTTAATATACCAATCACTTGCAAGTATAATTAATTTACATATATTTTATAATTTTTTGGTTTTATTTTTAACCACTTGTATGAGTACCTTTTTCTTTTCTCTTGATTAACTTCTTTCCCCTGATTAATAATTCCGCTAATATTGTTTTTGCTCCCCTGCCACCCCCACTGACAAAACCACCATTCATGTGGTTACGTTGACTACTTGTGCCTGTGCGAACTCGGACGTGTTTCCATTTTCACAAGTAAGGGCATAGCAC
Organism: Vandiemenella viatica; assembly: GCA_031002005.1. NCBI lineage: Eukaryota > Metazoa > Arthropoda > Insecta > Orthoptera > Morabidae > Vandiemenella > Vandiemenella viatica. The sequence continues at coordinate 172,165,698 of JARYHS010012519.1, read as the reverse complement.
AAAATATGGTATTTTTGTTTTGTTGTCACTGCCTTTCTACCTTCAACTTTGACAGGTGAGAGAAAAAATGTAGTGCCACGTAAGAACTTTTCTTTCTTTTAGATGTTACCTTAAGATCAGTTTTCAGTCATCACACTGAAGTTGTTTTATTTCAATAAAATCTGACTTATGAAATATTATAAATTGGTTTACTAATTGCTCATAAAACTAAGTGAAATATGATCCATATTAATACTTCATGGTACAGCGACTATTGCTAATCTATTTTAAGCTATGACTATAAGGTCACAAACAAGCTTTAAGTGTGGTGTGTAATGTAATAACAGTAAAAAAAAAAAAAAAAAAAAAAAAATCATATTTTCAAACATGGAAAAATATTAATGAAGATTTCAGGTCAAATCCAAAGCTTTCAAACAGTAAAAATTACAACAAACCGCTTCATCTAATGAATGACAAAACAATCTTTGGCACGTTAATATTTACAGTAAAGTAAATATAACCGTTCTGTGCAGCTGAAAGGTACAGATAAGATCTATTTAAAGAGTGCAAACAAACATTCATATTACAAATAAAAAGAAAGTAAAAACACGATCTATGCTGCCTGTCCATTCAGATTACGTAATCTTGACAGTGAAGTAAATATGGGTAAACACACACAAATAATGATTATTTTTGATAGGATTGGAAAACAGTATTGCATCAAACCAATCAAACTGAATTAATTCATTGACACTATTTTGCCAGATATAGTCCTATTCATTAACATTTCTTGCAATTGGTTGCCGATTTTAATATAGCAGTGTGTCATTTATTGGCTGTGCACATTTATTATTATTATTATTATTATTACTATTCATTGAATGGTTAACGAAATTTGATGGAAAAGGAGAATGATTTAACGAGAAATGTCACAAATTATTCTCCTAATGGTTCATTAGTCCCCTATGTATAGAAATATATTTGACACCATTTTCCTGTGTATTTCCTCAACCTGCAAGTATTGTTACTACCGTGCATATGAAATGGAAACACTTTCATACTAAAGGACACTCTGCTTAGGCCATAATGCAAGCTGCACCATTACATATGTAAGACATAATTTCATAATAAAGTGCTTTGTGGCTTCATAGACATCTCTAGCAGACAGCCAAGTCCCCGGAGGACAACTTAAGGCCTGGTTGAAACATCGGAGAGGAATATCAATGCAGCATGAAACTATTTATACCAAAAATGACACTCATTTGAGTGAAAAGTCACAAGGAACACTTAACAAAGCACTTAAAAAATTCTTGAATTGGTTGGAGCAACTTGTCACTAAGACCAAGATTCTTAGGTTTGAACCTATTTTGTTTCCACCCCGATATTCTTAAAATGTCAGTTTTTCATCTTTTGTATTAACTAATAACATTAATAAATTTAATTCAATGTAGTAATCAAATCTGGCTGTAATTTTATTACTTAAATAAAACAAACAACCGATTGGATTAGCACAGCGGTATGGGCATGAGCTAGTAATGTTGACTCTGGAGACACCGTGGGTTCGAACACCACCATTGGCTGTTCTGAAATTGTTTACCATGGTTTTCCTTTTCACCTCCAGGCAAATGCCAGAACAGTACCATATTGGCAGGCCACAACAATTTCCTTTCCTCCTTCATCAATACAAGTTGACGTCACCTGAGTGATCAAGCCAGTCACCATCCCCAGTTTTATATATGGCTTTTGTAGCATAACAGATATTATGACATCTTTGAAGTATAAGTTCCATGGCACGGGCATATCAATACTCTTTTAAAAAGGGTTTCCATAGCAACAGATCTACAGAGATACAACTAGGAGATTGCCTAGGTCAGCGCTAAGGAGAACTTGCAGGAAGAAGTCTGATTATGTATTTAAGAACGATGTATTTAATGTAATAAAAGAGTGATTTAAATTGTGCAGAATAACGGCTAGCAAATTAATTATTTACTATAGCCGCACAAAAGGCATATTACGATATATATAAATACAGATAAACATATTGAAAACCACTTCGGAGTTAATAATAATAATAAGATCATAAATACAACACGGTACCTTTTCTTAATGATAAACAGTGATCATTTAAGAAATGCTACACTTTGTGAATTCTAAGCACCAAGACACTGCAAATGTAAGCAGTATAGAAATTATCTCACACAGAGTTCGAGGGTGAAGCTGAACTTTCAGGTTAAATGGATTTATTTTAAAATTGGAATATTGTTCACCACAATATTAAATGATGTATTTCGCAACTCACTGTTGATGGAAACATTGAGAAAAGCTATAACAACGCAGTGCAGCAACTTCACATTACTACAAAGATCCACATTCAGTAGAAACAAATTGACAAACCATAGGAACACAAACACTATCTGAGAAGTGAACAGTTGGATACTGTCATCACTCAGTGGTAACACTGGCATTAACATTGTGTAAATATTTTTAGTTTTTTCATTAAAAGGGTCCCTGCGTAAACAGAAATCCTTAAGCAGTAGTCGTCTACGAAAATGGATTGGAATGGATAAGAACTTTTCTACTGACGGGAAAACAATATTGTCAAGCACATGTAAAACCAGAAAGGTTAATTTGTTGTATAAATTTTTTATAATTTAAAATATAAATTATATTTTATTTCTAAAATAACTTAAAGTAGTCTCAATGCTGGATGATATTCCATGATATTAACTGGGCATTTTCTGGGGTGTTATATACAAGCAGACTACTGTTATTTTTGCCTTCTGTATAGGTGCCTGCAGAAAAACGACCCCACGTACTACAGCATCAGAATCCTGCAACTCACTTGGAAAATGTTACCAGGGGAAATGCTTCTAAACAGAATCAGTTTCATTGAAAGTTCAAAACTGTGTACATAAGACTTGATTAACCTTTCTCTACGTGAAGCTTGCACTGCCACTAATATACCAGTTGCAACTCTCCAGAATACAATCCTGAAAACCATTTTGGAAGAATTTTGTAACAAGATTTACTTGCCTCAGCTGTACGAGAAAACCACTGAAGAAATACAGGTTGATCACTACATCTGGCTAAGTGTAGACAAGACAAGATGCCCGTGGCAGATACATAGCCAACGTTGCATGCGAGGAACCACATACACCTCATGTCATTATGCAAAGAACTTCCAACAAACCATTCTAGTGTGGTAATTGCAGTATGGGTGTTGTGGCTAAGGATTGCAATCCCGCAGTATTTTCGTTCCCGTGGAATTTGCACCAATCCCGCGGGATCCGGCAGGTTTGGTGCCAACAGTTAGGGCATATATTTAAAACATAGTTATTTAAAGTGAAAATAAATTAAATAATAAACATCTGTTAATTAAAGCAATAAATCAATTTTAATATTAAATGATAAAAATTAACAGTTAACAATATTTTAATTGCCATTTTTTTAACATGTTTTTAGGATATTTTGAGGTTTTACAATTTTGTTTTTAAATCTAAACCAAATTTTAAATAAACAATGAAAAATATTCAGTCTTAGGTCATATTATGTGCCTTACAATACATCACATCAGTACAAAAGACTTTATGCATAATGACCAAGTCACCAGAGTTTTTTTAAAATTATTATTCTAAATAAATGTACCATAACACCAATAGAAAGCATTATATTTCACAAAGTGAAATGAATATACTCTGTAAAGTGTAGACTTGGCCTATTTTTACAAGAATTGCTTTTGTGAGATTCATTATTATGTCTGCTCATTCCTTGATTGATCTTATTGTTAATAATAGAAACTACTCACCAAAACGTAAACTGTCAAGTATTTCAGTTTCACTTTAAGTTGTGTAACTACAGTGGATATATATATATATATATATATATATTAATAAGAAAGGAGACTTCCTCGGCTTACGATTGCAGTGAAGTCCTCACGGATGTATCGCCGGATTTCGTTGTAAAAAAAACGAAATTTGTCACGTTAGGAAGACTGCGGAGGACAGCCGTCGAAGTACCGGTATGATATTTTTACAATATAATTCGGCGATACACCCGTGAATACTTCATTATAACTTTTTTTGTCTTTAGTCAAAATAATGAGTTGAAAGGACACATGCTATTAACTCAAAAATAATGTATTGTGGCCATTGACCAAATCATCCCAAAGGAGATTAATCGAAAGCCAGAGCGGCACATGTAAGCAGACGGCTTTCGTCAAAGAACATGTGTTTCAAATGCTTTCAGTGGCGTATCTAGGGTGGGTGACACCCGGGGCGGATTCGGTGGTGTCACTCCATGAAAATGTAAATTCAATGTTAAGTAAAATATAATATCCTACAAGTGTAAAGTATGATTTGAATAAAATGTGGTTAAATAAACATTTACTGTTATTTTGCAAATAATTGTTTATTAATAAAATTCTAACATTAATAACATTTAAAAGATAAATAAATGAAGGACAATTGCTTTCACATTTCTCTTTGTTCTAGCTTTCACAGTTGCATCCTCCAAAATCACATCTTTAAAATTAACATTTTGAGTTTCTTAATGTTCAGTGCTCTACATGGTAAAATTGTTTAGCCCCGTGTTGCACATTGTTTAAGAACGTAAATTTTCATTAATTTTAATTTTTAAAGCTGTACTCACACATAGAAAAACTTACGCAAATTGTCGTAAGTAACTTTACGTCAATGTAAGATTCCACGATGAATTTAAAAAAGTCCACAGCTATTCAATCATTTGTTACTGAAAAGATAACACAGGCTTCTTTTAAATTCCTTCTCAACCTAATATTTGCAGGAGAAGTTCTGATTCTCATAATTCATCATGAAAACCACTAAATTTGGATGCAGATATTTTTAATTCTTCCATGTTAGCTGAAAGGAAATTATTTTTCTGTACAATCTCAAATAATGAAATTATATCTCGAACAGATTTTGATCTAGTTTGGAGTTCAGTGTTTAATCAGTCAAGACAGTCCAACATATCCTTTTGATTTACAGTTCTCATTCAGTGGATACTTCACTGGACATTCGTTTTTACAACAGAACTCTTGGTTCTGTTGGAATGTCGTAGTCCTGTGATTTTTCGTAGCAAGATCAATTGCCCCTTGTACAAAATGACCATCTTTTCTTGAATATAAAGACGAAGTGCCATTATTTTTATCGTTGATTGTTCAAGGCTCAATGTTCTACTTTGCAATCCAATCTGACAATTTACTTCCCTTAATACATCATTCCAAAAGAAAAGTAAAATTATAAACCACAAGAGGGGGGAGAACACCTCTGGTTTTTCTTGTTGATCACATAATTCTTTAATTACAACCATAACCTAACAAAAATTTTCTGTTAGCACTTTTACTGTAATATTAAGAGCACTCCAAAGCAATGCTGAGAATTTTTTAATAGATGACTTGCTGTTTTTTGTATGCACTTCCCAGCGGCTGGTAGACGCAAAGAATGATGTAAAAATAGCTTCTGAGGTTCCGAAAAAAATTACACAAGATGCATTTTGTGAAAATGAATGTTGGCTGACATAAATTAATTAATGGGCCAGTACATCTAACGAAAACAAATGTATGTTGTTTTGCTTTAATAATGGTTTGTTCTCCTCTATGTACCCTGATAATATTATCTCCATTTCCATAACCTTCATATAGACACATCACATAATCTAAATCATCACTATAAAGCTTATTATACATTTCACTCATTAGATCAACAGTTTTCTTTCCTACTAAGGAAAAAAAAAATCCAAGGAACACTTCTTTGACTTCGACTTTTCCGCTATCAGTTTTCACCAAACAATTCCTTTCAGACGTTTGATCAATGTATGAAGTACCTGGCATGCTATCAAATATAATTCTGAAATATTTTACCGATTTAATTTCATTAACGAGTTTAGATTCTACGTGGATTGATAGAACGCTTATGAATTCATTCTGGGTATCTGGCGACAGATATTTATATATTCCAAATCCAAAATGGCTCTTTCAGCACTACAAAATATTTTGAAAGAGGTTGAACCAGTTCTAGAAAACTGTCGTTATTTGTAGAGCCATGTCTTTCACTGGGTTCACGATGTACTTTGCTTTGTTTAGCCAGAAACAAAGTAATATCCAATAATTTAAATAAAAGACTCTTCCACTTCAGAATCAGTTGATTGCAAGGCTGCATTATCTATCGTTTTGCGAAATTTTAGCTTTATATCTAAAGTTTTCAACTTTTCAATATTTTTACAGATGTTCGTATGTAGTTTTGTGGTCTGTCAGTTTAATATTTATTTTCAACCACTTCTGTAATCGAGTCACAACTGCAGATTTAGTATATGCATTATGGCCAGCAAATAAAAGACAGTAAAAACAGATTGATAGTGATTAAGCCATCCATGATGTGCAGAATTACTTCATTTATAGGCATCTCCTTATAGAACTATTCTGTTGAAACCATTGTATACATACAGCACCAAACAGATCTCTGTTTTGGAAATAATTGCTTCCTTTTTTAATGAGAGAACCAAGAACGAGTATACTCCAATGTGACACCTCTCAAGTAATGAGTGCTTGTTTCTTTAGCATCTTGTTTTCTTCGTGAAGATCAGTTGACATCATCTAATTTATTTCTTGCATCATGGTGAGAATCGGTTTCTTTTGATGAGCTTTGGCTATCCATCAGTTTTGTAACATATTTGAAGACAGATCCAGATATACTCTGAACTGCATCAATTTTAGTTTGTTTTGCTTTCCTCGGCTAAAATCCACGTTTTCTCTTCGATGTATCAATTCCTCCAGGCATTTTTTCATTTTTGGTACAAAATCTAAATGAAGCAATCCGTCAGTATCCCGGAGACAGTAATATAATTATTTGTTCATATGGTCTTAGTAATAAATACGAACGACTTATGTTTTGTTAGCAATAAGGTAATTTTAATGAAAAAATATAAAGTTACTGTTCTTTTACAAGGGACGCGAAATTCAACTTTTTGCAGTTTATTTTTTATTGTTTAAATAGTCAAGAATTAGCATTCAAAATCATATTCATGAGTACCTAGAATTATTTGACACATAAGGTAGGTGCATCAATTGTGGACACTAAAATTTTTTGTCTATTTTCGAAGTCTCTCGGCATACTATTTAATTACTATGCATTTTAAATTCATTTTCTGCTTCCTGAAAAGTTCTATTTCATCATACAACCGTATAACAGGTGCTGGTCAATTGCAAATGCTAACATTTGAATCTCTACACCTACCCCCATAGTCGACATTGAATTAGACAGGCTTCCAAAGTCAACACCATTTCAATAGCCATAAAATAACATCAGGGTCAGAAAAGAACAAGAGTTGACCAAAGGACATCGAGAGGAGAGTTAACAGAAGTGGCCTGGTAGATTAGGTCAGTACCCGGGTCCCACAAGTCGTGAGTCCCTTGAAGATACTGTCAGAGAAGCAACTCTACATTATGTTCCTTCATAAAAAATAAGGCTAAATAAAATATAAAAATAACTTAATTTAAAACAATAAATAACGGCTCACATAGGATAAAACCATGCCTTTGCAATATCTGAAAGCTTTACATAGAATACTTAGCAAGAGATGTATTCCACTACCTGCCTCGGACATAATATACAAGATGTAACTGCAGGCTCCTAAATAGAACATCGTATCTGCCGAAGATCAACAACACGTGTAAATTTTAGGTCCCTAACGCCACCTGTAGCATATAAAAAATGTTGTAAATGGCTCGAAGATTCGTTTAATTCATGATTATATCTCAATTTTTATAAAGGAACATAAGTTCGACATCCATATCAATTTATGGAACACGTAAGGATTTAGGTTAATATATCAAACAGCGAGGTTCCCATGACAGAAATATTCTTCTCGTCTAAACTACGAAATCATACACTCTCGTTCAATAGAAAGCAAAACAAACTTATTTGAACGGAGGGTTAGAGAACTTACTGACGTGGCAATTTCGCTAACAAGATAAATAATTCTGACTGTAGTAAGCACACGTTCTCCTAAGCTGTTCAGTAACGACAGACAATACCATCACCGAATACTTGGATCCTTTCGGATTAACTTGGAACCTTTTTTTTGATTTAAGCGTAGTTGATGTCGAGGTGGGAATGGCCTGGGGGCAAGGAATTCGGCCATGGCCTTTTGAAGGAAGCATCCCGGCATTCACCTGGAGTGATCTGTGGAAACCATGTAAAACCCAAATCTGGATGCCCGGACAGGAATTTGAACCGGCGTTCTCCCAAATGCAAGGCCAAAGTATTACCGCTACCCACCACGCTCGGTCTGATAGTATTGCTAGTTTTATGCTTGAATTCATACAATTTCATGTCGAATATAGGCTCACTGTCACAATAGGTACTGTAACAGCCCTCATACCTGAATTTTGAATAGTATTGTACTGTATGAAGTATTTGTAGTGAGCTAAAGTTTGCTTGAATATGATCTGGTATGTTTGTTTTGTAATTTCTTGTAAATCATTGTATATAGACTTTGTTTTATGTAAGAAAATTATTTAAAGTCCATTTAATAAGTTTAAGAACCGAATGGTGCAAGAGAATTTCTTAAATGTTTATAATTCCATGTATTAATGTAAGTTACGATGTCTACAGGACAATTTTCTACAGTTTGAAAGGATTTCTGTAAATAATTTTGTATTTAAGTGTCTCTAATTACAATTTCTGATCATTTTGTAATGTTGTTAAGTAATTTTGTATTAATTCCGATTGTTTTTAATATGTTTGATTGTTTCAGTGATTGTTAATGATCGAGAAATATCGGGCGGATGCCTTTGAAGAATTCTCGTAATTTTGATAGAGACTATATAACTGGACAGAGCAGTTAGTTGAATTCATTCAATATTCAATTTTACAGAGAGATTCATCCAGTTAGTTCACAGAGATTTTATTTGCAACGGCTCAGAAGTGTATCTCAGTATTGTATCTATGCTTGTGAATATCGCTGACTTCGTTTTGAAAACAATAAACAAATCTTCAACATAACCTTCTGGTGGACTTTTTAATTAATCAATATATATAAATTAAACCACCGAAGAACGTAATATGGTGAACGTCGACAGGATGAGAAGTCATTAAAGCATCCAAAGATCGTAATAGTACCTTATCAGCGGATACAAACGATTGTAAATCTGATAACTCGAAATATACTCTATCTATCCAATATACATTTTAAAAATAATTACGCGATTCTGTCAGATGATAAATTCATAATTACTGACTGTAGAATATACTTGGAAGTACTCGTGAATTTTAGCTTCAAAATTAACTGAATAATAAATAAGCAATACAATAAAAAAAAATTAAATTTAGTGCCACACATAACACGTCTGAGATTAATTCATGACCGGACTATAGAAATGGAAGCCTAGACAATGCCTGTTCCAACATACACATGGCCAATTTTTTATTTAATTTCAGAAGAACGTTTTTCTTTAAATAATTACAAGAAATTACAATTTAACTATCTACTTACCATTATTTTAGTAATTTTTGATATACTGTATTTCCTTTAATTTCAAAACTACCTCGCTTCATAAATAAATGTCCAACAAAAAGTATATTACAGTTACCGCCGCTGTTATCAAACCAAACAATGGCGGACGTCAAGTATGATTTCCTGTGATTTTTGGAGCCATAGATTGATGCTACCTTTGTTTAAGCACGCAGTTTTGCTAATAATTGTACTCCACTGTGACAAAAGCGCAGTGGACTGGACTGAATTTGAAACAGCTCTAGATCAACTTAAAACAATAAAAGTAGAAGTGGTCGGAAATCAAAGGATACGAAAAAAATTCCTTTTTTGTTTCACACTATTTCAGATTATTTCATTTCACGAATTGCGGGTGTCGCCCCTAAAGCGGGTGACACCCCCCCCCCTTTATGTACACTACTGAATGTATTGAGGCGGCAGGCGAGACAATAAGTCAAAGGATATACAGGGCGTTCGCCGGAAAACGCAACCCTCCCAGTCTGTTGCCGTCGGCAACTTGCTCGGACAGCGGAGCCAGCTGTTTCCGCCACGCGGCACCGTGAATCACCGCACTGTTTAACACCTCCGCTGCCCCAACAGTGCAGTGCAGTGACCCTTACATTGTTAAGAACAGTTTCTTTGCATTGTAGCTAGTTTGTGACTTCAGTCTCTTATTAATCAGTGTTGTGAATAAACGTTTCTTTGCGGTTTGGCTGGTTTGGGGCTTCATACTCTTACTAATCTGTACCGTGTTTGAGTGTGAGTAAAATTATGGTACGTTACAGTTTGCAACAAAGAATATTTCTCTACGATACATATGTGAAGAAGAAGTCGTTTAAAAAGTGTCGCAGTAAATTTCGTCGCGAATATCCTGGCGCTTTACTGCCAGCTAAATCAACAATTCTGCGTCTGGTTAAAAAAGTAAGAGAAACGGGTTCATTTTTTAACAAAAAGAGACTGTCGGTCAACCGTATTCTCACAGAGGAGAAAATTTACGATATCGCTTTTCGACTAGAACAGTCACCCAAAAAATCATTAAGTCAGTTAGGCCAGCGTGTGTCTCGAAATATGTTCAGAAGATGTGAAATGTGCATTACACAAGAGTGTCAACACTTCCAGCATCTTTTATAAGGTAAGCTAATGAATTACGTCACATTTAAATGCTTAGCACACAAGTTTATGAAGCGTAATTATTATGAAATAGTCCGCGGCCGACGGTCGAACAATGCCGGGAGCTGACCGCTCGCTTGCCGCGAGCAGTTTCTTCCTTGTAGCGCTAACAGTGGGTTGCGTTTCCCGGCGAATGCCCTGTACAATTGCCTTTCGATAGCTGCTAAATAAATAGGTATGCAATTGTTAAAATCTCGATAACATTAGTTTCGTATCAACGAATAATCAAATTTTCAGCTGCAATTACTGGAAGTTGTCACAATTACTTTAACTGCAAATACAGAAAATGGGAATAATGAAATCGTGAATAAAAAGCTTTTACTGTGTATTTCAGATGAGGTGTGCGACATAAACAACGCCGAGAAAGATTACATTCATTTATAACTAATTATGTGGTTAGAAAATCGTACTAAATACGCAACATAACTCAAATTATAGAAATTTGAACTCAAAACAAATGTAAGTTTTAACGAATACTTAAAATTGGATCTATTTACTTACGAAAGATGAAGGTTGACAAAAACGTTTATTCACACAAGTCAAATGCCAACTGCAAGGGTACGGGCAAAAAGTGCAACACATACGATAGAGACCAAGTTAGGCAGCAAGTCACGCAGACTAACACGTTTTCACCCCATCTTGCGGATCCGCTTAATTTTGTGCGGGTTCCGCCAGACTGTCTAATGATGCGAGATCCCGCGGGATTGCGGGTTCCCGCTTCGCTGGATTGCAATCCCTAGTTGTGGACAGATGCAGAACCTGAAGATAAATTGTGGTTGTTGGTGACAGACAGTGCAACTTACATGATAAAAGCAGGGGAGTATTAGAAGACATTCCATACTTGCCTGTCTAGCTTATGGCCTCCACTGGTTAGCTGAAAACATTCAGGAACAGCACCCTTTGGTTAACGAAATAATTTCCTCGGTGAACAAAACATTATCAAAAGTGCCAAATCGAGTAGTTACCTTAAGTAAAAACCTCCAAGTAGTGACCTGGCTCAGTCGAAATATATTATAAAGAAAACTATGAGAGCATCATGGATGTCATTGACGCACTAGAATAAAGTGATGCTGTTACTGTAGTAAATGCAAAGAAAGCACTACTCAGTAGCTGTATATGAGTTGACATATATAAAGGCTCATTTTACAATCTAGAATTTTTGATCAAGAAGTTGGAAGGAGCCACTTCAAATCGTCCTAGAAGTGAGTTCTAAAGTAGCTCCTGGACCAGTTGGAGTGACTAGCCAAGAAGCTGGAGGCTATTTTAGTGCGCAGTCCAGATTTCAATAGGATGGAACAAATAGGCCAACTTGGACTAAAGGTACAGGAAATACTGCTTTGGAATCCTAAGGAAATCGCTGATATAAAGTTTGAAGCTCTTACCTCATGTAGTGATGAGCAGTTTTCCCTCATTCAAGAGGGTTTACTCCTGAAAATCTGTCAAAATATTTTGTTGTTCAGTGTCTTATTAGAAGTTTTAAATGAGTCGTTTACAGTCCATAATAAAGACACAATGTTTTGAACACCATAATGACCTATGTTGCATATTTTGATGTGTATGAGCAATGACATTTTAGAAGCTTTAAAGGAGTGCTTGACATTATATTATATAATGCCTTTTTGTTAAAAACATGTGACTTTATTATAAAGTTACGATGTTTTTAAAAGAAAGGCAGTGTATACTTCATGTTATAAATTTTATCTCCCATAAAAATATATAAATTCCTACAAAAGCCAAAACTTGAATTCATTAAATCTATCAGTTTATCAGCAATTTTGGAGATTACACGTATTTTGTTCCTCTTAATTCCTGCTCTTCTTAAGACACAATAGGAACATGTGCAAAAAAATTATTTCAAAACTAACACTTTCACGATAATTCCAAAAACTAATAAAGCAACAAGAAATGTTATGTGGCAATAAAGTAAATAGGCCCACCACTTACCTAAGTTGAATAAAGGAGAGCTTCAATGATCAAAAACATAACACAAAAAGCGTATTGCAAGATCTGCTCTTATTCATGAATATAAATCAATGGATATAGTTAGATCACCACATTCACCCGTGGTAAGTACAGTCAAGTGTTATGTATTGTTTTTTGTCATTAGTTCTATTCCATTTAACTTTGATAAGTGGAGAGTTTATTTTTCCTTCCCATAGATATAATAATTTAGTCAATAAATGACCTTATCCCTTTAAATATTTTTCCTGCATCCATGCAAGAGAATAAACAAGTAAATGTTAAGCTATGTGTAATCTGCTATATATAAGGTTGTTATCTGGATAAATAAAGCACGCAGTTGACCAAACAATGTTTTATTTAATGAAACTTTACAAGTCTCATGCCATAGCGGCCACAGCAATGGGAGGCGCATCCGGTTTCATGGCTTTTACATCACTAGATGGCGCAGTGGGAAGAATTTCATCCTTAGGCTCCACAACATTAACATTGTCTGGGAGAGGCTTCTTTGGTCCACGTTTGCCATTTGGATCCCAAGGTAACATAATCTTTACCTTTATACCCAACACACCTGGAAAAATCATCAATATTAATAGATATTTTCATACATTAAGGGAAATCAAATAACATGTACTGACTGAATAGCATTTCTGCATGTGCCAATCACAATTTCTTTTATTCATACAAAATTCAATTTTTAAATTTAAGGAAAGAGGAACCATACACAGCTTACCACACATCTCAAGATGAACAATGGTAACACAAGAAATCTTCACCAACAGTGGAATATAAAGTGCAAATTCCTTTGTTCAAAGAAAAATTATTTTTTTCATATTTAGTTTTAATTATATTTTGCTCTTCCCACCGACCATAGATTAGTTTGGATATTTATCTATGCTCAGGTATTAGCTCTGAATCACTGCCCCTTCCGATGTTTGAATTTACCCCCACCATTTTCCCAACCGGTGGTTTTTCTGTGAGGCAGTCTCCAGCTGCGCCCACCTCTCATAATGTTCTATCGTTGACGAAGGGTTTATCCCGAAAATTTCTTTAGTATTTGTGTTTGTGTCTTTTCTGTGTGTTTGCACCCCAAATCCATCATCTAAAGGTAAGTGGTGGCTCATTTCCCTATCCTAATTTGATTCCTTTCCACTACTTAACGTCTTGATTTCATTGTTACTATATGCTAACAAGGGTTGCTACATGACTAGGTGGATTATCAATATGGCGGTGGGACTGAGATATTGTATATAAATATGTAAATCGCAGATGGTGGTACAACTAACTCTAGGAGAGAGAAAAAAAAGGGGGCGTAGATACCAGACACCCACCCGGCCTCAACCACAGATAAAATTCCTTTCCTTGATCACTCATTATTAGTAGGATTAGAAGTAGCATTATTGTCATTTATTTAATTACCTTATTTTATTTTTCAAAATTTAGCCGTCCATATTTATTTACTTTATTTCCCCCCTTTTTTTCCTAGTGTTAGTTGTACCACCATCTGCGATTTACATATTTATATACAATATCTCAATCCCACCGCCATATTGATAATCCACCTAGTCATGTAGCAACCCTCGGCGTGTGCACACCTCCCGAGCCTCATGACTCATTTTCTCCATCATGATTAAGGTTTAACCGAAATATTGAGTTTATTTGTGTGTTTATATATGTTCTCCTCTCATTGGTGCCGTCAACTTTGGTGAGTGATGAGTCATTTTCCCTGTCCTTACAATTATATTGCCTAAAGCAGTTTCCTTTTTCCTTAGTTTAATTATATAGTAACAAGGAAATAATAGGAGCTAAGTAGCGAATGGATTTACAAAAAAAAGGATGCGAGACCGTATCCTGCACCACCATCCCTCCGTGATGTTCTCCTGTTGAAGGGTCAAGTCCAGAAATATTCATTGTTTTTCCTGTGTTTTGTGCTTATTTGTACGTTCACCCCATGATACCATCATCTAAGGTAAGTGGTGGTTCATTTCGCTATCCCTTTTTTTGTAAATCCATTCGCTAATTAGCTCCTAATATATATATATATAGCACTGAGCAGGAAAATGCTGCAAGGCAATAAACTAAGGAAAGATAGAGAAATATGACCCAACACTTACCGCAGATGAAGGTGGCTGGGACGACGAACACAAAAAAACAAACACAACAGAAGTGCAATATTTCGGTCTACAGCCTTACAAGTGCAGAAGTGAGACACCAGGCGGAGTCAGATGTGCACACGGAGACCGCCGTCTGGTGATTGGCATCTCTGGCGCATATGGTAGTGTAGGGGGGGAGGTAAGCTCAAATATTGGATCGACAATCGATATGGTTGACGGTATATTATCATTTAAAATGGGAGATCAACATAATAACTGGATCAGGGTGGCCACAAGGTAATGATTTAAAAATTCCCTGATATTTCCAGGTTTTCCAGAAAAATTTGCCATATTTCTCCCTGATTTATAAAGTTTATTTGCATGATTAAGATATTTAAAGTTAATTAGATTTTGATTGTAAATAATTAAATCTGGTACAAAACTCAAAAAATTAGTAAAAGAAACATGTTTAAGAACGTTTATTTGAAAATTTTATAACTAATTTAGTAATTTTATGAAGCGTAATTAAAAATGAGTAGCACAAAAATAAGATAATGACTAATAAGAACTAGAACAAATTAGTAATCTTACAATATTTGGTAGATAAAATAATTAATTTTTAAATTGCTCATCAGTAACTTGACTCAGTCAAAAGCTTAGCTTTTTTATGCCTTTTTTCATTTGCTACACTTTTCTTTTCTAATCTTCTGGTTCAGTTATTGTAGCTTCTTTTGTTCCATCTTCAATTTCTTCTGTTGCCGGGTTAACACTTTTGCATAAGTTTCCGCAAGTCTACGCAAGATAACATGAACATGAGTTTGTATAAACCATGCAATCGTGTAGGCTCACCTTGCGTGGTTGCTTGGGTGTGCCGCTCGCCTTGGCAGCGGTTTATTTGGTGCAAGTCAAAGGCATGAGCACAATGTTTATACGGTCGCATCGATTCAGCATTTGAAAGAGCTCTGAATGATGCAAAACTTTATAAATACTACCTATTTAGACATCTGGTTTGTATTTACATGAGCTTATGTATTATTTTGTTCCTGCTTTAATTCGCCTTATATCATTAATACAAAAGTTATAAAGCCGTATAGTTATCACTATTCACATTTTTGCTGGCATTGGTATCTTGATCTAGGCTTTTGTTTTGATATTAAAGGTTCAATTTTTCTCAAAAGAAGTTCAAAACCAGCTTCTACAGGACTTCGAAGATTCTCCACAAATTCAATTTTTTTGTAACATCTGTTTCACACTTAGCTTGAAATTGTAAAACCATTTAGTGAAACATAAAAACACCTTTATAAAATTACTACTCTACGATTGCTGTTTTATTCAGCAAAAAATATAACTTCTGAGTTTACATGTAGTACTATAATTCTGATTTAGATGTCATCCACCTTTTTTTAAATATAATTTCGAGTGCTGAGTTCCAGAGAGAGTTCATGTCAGCGCTCGTGTACGAACATCTCGCAGTCGTATCTCGACGAGATGCAAGTTGCTAGTGTAAATGCAGCATTTGTTGGCTATTTTATGTCAAAAATATATAATCTGAATTATTTAATGCAAAAGTTTAATATTAAAATAAATTATCAAAAAATTTCCAAATTTTGGGTTGTTGCAATTAAAATTCCCTGATAATTTTTGAAATTACTTGGATTCCCTGATATTTCCATGATATTTCAAGGTTGCTTTAAATTCCCTGATAATTCCAGATTTTCCAGGTCTGTGGCCACCCTGTGGATGAGGATATTATCAGAAATATAAGAATGTAAGAAATGTAAATAGTATGGATAAGTGCTGGGTCTGGTGGAATTTATTGGAGATTGAGGCCAGGAGGATGTCTGGTGTCAAGGATGTTCTGATAAGACTAGTTCCCATCTACGTAGTTCAGAGGAGGTTGTGTTGTCAAGGAAAACTGATCGCCCTAACTGAGAAACAGATGTTCAAATTATTCAGTTTGTGGAAACTGGCATGTTTTGCAACTGGATGGGCCTCATTGTTAGTATATACTGTCTGCCTGTGGCTATTCATTCTGATAGCTAGGGAGTTAGTAATGAGGCCTATATTGAGCTGGAGCAATGGAAGCATGTAAGGTGATATATGAGGTGTGTTATAATGCAAGTAGCATAACCAATGATGGGGAATGTTTCACCTGTCGTAGGATTGGAGTAAGTGGTAGTCGCTGGATGCATGCTGAATGTTTTACAGCGGGGACTGTTGCACGGTAATGATCCCTGTGGTAGTATGGGGGAATTACTAGACGAGTACTTGTGAACCAGATATTTTTACATTTGGTGGTCTGCTAAAACATGTGCGTGGGGCAGTGGGTAGGATTTTATGGAGGAATGGTACGCATCCCGGGTAAGGAACGTAAGAAGTCATGCCCTCGGCGAAGGATTAGTTTAATAGACTCAAGACCAGGGAAGAACAGGATGAAAGCGGGGCTGCGGTTAGTTTAAAGAGGTACAGCCTTGGAGTGGCTGTGCACAGGAAGGGCTACACGACGAGAGATTTGTTTGTATACTAAGTCAGGAAAATTCAGGCCTAATGCCCGGTCAATTTCGAGCACTGGTATACACACAATGTTAATAACAAAAAGGTTAATTTATTTTCAGAATAGTTTCAATAATTGTATTGTGTGATCCTTTCCACAATGCGACAGGTGTCACATACCCTTCCTTCAATGTTGGACTAACTACAGCCAAAGATATTACTACAAAATTACAGTCGTGAGTATTATTTAATAACAATTTTATTTCACAACTGCAATGAAATGAATTTCCAGAACACAGAAAGAATGTATTTCATTTAAATCAACATTATTAACTGTTAGTGGTTTTATTTGTAATTGTTTAATGTTTTTATTATATCCGTGTACAGATAGGTAAAACAGGAGCTTTCACTCTCGAGAGGTTTCAATTAGATTGAAATTTAGTCTGGGCTACAATAACAACTGGAATTCTGTCATTACAGTAGATGGCACGAATAATTAAAAATAAAAAAAAAAAATGCCTTCATGAGCACCACGTTGCTTAAATTTATGCAGATGAAAGTAGTTCCACATTTATCACAATCTGTGCAGCCTGGATTAGGATTAAAATTAAAATTATGTGGCATAAGGCATGTTCTTAATATTTATTCTTAACCTCCTTTGCTTTCACTTATGTCAAATTACTGAAGCTATCATTTCAGATGCATGTAAGTAGTTCCAGTTATAATGGCTGTTCAAACTACATTACTTCAGTCGAAAAAAGACTTTAGAACCCGTAAAGATTTTTTACTGCCTTTGTATTATATTTACAGGTTTATTGGACTACCAACAATGGTTCACCACCTAGAGTCAGCCTTACTTGATGTACCCTCTTGATACTGCTCATGTTATAGATACATGAAGCATTGTATGTAATCTATATTCAAAACAAAAATTACTTTTTAAATTTTATCAGTCAGCTCAGCAAAGAATTTATAGGTGGGGATCCACCAAGCGTGTAAAACGTTTGAAATGTTTGAAAAATTAGAATTTGTCCGGTGGAGACGAGAACAGCACGCACGAACAAAGATTTGGTGGGTTTGAAGGTATTCCGGCCGATGTCGGTACTCAAAGAAATTCGTTGTTCGTGCGCGTTCGGTGGAGATAGGTTCAACAACAGGGGTGCGTGATCCGAACAGTTTCAGTTTTAAGTGCATTTTAAAATCTTGAAATAGTATAACTATGGAGTGGGAAAGGGAATTTTTTTTACTGTTAATTGAATCATATAAATCAGTCGCAGATATGGTAGAGCAGACACAAATATTACCACAAAAAGATTAAAAAGCACGATGCCTGGAGCAATACTGAAACAGACATGAGAACCACTATTGATGTTGTTAAGGGGGAAGTAAATTCTTTGCTCTCCTCGTTCAGAAGAGAAAAAGTTAAACAACAGAACTCGATGGTGACAAGAAAAGGCGTGTAATTTTATAAATTATTTTGTTTTGTTTTCTATTATTATGCTGTTTCAAGGTAAGTAGGGAAATAGTAGTATTTATCTTATTAAAACACTCCTATCTGTTCTTAAGTCATACAGCAGTCGTGTGGTATTTCTTGTTTTAAAAAAAAAAGCTATATTCAAAATTTAGGTTTCCTCTTTCTTATTTTAATAATGTTCTCTTCTTCACTTAAAACGGACATAATTACACAAGATGCAGCACTAGCAATAATTTTTCCTCTCGGAGCGATTTTGTGGTAGCAGTTGGAACGACGACAAATGTTTGCTCACGGACAAATGTTTGCTCACGACGACAAATGTTTGCGAATATTTTGTTGGAAACAACATGGCAAATCACACGACTGCAAACACACAAACGTTTGCAAACCATGCGCGGTTGGTGGATCCAAGGCTTAGGCTTAAAGTAAATGATTCTGAATAAATGGTGGTGGTATTGGTGTGGATTCACATCTTACAAGACCACCAGAAAAAGGGGTCATATTACCGATATTTCAGAGGCATGTAAGTAATTCCATCAGTATCATAATGTAAACTACAGCATAGTATATACTACATTACAAAATCTTGATTGTAAGCGGTGTATAACAACAAATCTATTTAGATACGCAACTGCAAAGAAATGACTGTCAGGACACTCGATTCAATCGCCATTTCAGACCGGCTAATTTCTTACATAAACAAAATTTCAGTGAACTGAACAAGTGATTCAATGAACAATGAGCATAATACAAACCTTGTCTAAGTAGGACATGACGAGTGGCAGTATCAACATAGTCATTCGTGGGTTCTCCACTGTGGATCATCAGGCCATCAACAAACTTCATTGATTTTGCTCGCTGGCCTCTAAGCTTTCCAGATACAACCACTTCACATCCCTTAGCTTCACTTTCCATTATAAATCGCAGAACACCATAGCAGGCTCTGGAAAAAAATATTGTCAGTAACACAAATTTTGGCATGGAAAATAATATTTACTATTGATAACTGAATAAATATACTGTTTTACTAGGCAATGTTTTCAGCTATCCCCCCCCCCCCCCCCCCTGGTGACCAGAACATTACAAAAATCCTGTCTAAAGTTGAACAAAACTGCAGTAATTCGAGTAAACTTATATATTTACCACTGATCATCAGGATATATTATGAAGGAACACTAATTGACTAAACCTCAGGTGCTTTTGGCAATAATTTAATCGAATTAGTCACCATTTTCTGAAATGAGAAGTACAAGGAGCAACAAAAGAGTCAATAATATAGACTAGATTAAGTAACCAACTAACCATAGTGAAGCCTTTACACACTTCATGTGACATCTTTCATACTCAATCTATATATTTATTGTAATTGTATTGAAGAATAAACACATACAAATAGGGATAAACTGGTAAGCGCTGCTACTTGGTCAAGTTTCATACTTCGTTACAAACCACAGAAAAGAACACAACATACGCCAATTTGAAACATTCCTAAATTTGACAATGGCGGCAGAGATTGTGACCGCCGAAACATCATGGTCAAACGATGTACTAACTCTGCTAGCTACCCGAGAAAGTTTTATTCATTCCTAAAACAGTTCATAGTTGAGATGAGTAAATCACAGTTACTGATAAAAAGGTCTTATTAAAGCCTGAGTCTGTAGGCCTACATATTCAATGTTAGTTTCTGTTACAATACACCGCAGCAGAATTACCAATTCCCATTTATAAACCTAATAATTAGGATAGCATTTATTGCAACAAAATTAAATTTGTTAAACTAAAATTCACATGGAGAGAAAGGGACAGCACAACATATAGTACATTCTGAGTTACAGGTGTTTTATTTCTATAGGATGAACTTCCTAACAGGTCACATGTTGGCTTACTACAGAATAACCAAGAATTCAGGTAGCTACATCACAATACTTTTATATATATATATATATTTATTTTAAAAAAATATATACACACCAAAGAGTTAAAGTAATAATGTACAATACGATTCAGCTATAACTTATCTTCTGCATCAGCAGTTGTTCCCAATGAAACTACATAATACTATTATGCCAACTAACCTCTTATATGGAAAATTACAAAACTGGCATTATGCAAGATCCAGACAGATTGCAACAACCACCTTCTGCTCAACTTGTGATCTAACTTTCATTTTTATTAATTTTTTTTTTTTTTTTTGCTGATGGCTTTACACTTCATCAAGGTCATTAGAGGTGGGAAAACTGGGGGGGGGGTGAGGAATTTGGCCATGGTCCCTTGAAGGAACCAACCTGGCATTTGCCTGGAGTGATTTGGGGAAACCATGAAAAACCCAAATCTGGATGACTGGACAGGGATTCAAAACCATTTCCTCTTGAATGCGAGGCCAGAATGTTAACCTTTTACCCACCATGCTAGGTCCACTCCTTTTGGTGATCAGATATAGGAAAAATATCTTTCATATTACATAAATACTAATGATAAAGTAATTACAGTAATAATGCAAAATTCAAAAGCACCACATTATCTGCTATATAAAAATAATAATGTCTGCATCCAGCCACACCAACCAAATGCATAAAGGCCACAATTAAAGCATCTAAAATATCAGAACACACTTGTAATGATAGTGACTTTGGTAGAGAACCAAGGAGATGAACATTCGAATTGAGAGTCCATTTTGGTAGCAATAGAAAGCAGGGGTCTACTGGAGATTGCGATTCGGTAATAGCGCAATCACTGGGACTCATCAAGAAAGTGTAGTTTTTGTTTGAAAACTGTTGCACACGTTTGTTGGGTGATATTATTTAATATATGTTGCTCTTAGAGCATCCTAACAAACTTCACTAGAAAAGTGCCATAACGTAAGGCAACGAGTGACTGGGAGAAAGCATATAACCATGTATGATGATAACGCTATCGTTCCTTCGACTATATTATTTATTAATTTCTTACTATTACACCCATGAAGATAGTGTATAACGCACAAACATCACGCAAATTTTTTTTTAAAAAAAACTTCTGTAACAGTACACAGTAAGCGATGAGAGGACACCATTTGTTATCATATGCGACTTCCAGCGATAATAATATTACGTGCAACAAAATGCATCAATGACCAACAATGATGAAAACCAACCCAACTGTATTATAAAAACAAAATTTATAGTCCATTAAGCTACAAAAGGAAGCATCTATGTCCATCTTGGTCCAGGCTGCATTCAAACCTAACCACAGGCGCAGATAATGATGCTGCTTGAAAATCATGATAATGTTTAATAAATCCAGTGAATTGTGCTTTAAATACAGCAACCAAGTGCCATTTTGGTACAGGCTGCATTTCAACTATAAAAACTAAATTCCTTCGACCTAATGTTGAAACAAGCGTATTGCCGCACTTTCAACCAAGCATAAGCTACTTTGATAAATGCCATAGAATATTAACATCTTGGACATAACATGCAGATACGTTTCTTGGCAATGTAATACCTATTGTCGTTGGACGTCGTTTATGTGTACGTAAATGAGGCAACCAACGTTCGCTTACGGTTCAAAGTTTTTTTGTTTTTTTTTTTAGTGTGTAATCTTTTCCATATTTATACTATTACAGCAACGTACTTCCAAATAATATCATTCAAAGAATGTGTGCATGGCCATTATACTTCGCTATAAGGCTTCTCCCAGTTGCTCGCGGTATAGCGTTACGGCACTTTTCGAGTGAAGTTTGTGAGGTATCTATACATTTTACACCTTTAAGATTAAATAGTATCACCAAACGAACATGTGCAACAGTTTTCAGACCAAAACGACAATTCCTTGATGAGTCCCAGTGATTGCGCTATTGCCTGCGATTCCACTACAACATTCAGTAATGATGCCATAATACTACTGTAGTCAATACCAAGATGTATAATTTTCAAGCAGTAATTTTGTTGTAATACAGCCTGGACCATTATTTTCAAACATAAAGTTGTAACACATCCTGGACCAGCAAGAAATCATTAAATGTACATCGGAAAGTATTTCTATCAGTCTTGCGTTTGTCCACTGCAGTATTATGACACCAATTCCTGGCGGAATAGTCATCTCCAGTAATCCCGAAAGCAGATACTGCAAAGGCAGATTACTAAATACTCCACCAGATATCTTAGCATTACTTCTACCAGACTTTTGGATGTGGAATCCATTCTTTCTCCTCTAGAGCCTAAGGTCGCATTTACATGATGCAAGTTAACTGGAACGACAGTTGGCTGGAGTATTGGCGGTGGGGGAAAGAGAGTGAACAAGCATTCTAGTAATAATTTGAAGACAGTTCTCTACATTACAAGAAAGAATTAACATCGTAGCTAATTTGTTGATTACAATCTTGAATGATATGAAGAATAACAAAATAAAAGGTAGAAAATGGTTAAAAGAGTGGATATAAAAAGAAACACTTTAAATGCCTTTTTTAAATAAAGCTGCAAGTGAAAATGTAGCGTGTTACATCAAGAGCTGTTGTGAAATATTTTTGTCAATACTTAAAAAATGACAGTTGTAGCAATTTGTTGATTGCAGTCTCAGGTGCTGTGCAAAGTACCGCCAGTAGAAAAAAAAACGTATTTCTCGATGAAACTGTGATTAATGCATTCCTTAGACATTTCTATTCAGAAAAACTGTACACGAAGTCGATAAAACAGGTAGGAAAGAAGTCATATGGTGAAAACCGTCGGGTTACGTGCGGTATTAGTCAATGTGTAGCAGCCATCGTTGTCGCGAATGTGCTCTTCCTCACGCTGTACACCTGTTGATTTTCAAAGAGCTGTATTAGTGGACGGTGTGGTTAGGTTGAAATGCAGCCTGGACCCAAATTGTAAATAATATTCCATGGTGCATAGTGGATTTTGAGCAAATAAGGTGACCACCATGCCAGATGACATCACAGACGGAACGAGAGGTCTATTGCCGGTAATGCAGTAATATGCGTACCCGTGTTCTTTTTTAGGTTCATGGCAGCCTGGACCAGAATGACTACTAATATTCCATGGTGCTTAATGGATTCAGAGTAAAGAAAACAACTGTCACACCAAATTCTGACTATAATTACATTACAGGCAGCTCAAGATGTCGATTAACGCTTAGTAATGTGCATAACCGCATGTTTCGGCGCGGATTACACCTCTCTTACATATTTTACGGCTATCAGGAACACTTTTCCTTAAAGAGTAAGCGCCAAGGCAGCAACTAGCCGTATTTTCAACCCAAATTAACAATTTTTTCTACTGGCCGTACTTTGCACAGTAACCGCAGTCTCTCTCTAAAATCCTTGTTCTTATAATTTTTATTCTTAAAATTCTGCAGATTTTCCTCACTAACATGCAGTTCTAAAGATTTTAGTGCCTCTGCTTCACTCTGCTTACACGACTTGTTAGTTGTCACCATCTTGTTTGTTTAATTCTCAAGCTAAAGTTGGTCGTGAACTGGGTCCAGTATCCTCAGTCAACTGACTGACTTGTACCTAACACAAGGAGTGACTATCCAGTGCTGCATGTGCACCCAAGACAGTACACTCGATCCAGTAAACTCGCACCCTGTACCTAAACTAGACATAAGAAATGCAGCCAGCAAACGGGTAGGGGAAGGTGGTGTATCTCAGACCTATTTTGACTATTTAATTTTTAGTTTTTAAAAAATTCGCCAAAATTATAAGAAGAAAAGGTTTTATAAAACTTTATGTTGTTACAAACAACATATATTTTTCTTAAATTTTTACATAAATAATTTCCATGAAAGTTTTTGAATTAAAAATAAAATGAAAATAGGACCGAGGTACACCACTGGTCCCATTACCAACAAGTGGAAAAAACTATGTTTTTAGTGAAAAAAAATAAATTATTAATCAAGAAGCTACATAGGCTATATAAATTTATAAATACATAAGGATCTTCTCTTTTGAACTTCTGAGAATTTGGATCTCTTTTTAGATATTGTACTTCATATACATTATCAGTAACTGAAATAATTTCAGCAATAAAGTATTTAATACTTTTTTTTTACCAGCAAACTTCACTATCAGAAAAGCACCAACTGAATATTAATATCATCTGGATCTTCAAGTTCACCAAAGTCTTCCTCTGAAAGACCAGATTCCTCTCAAATACCGGTAAAGCAACTATATCCTCGTCTTCAGACTATGTTGAACAATAATAAGGCCTCTTTTCAGCTGACTTAGTAGGAAGTTGAACAGTTTATTTTGTTTTATTTTTTTCAGTGTATTTTTAGCTTTTTCCATTTTGATGCAATTTTTCACTGGCGTATCAGTTAAAAATACAGGATTTTCCTTTAGGTCTTCCTCCCTGGATTCGTTTTCTTGGTATTGCTTTTGGATATGGTCTTACTTGTTCAGGAGTGACAATATTTGGAGATGAAGTAACGGTACTTGCAGTTAATGGCTCAGATTCTGTGTTAACAGACTGAGAATATGATTAGCTGGGATAATCAATTTGTGATTGATTTTTTCGTGGTCTTGGATCGAGCGATCTGCGACATTTGATGGTAGGAATTCAGAGTCTTCAAAAACATTTTCATTCAATGGATGCAATCCACAAACCTTAAATCCATTAATTATATTTGATGGTGTGAAGGCTAGTGTAAATGTTTTTCCAACTAGTTCAGCTACATCATAAATAGTAGCTAGTTTTCCAACATTACCTGGTGTAGTCATCCAGTCATTCATAGCTCTGTTATAAAATGCTTTAAAAGGTCCAAAGACGCATATGTATTGGGGCTGCATTTTGTGACCGGTGTGTGGATGGAATGTGAGTAATGTCATACAATTTTTCTTTGCATGTTCTATTGTTGGAACAGAGAGGTGGCTCTGATGATTATCCATTACAAGAATTACTGGCTTTTGTTTATTTGAACCATTGAATTTGAAAAAAATGTTTGAAGAAATCAAAATAAATTCTCATTTGACCATCCAGACAGATTTACAAACCCCTATTGTTCCTGATGGAGCACCTTTAAGCAAGATTTTTCAACATATGTACTTTATTATCTGAAACAATATTTAGGTGGTGTACCTTGGACCAGTCCAAGGTACACCACTTTTATCAGGTCTGAGGTACACCACTTGACACTTAAAAACAAAAAAGTCAATCATGATCTTAAGGTTAGGCCCAAATTTGTTTAAAGCACATGGTGTAGTAGCTAGAACCTTGCTTTATGATGCATCATCCTCATTTAATGATAATTAGATATGTTTCAGTATAAAAATAACATAGAAATACCTAAGAAAAATTTACTTTTGAAAGGTGAATTTCATTTTTCAAAGACTGCACAATTAGTTGAGCTTCTAAACAAATGTCAAGAACTTAAATGAGACCTATGGTGGCAAATATTTAAACTACAAATGTTGTTGTTTAATGATCTAAACAAATACAGCTAGAATAAGCATAGGTCCGAGGTACACATATGTCCAAGGTACACCACTCTCCCCTAATAACTTGACATACAACATTTTTTGGAAAAGCATAAATTGTATCTACCATCTGTTTCTTGTCTGTTAGGCCCTATGAACATTTTTTCTTCAATAATATGAGTCCTATTTACACTGCAATACAATTTATTATTGTGCATGTTTTAGTCCATCAGTTGTTCACACTGACAGTGTACTATGCAATTAATTGTGAACATTTATGCTGAATGAATTTGGCATCCAGAACTAGCCTTATGTTCTATAACTATCTAAAATGTAGTTCACAATTAATATCATGTGCATCTGTATTATTGGATTTGGTAGCACCAATATCGGCGGATATTGTAGTTGGGTTGTAATGCAGCTAGGGTCAGAATGTTCTTGCTACAGCATAAGGGAAAAGAAATTTAGTTATTAGTAATAATTATGATGCCTAAGACAAAAAGGGCAGTTACACATACATACATGTTGGCATTACAGAGTAGACCTATATGCTATTTCAACACGACATTTAACCAAACGAAATACAGCAACCTCACCTCCTCACTGCAAGACCGCCAATCAGCTTGTATCGTAAGGATTCAGCTTGAGCAATTGCACACAAACCCCTCGTAGCGACTTTCTCAGCATATAACTCTATAGAGTGTTCTTGGAAATTGAACCTTTTCTGAACGACAGAAGTAAGTTCACGAATTCTGCGGCCTTTATCACCCAAAACATTTTGGGTTCTTGTGGCCATGATGATAATTTCTGTGCGAGTTGGTGTCACACGAACCTCCACACCAGAGTAGCCATCTTCGGCGAGTTCCCGGGTCAGAAACTCGTTAAGCTCAGCCTTAAACACTCCATCTCCCACAAACTGAAATATAAGGCAATTACTTTAAATCTGAGAGAAAATCTTAGTCCTTAGACATGAAAAGCATGCTGTGGTAACGTGTCATGATGTTCTAACCATGCATGAATCTTACACATCCCAGGCAATAAACCAGTTATATTCAACAAACATATTCTATCTGACACAAACAACAAACAAAAATTATTATGAAAATCGACGTTTGCTAATCAAAATACTCAAACTATAGAAACGAACCTTCTTTTTCTTCGATATTGGTACTACCGCCATGTTTAAGACTCTACCGCAAAAGACAAGCCACTTCCATTTCCGAAACAAGAAAGATACTACCAAAGACGATATTCCATATTGAAGATAAAAACGTCAAAGATGTTACAGTACAATACATTCATTTTCCATTGATCCCAATATAAGAGACTGGATCTGTGGAATGTGGAAAGTTGTCAATTTACGGAAAACAGTTGCATAACAAAATAATAAATACACCAGTAGATTAACTTTGTTGTAGGCCATGTTCCACAGTTGTTGCATAAATATTTTTGAATAAAAATCCGTCTTCTAACAACTGTTTTTATTTTTAACTTTCATCTACCAGACGCGTTTCGCCCTTCTGGAGTGGGGCATCGTCAGTGGTAAAAATTGTAGTGGCTAGCACATGTCAGTCCGGAACAGCACTTTCCGCATTTTTCTGCACCGTTGTTCCTTCCTACAGTTTACCATTATCTCCTTTTATATTGTTCACTTCACTTTATTTTATTTAATTTTCTGTTAAATTGCACTTTTTACTACACCAAACTAGTTATTGTGCAATTTTTACCACTGACGATGCCCCACTCCAGAAGGGCGAAACGCGTCTGGTAGATGAAAGTTAAAAATAAAAACAGTTGTTAGAAGACGGATTTTTATTCAAAAATACACCAGTAGATGTACAGAAATAGCATACATGGTACATTAAAAAAATTCCATAACAAAATAGTAAATACACCACAAGATATCAAGTCACAGCATACATGGTACCCTAAACAATTGCATAACAAAATAAATGCATACACCAGGAGATGTACAGTCATAGCATACATGGTAAATTAATTATGTAATCTACATTTACACAAGCTACTGGCAGTTATTTTATAGATACCATAGAAATAAATTCTTCGACAGAGTAGAAGGAGTTGTCAATTAAAAATTCTTTCAATGTTTTCCTGAATTTATTCTTATCTTCTGCTAGACATTTGATATGTGTTGGGAGTTTATTGAAGATATGTATCCCTGAATATCGGACCCCTTTTTGAACAAATTACAATGACTTGTAATCCTTGGGAAGATCATTTTTACTTCTAGTGCCATAATTGTGTATTTTACTATTTGTTTCATAAAAAGTATAATTTGTGACTACAAAGGACAATAATGTGTTTATATACTCAGACGCTAATGTTAAAATCCCTAACTTCTTGAACAGCTCTCTACATGAAGTTCTATTGCTAACCCAACACATAATTCTTATTACACGCTTTTGAGACCTCTTGTTACCATTATTATATGTATTTCACTACCAAAAGTAATTGATATGTTGCATATGAATGAGTATGGTGAGCGTGTCGACAGTGTAACTATAGAAAAAATGAAATTGTATAAACATACATAATAAGTATGATTACTTTTCGTGGTCCTTAGATGGCCGATATCGAAAAGATGTGATTAGGAAGCGATGTGTCTACCGGCCGCCTAAGGACAGCGCACCGAGCAAGATTGAGTCTTAGTAGTAGTAGTAGTATTTTATTTGTACTCTAAATCATACACATGTACTTTATACATAATGATATGGAACACGTCAATTATAAAATATGATTTACATTAAATTATTTACATTTACATTACATTATTTTCATTAAATTAATTCATACGATTCAAATATTCTTCTACAGAGTAAAATGAGTGGTATTGAAGGTATGACACCAACAATTTCTCAAAAATTCCCTTTTCTGTTGTTGCTTTTACATTATGCGGTAATTTATTAAAAAGCTTAATCCCTATGTGAAATGTTCCATTTTGATACATTTTTGTTTTTGTTTGCATAATATGCAAATCTGATTGTTTTCATGTGAAATGATCATGTACCTCATTATTTGTTTTAAGAGCTGCATCTTTACCTATGATATTACTTCTAAAAAACATAATGGTTTCAAAGATGTAAATGCTTGGTAGTGGAAGAATATTCATATATTTAAATAAGGGTCTACAAGATTCCCATGATTTGTAATTTGTCATTATTCTTATTGCTCTCTTCTGAATTTTGAAAGTACTTAGTGCATCTGATGATAACCCCCAGAACAAAATTCCATACTTTATTTGTGACTGAAATTGGGCAATGTATGCATTTTTCAAAGTTTGTTTACTAGTGGTTAATTTTAGGATACATAATGCATAACAGATTTGATTCAATATTGAATATGTCTATTCCATTTTAGATCAGATTGAATCCATAAACCTAGAAATTTTGAATCTAATTTGCTTGCTAAAGTCTGAGTGTTCAAAATAATATTTCGGTTGGCAGGGTTCCGGTTTTGAGCAGTATGGAAATTTACTGCAATGGTTTTTTCACAATTTATTATTAAATGATTGTTTTTGGACCATTCCGATAGCTGGTTAGTGGTTTTATTAATACTTTGCAGAAGAACTCCTTCGGTTTCACCTTTTATTATAAGTGTTGTGTAATCTGCAAAGAGGATATTATCATCTGACTCAACATTTTCATTAATGCCATTCATATACAAAAGAAACAGGAGGGGTCCAAGAACCGAACCCTGTGGAATACCGTATTTAATACTTCTAATGTCTGATACATGCTCTCTGATTATTTTGCTTTCTGTGTCCTTACATTTTAAGGTGACAACCTGTTTCCTTCCATCTAGGTATGACTTGAACCATTTGTATGCTATACCCCTGATACCATTATGATAAAGCTTAGACAAGAGGATTTTATGATCTACCACATCAAAAGCTTTAGACAAATCAAGAAATATGCCAGTTACTTTTTCTTTTTTATCAATTATTTTTAATATACTGTTAATGCAAGCATAAATAGCTGTCTGGGTTGATTTCCCTAATCTAAATCCATGTTGTGAATCAGATAATATATTATTCTTGTTAATGAACTTTTTATACATAATTTTCTCTAGTACTTTTGAGATAGCAGATGGAATGGTAATAGGCCAATAGTTATCTAGTTTATCTTAGTAGACCGGGCATTTGAAATGTTGAATCAAATGACACCAGGCTCCAGCCGCGAATGGTAATTAAAAATCCAGCCTTCAAAACTCACACGTGGAACCAAGTACTACTCGAGTAAAAGTGTTCATTTAGGCTACACGTTGTATCCTACCTATAAAGCAAAACAGCCATTTAAACAGTCAGTATTTTTCAAACTTATTCTGCAACCGCTCTACGCTAAGGCAAGAAAAGAATATTGCGTTGTATCATTGAACACTTCTAAAGCGAATTAAACTTGATTTCGTGTGGGAATATAGAAAGTAGGACACAGCCTTCTAATCACACCTATTCTGCATGTATACCGACTTTAGCTTGGTGCGGCACATAGGAAATATAACTTGTTGACCCACCGCCTTCTAATCACATCTATTATACATGATTAACTGAAACTGTATCTAGTTCGAATTTAAGAAAATATAATGATGCAGAAAACTATGCATGAAATCAGTAACTTGGTCTGTTTTACTCGTCAAACATAACGGGATGGTATCCTTTATCGATGGTAAATAGCTTTTGTGGAGCGTGTGCTTACCATATCAATCTTGTTAGAAAACCACAACGCCCAGAAGTACTTTAATTAACAATTAATCTAAGTTTGCTTAGCTTTCTACTGAACGTGAATATGTAAAGCCGAGATTAACGAGTGAGAATAAGCAAAATTAGCTAGTTTATTCATACACAGATCATGTATTGCTGATGTAAGAATTAGAAATGTGGGTGCACGCAATCTCTATAGTAAGTTGGAGAGTGCATGTTTCCACCTGACTAAAGAGATTTAATGCAGCCACATGCGCATTTTTCACAGTTTCAGGAATAGGTGATCTTTATATGAAGAAACTAGTTTATTTTGCTGATTTTCACTCCTTAATGTCATATTCAATAATATTATGGGGCAATTCAACCCATAGAGACAAGTTATTCATAGGCAAAAAGAGAATAATGAGAATTATGTTTGAGACTAGCAGAAGGTTTGCATGCAAAGAGCTATTCAAGAAGTTAGGAATGTTAACATTGGTGGCCAAGTATATATATATATATATATTAACGTCAGTTATAGTCACCAGTTATACACTTTAAAAAAAAATACACAACTATGATAGTGGAAATAAACATTATTTCACAAAGAAGACAAGTGGTTGCCATTTGTTCAAAAACTGATCAGATATTCGGGATACATAACTTCAATACGCTCCCTAAGGTCCTGCAGGAGACAAGATCAAATTCAGAAAAAAATTAAAAAACTTCTTAAATGACAATTCCTACACCATCGAAGAAGAATTTATTTCCAAGGAATCTACAAAATAATTGCCAGCACTTAGTGCCAATGTAGTTTATGCAATTAATGTAGATATTATTCTGTGACCTTGCATCTTCTGATGTATACATCAAATTTGTTATAGTACAATTGTTTATCTGTAAACTAACAACTTTGTATATTGTAACGGGCATCATCTTGTTTATATTGTTTTTATTGAATTTCATTTTTATAAAGAATTTTCCGTCAGGCTGTGGAGCAGTTGCCACCTGCAAGGATAAACCAAAAATTCATTCTTGCAGTTTCACACATACACACAGAGGACTGTCCACGTGCCCATAGTATGTTAACAGTTGCAATGTGGATGATTTGAATCAATTCAAAATCCAAGAGGACTGCTGCTCAGACAGTCACCGAGTTAACTTCAGAACCACACCAGAAGTATGCTCTCATTCGTTCGGCGACAGTTAAGGGAAAGATTTACATAAGATGGCCTCGAGCCAGCAGCGCTCACCTTTATCCTGCAATCATATCAGTACATCATTGGTTGGACTTAGCTACTTTCAGTATTGTGAACTTAGCATTGGGAAGTTAGCCTTGCTCAGATATCTAATTCGTCGTTAGAGATATAATGCAACTTCGTTGACAAGAGCATTAAATCAGGATTTTACGCATCTACTTTGCTTTATTGAAGCTAGCTTAGCACAGGCATTTCTCAACAACTTCCAACATCCACAAAACTTACGTAATCCCAAACTTCAAGGAATACTACAATTTCGAAGAATATTTGTATTTCAAACTCAAGATAGAAGCCTTCGTTCTTAAGAAACAAGAGTTAGAAGCTAGAATCAGAGAATAAAAGACGTAGGTTACTCAGAATCTAGGCGCAATCAATTAATTAATTAAAAACCATTTGGACAGACTGTTACAACATCCTACAATTCCAGTTACTTATATAAAGATAAATGGAAAATTAATTTACTGTATTCTATGGTGTTGTATCATGATGAAATAAATTAGTGTATTCGTTTTTAGTATAAACTAGTGTAAGCCCGTGACCAGTTTTTTGCGTATCGTCACGGGTCTAGAATTGTTCCGGTTTTTAGGATGAAAGATTATGACAGGTTGACCTGATTTGACCAAATATAAACTTGACCTGTGTTTCAGGGTGAATAAAATCTCTTGAGCTTGAAGAACTCAGAAGCATTAATAGAGGTAGATATTAAAAACGAACAGGGATGATAGCGCATTCGTATAATTGCTTAAATACAAACCTGGCAAGTATTTGACCCTTAAAGTTCACTCTACAAAATTTAAAATAATCCTGTTTACTTCGAAATCATCACGTTGTTTTTTATTGAGACTGGATAAACACTCGTAATCATTGGCCATAGTATCTGTAACGGCCAGAGAATTTAATACACATTCCATATTATTAAACAGTTGAGCAACTCCGAAGACATGAATTGCCAGAGATTGGAGCTATACATTGAACATAAGCGCCTATTGCCAGACTCGCAGATTGGATTACGTAAAGGCAAGGGGACAAACGAAATTTTAGCGCACCTAGTCACCGATATTCAGCTGTGTCATGGTAATAACCAATAACTAACCGCACTGATCACTGACCTCTCTAATGCCTACGACAACGTTATTCTCCCTATCCTGGCTAGTAAATTAAAGAGATTGAAGCTCCAGGACAGTTTTATAGATAACATGATTGCATTACTCGAGAACAGAATATTGATCATACGATAGGGGAACAAAACATATGGTCCTAGACTGTCGTCCAAAGGATTACCACAAGGCTCGATCCTGTCACCACTACTCTTTAATATTTACTCCAGTGACCTACACGAAATTGCATTACTGAATGTTAAGATCCTTCAGTATGTGGACGACGAATGCATTTATACAAGTTTCCTGTCATTGCAGGCCTGCAAAAGAGCATTAAGTGCTACCACTACCAGAATGGCGATTTGGATGTTGAACAACGGCTTCGATCTCTTTCCTGAAAAGTCACCCGTCATCATATTTACACGACATAGACTCCCTCAGACGACAAATATGTCCCTGGGGCCTTTTAACTTCCCAGTGCGGAAAACCGTATCATACCTTGGTCTAAAGCTAGACTCCAACCTGAGATGGTCAGGCCATATCCAGCATATACTCAAAAAGAGCGAAGCGGCGATCAATATAATTCGAGCAGCGACAGGTAAAGCTTGGGGTGCAGACATTAAAACTAAACTAATGCTGTATCGAGCACTCGTCCTTCCTCATCTCGACTGTGGCAATATGTTTCTTGGATCTGCCTCTAAAGTACTACTAACCAAAATCGATAGATGCCAGTATCGATCGCTCAGACTGTGCCAGACGGGGCCATGACATCCACACCTACAAACGCACTGTTGGTGGAATGCTTAGCACCACCCCTACACATCCGTTGGGCATTCCTTAGGCGGAAGTTCATCCTAAGACTACTCATTGCAAAAATATCTGCTCTTACAGTTCAGCTCACGAATCGGAGGTACTGGCAAAAGAAGGAGGCCCCTGCCCTCACAAATGCCTTCTCGGAGGTAAAACAATACAGTAATATAATCTATAAGTCATACCCCCTTCCAGTACATTTACATAAAACTATGACCGCCACGATGAGACTAGATATTATCCTAGACACAAAATTTACGACGGAAAGTAGAAATAACGAAGTTGTTTTGAAGGATCACATTGCGAATCTGGCTGGCAATCCCACATGCTTATACACGGATGGCTCTAAATCCGAAAAGATGGTGGGTTGCTCCTTTGTGGATCCTACGAATGAAAAGTGGGGCCTATATCACCTCCCAGAAGAAGCATCGGTCAACACTGCTGAATTACAAGCCATTGTGAAAGCCTTAGAATACGGCCTACAGTTGCGGACAGACCGGCTGGTTATTTTATCAGATTCTCGATCTGTCCTACTGAGATTATACAACCTTGCAGTGGACAACGGAAAAAGCTGATTAATATACGAGGTCCTACAGTTGGTAGCAAGGCTTAAAGAAAAGGGCTCGGAGGTAACATTTATCTGGACTAAAGGTCACACCGTAATAGAAGGCAATGAATTAGCTGATCGGCTGGCTAAGGCAGTACCACACCATGGCATGAAAATAAAACATATTTCGGCCTCTTACTTGATCCTCCTACTCCGTAATAAAACTAGAACGGAATGGAACAGAGAGTGAAGATCAAAAGACCTACACAAAGCTAGTCATTATAGACAGATCTACCCAACAATCCCACGGACCCACTGGTACGACAACACGCCAACTACATGGAAGGTCACCTCATTTGTCTCCAGACTGAAATTCAACCACGGTCGCTATCCAAGCCACCTCTACAGGATCAACATGGTCAACTCCCCCATGTGTGAGTGTGATGGTAGAAGCTTTGGGAGTATTGACCACATATTTTTTGCCTGCAGACGACATTGGAACGAATCATCAATATTAATAGCAGAGTTGTGCAGTATCTGGGAAGAACTGCCTACCAAGGTACAGACCCTCCTTCAAAAGAATAAAGCTGAAACCTTCATGACCCTCTTCAAATTTGCAGCGAGGAACAACATCGAAATATGACACCTGAAAGAGCCGAATAAAGAGGTCACACAGGCGGACCTTAAACAAAAACATATACAATCAACAAAACGACATATCCTATAACAACGCTGACCAACAGAATAAACTGAGTGAAACATTTTATTATAAATCTTCGTGCGTTACAACGATATTTTTTATACGCTACGTTGCGATACTAGAAACCTAAAATTGACACATGGTATCGGTCTTCAGTACATACGATTTAGGGGCCTTTAGTTACGAATATTATGTAGTGCATAGATATTGAAATCCATCACTTGCTAGCAGGAAAAGGAAAATTTGAGTTGCTTTTGTATTTTTAAGAAGGGATTTATTAGTGTAAAGTTGTTTCTCTGGGTCTTCAGTATTCAACAGGGGCAACCCACTTGACATCAAAGACACCCAATCTGAGTCTGAAATTGATTCCACTGGAGCCAAATTGGTGTAGGTATAAAAAGTAGTGCTTGGAAGGGAAAAAATGACCATGACCACAAGCTGGCTCCGGATTTCAGGCACAAGAGTGTGGGAAGATTCTCTTTTTTAAGGTAACGGTGTCAGGGATTGGAATAAGTTACCAAAAGAAATGACGAATAATTTACCAAAAACTTTGAAAGAATTTAAAGCTGAAATTTGTAGAGGGCAAATGTATGTGGGTGCAGGAAAGGGGGAAGATGGGTGTGTAGGGAAATTGCCATCGGAGCATGCACTCCATCGCAATTTAATTAAATATTATTATTTGTTCCATGGCAGACATGGTAAGTAAAACTTCATGTCTATGAATATGGCATTTGTATCACATACATATTTGAATAAGGGTTTTATGAGGTCCCTGTGTTGGCTTTTAAAGGAACGAATTATCCAGCAGTACGCGTTTCGACCAGTTTAGGAAAATCGTGTAAAATTGAAATTGGGATAGACATGAATCCTGATCCTACTATCCCTAATTCCTATAGATTCGGTCGTAAAATCATTATTTTGAGATATCCGACAAAAAAAGTTTTATCTTAACAAATTTGCTAACTGCTATATGTTTTCGATGAATTCTCAAAAATAATAATATACTTTTTAAATGTTGTACAAATCTTGCCAATAGTTTCCCACAAATTTACTTAACAGACGAAATAAAGACATGAATATATCCGCGTGAGCTCGGAAATATGTACTCTGCGTCTTAGAATTTTATTCTTTGGTGACACAGCAGTGGCAACATGGACTGGGAAGGGGCGTAGATAAAATATCTACGATTGGATAAAATTACGACTCACAAGTTATAAAAGTTACTGTAGTATTCAAGTTTAATAACAACAGTTGAGAAGGCAGAAAAGCAGGTTGGTTTTGCCGGTGTTCACGTTGAGATTCAGTTTTTCATGTGGACTCCTGAAACAATAACTGAAAGGCTTGCCTTCATTTGTTTTCAGACAAAATTGGAAGGCAGATTTTTTTTAACGAGAAATATTTATCATTTTCGCTTTTTTTGTAGGAACTATTGCTTCTACTTCAGTTCACGATACATGCGTTTTAAGTTTTGATTTTCAGGAATGTTGCTGTTAAGTTAAAATGAAGCCTGGACCAGAATGATAACTGGCATTCCTTGGTATGGTGTAAGGCTAATGATTTAACATTTATTTTAAATTATGTTGCTTGGGTTTCATCTTCCTGACGTCATTACTTAATGTGAAAGAAATTACTCTAGATGTCTGGTAACGTATGTAACCAGGATCAAAATGATGAATCATGCTACAAAGCATAAGATTTTATTATTTCAGTACTAATTTTTAATTCAAGTTGCTTTCATTGCGATGTATCACTAACATTAATTTAGTCTCATGTAGTTAATTGTTTTTTGTATCGGGATCTGCAGTATTATCTTAAACATTATTTTTCTGCCTATTTTTTCCCCGCTCCACTAAAGAAAAGAATTTCTCGTAATTCGTAATTAGGTACGTTTTCCGAAAATCCTGTCGCACCTAGTGCAGAGGGAAAAATCGAGTTACCTCGGAAACTGCAACATAGTCAGCTAACAGGCAACTTGAAGATTAGGAAGAAGAGCTAAGCCCTATTACATTTGATGAATCCAACTTAACATTCCTGTTAAACTAGCTGCTTAAAATTAATGGCTATTGCTATCTATTCACTTTTACAATAATATCTCTCCTTTTTAAAAATATAAACTTCGTTTAATTATAAACATGCACACGCCAAAAGCGAACAAAAGGTTCTTAAATAATTCCAAAAGATATCAGTTTCTTGCAGCCAAATCCCGAGATTAGGCTAAAATATAATCAGAATTAGTTCATAAAATTAGCATTATGTCATTCCAGCGTTGGTACTGCATTTAGCTTGCAGTCTCTCTTCTCAGCTGAGCTTTATTATCATAACAAATAAAGTCTTGAATGGATTTTGTCCCCTTTTGCAGACACCAGTGGTGGATCTAGGAATTTTCCGAAGGCAAAAAACTGCGAGATCGCCACCAAGGGCAGTATCGGAGCTAAAAGAAAGAAAGAAAAAAGAAGGTTCCGTGACATAGATTGCCGACTCCCTGAAGTCGCCGTATGGGGTAAGCGCCTGCGCCCCGGTTTGCCCCCCCCCCCCCCCCTTCCTTAAAACTGCCTTGGCAGACATCCCTTCAAAAACTATTTAATTGTGTTCCTAAATTGCTTGAATATTACTTGCGACAGAAGTGTATAGCTAGGGGAGTCTACAATAATCGTGGTGCCGCAATTTGATGATGGATTCTTATGTAACTCGATGAGACAAATTGAAAGTAAAGAATAAAAAAATTTAATATCTCGCTTAGTTCTGGAGATATTGTATCTAAAAATTGACGTGGATAGGTTGAATTGCAGCTTGGACCGGAAGAAACATTTCACCATAGCCAAATTTGATGATAAATTCGTATGTAACTCGACGAGACAAATCGAAAATAAAGAATAAATTTTTACGATATGTCGCTTAGTTTTCGAGATATTGGATCTCAAAAGTGAGGAGGTTGAGATCTGGCCGGGAACAGAAAAATAAAAATCAAAAAAATCACCAAAACCACTACATCAACACAGTGAAAATGCAATATAGGTGTTTTATTTTAATCCTAGTGGTTGTTAGGTTGAAATATGGCCTGGACCAGAGGAAACGTCACCAAAAGCACAAGGAACCATACCTTTAATTGATTTTTGACATACTATATCTAGAAAAACCTAGCGAGACATCAACAAATTTTATTCCTTAGTTAAGATTTGTTTCGTCGAGTTCTGTAACAATTCATCATCAGATTGTGGCGACACGGTAACGATAGAACTGCCCCTAGCAACCTGGAGGATGTTCTTTCTCCGTCAAAATGCGAAAGGGTACAGTAAAGGATCCCAATTCCATTAGCTCTTATTAAATATTTTCAAAAGAAGAAACCTAAAAAAGCTTACAGGTATTTAAGTTGAAGACACTCAGCCAACCTTTCACTATTGGATGATAATCAATAAAAAAAAAACTTATAGATCAGAAAAACCGGGTAAGTGCAATTCACCTTGCCCATATTCTAGTGGCTTTTGCAAATATGAACGGTGTAGGTCAGACCACAGACGATTGATGCAATTAATTCTTGAAATATTTTCAAGCTGCGTATCGGACTCAGCCCTACGCTTTTCGTAATCTCTGCCGCGTTGTCGCTCGTGCATCTAAGAAAATGTTCACTGTAGTCGGCTATTATATATATCATCTGTCCCCCCATTGGGATGCGATACATTCTGAATTCTTTAGTTCAATGATAAAGTTTAATGAAATTGCTATGGAGCTTATGGCCAGCAGGAATTTTCCTACTCACCTACTTCCGCAATTAACTATTTAATTTTAAATTCTTTAACTTTTTTGCTTATGGCGTCATTAGAGCCGGGAAAGCACGGTCAAGGCGGCCATGAACTTTATTTTTTGAGTAAAAGAACGATCTTGAAGTGATTTCGGGGAACTATGAGAAACAATAATCTAAATGGTCCCTCACGCATCACGCTTGGTTTCATTCAAATGTTCTGTTCTCAAACATTCAGTCAGTGACTTTGTGGATCCGTCCCACCTTGCCACTGGGTGGTCGCGAATTTACTGCCCGCAATCTGCTCAACGATTCTTCTACGTATTCTTCCGTCTGTACGCACGGCCTGACTAACACGGCTTCTTCCCGATTTTTCACTGTGCCCCCCACGGGGTCTGGGCGTGTATAATAGTTGCGCCCGGATACGGGATTGGCGCTCCCGGGACTCCGAGAGGTCGCGTGGATCAGTCGTTTGAGGTGTTGGAGTGCACGTTACTCTAGTATCCGAGACTAGTTCCCAGCGGACCGCTCGGCGGTCTCCAGTAAAGCAGACAGTCGACTACCCGATCCCTGTATGGAGGTACAGGGCAACGGACGTCGGCCCACTGCATTTAAATGAGCCGTAGTGATATCAGAAGTGACCCCTTTGGTGACTCTTCAAACGCTGCAAGGGAAGCCTTGCTAACAAGAGAACAAACGGCTGCTGAAGATCAGCCATTTGGGATGGATACGGACAGGGTATTCCGCAGGAGGCAGTTGTTTGAGGTGTCGGGACCTGGCCGTGCCCAAGTCCTAGCATCCAAGACTAGCCGCGGCTGACCGCGAGGCGGATACCCGTAAAACAGTTTCGGGTTTGATTATCCAATCCCAGGCATCTGGGTAACGGGGTCCATGGCTGAACGTTTCACTTGGAGCGTACTCTACAGCGCGTGAACCTGATGCCTGTCGCTGGTGCTTGTGCTGGCGGCGGGTGCGGCGGAACGTGCGACAAGGGTAGGTCCTCGTCGCGCTCGGTCGCTACGGCTTCCGCCTTGTTCCTTGCGGCGACGGGTGGGGCCGGGTGCTCGCTGGACTCGCGGAGATGGCTGTAGCTATATGATCAGGTTTCCTCTTCAGCTTGGTCCGTGGCAGGCGCCGCTTACCCGCATGGGTGGCGAAGTGTGCCTAGCCTCACCATCCACGCTGTAATGGCGAGGAGTTCGGAAGAGTCTACCTCCTGAGGTGGTGGTGGTTGCAGGATGGTGGGTAGTTCCGGGAGAAACGTGAGAGAAATGAGAGTGCTAACTCAGTAAATGTCCGTTGACCGGTTCTATCTTCCTCGATGATTTGTTGATCTTACACTGTGATCACCCGCGACTCTACTTTATAGTCCAGTCAAATAAGGATTAAACCTCGGAATGAAAGATAACAAGCTGAAATTCGAGGTCAAAGGTCATGAAAAACACTTTAAAAAAAGTAATATCTTGTTTCCTTTACTCTAAATGTTATTTTGAGTTATTACAAATGTTGTAGAGCGTAAAATTCTCTACAAATATCGTAATAGACAAATATTTCATAGATTTAATTATTAATTGAAACAAGCGATTCTTGCACACTTCTCCCTCTGCAACTATTGCCTG
This sequence comes from Vandiemenella viatica, assembly GCA_031002005.1. Classification (NCBI taxonomy): domain Eukaryota; kingdom Metazoa; phylum Arthropoda; class Insecta; order Orthoptera; family Morabidae; genus Vandiemenella; species Vandiemenella viatica. The sequence goes on along the minus strand of JARYHS010012519.1, from coordinate 172,125,163 downwards.
AATACTGCTCTATTCTGGTCAATTGATCCTCCTTCAGTAAAACCACTGTCTCCGGCTTGGACACCATGCCAACCTCTTCCATCCGTTTGCTTCAACTCTTTTCTTCCTTATTACAAACCTTCATTTGACCCTACTTCACAACCTTTTCCTTCACTGGCAATAGTACAAGCATGAATGCATTGAAGCGAACGGTACTGCAATGTATAGATAATGACTGAAAAATAAGCAACAGAGAAGCATGTTATCTGAGAGACTATCTAATCAAAACGAAAACTATTCAAAATTCAGTGTTTACGATTTTTTAGTACTCTTCTTTCGTCTCCTAGTCGATGTGGCTGCTGCTTGCTGCAGGTCATAATTCCTACGATTTGTAGAATGTGAGATAAAATGAGTATGGATTGAGTTTGTCAGGGGTTTTTCATTCAATTATCGCACTCTGCTGTCATTATTAGGGGATTATGTCTACGCTTGGCTCTGATGGGTTCTCCTTTGGGAGACCGTCAACGCTCGGGATCGTGAGTCCGGCTGAGACAGCTACTTAGGTCGGAAGGCTTTCTGGTTCTCGACCTTTTCAATAATCTTTAATTCTTTTACATAGTAATTTTTCTTGCTATCTGTAGGATTTTGGTAGTACAGGCTTCTCATCTTCTCCTTTTCATATAATTTTTATACTCTATGTTTTCCAACAATGGTGTATCCTTCCCTGAAGTAGGCAAGCGTTCAGCAAATTGGTAAGGTAGGAAACTATTTGCTGACTTAAGGCTTGTACCACTTCTGCTGTTATACCATCAGGCCAGGCCAGCCGCAAGTGGGCGTGTATGGCGTGTACCGCACGCGGGCGGCACGTCGAGGGGGCGGCAAATCGAGTGATCGACAGTCGCCGCCCCGAGATAGTTGCCACTCAATTGTCACCGTGACGAAATTTGCAGCGTATTATGTACCGGGCGACCATTTTTTTTGTGGCTCAACTGCTGCTTCAACAATGGGGGCGGCAAATAATGATCGAAGGGGTGGCAATCTCACAGTTTTTTGACCCGGTTCGGAAAATTCCTAGACCCACCATTGGCTGACTGGCTGTTGTCAGAAACGGGGTGTGTAAAAAGCTAGCGTAGGGCCTGCATCAGGCAATTGTGCTTTACCGTATTCCTCTTCAGCGTGCTTATTGCGGCACTTACTTCCTCTTGAGCCAATGGTAGAACCACCATATTATTATCATTACATTAGTTGCCCTGTTAGCTTATATCCCTCAGAATCGGACTCCTCTTGGTCGTCCGGCAAGAGCGCTTTCAGAACTTCAGCCGATTCCTGCCAACCGCTTTTCATGATTCCATCTTCTTTTCTGAGTGAAAATTGGTAGGTGATTTTACTTTCTGCGCAGCTAGCTTGCAAGGAAGTTCCCATGGGTTTAAAACCAAGTTTTTTTTTTTATGGATGTCTCCCAGCTGGTTAAGCTAGTATCCTGAAATTTTTGATGATACTCAGCTTTCGCGGATCTATACTGGTACAGTGACCAGTTCCCATCATAATTAAGTGGAAAATGGTGTTATGCTTTAGAGTTATTAGTCTACGCCAGAGAAATTGTTTTCTCAGTGCCAGGAAGTTCAGGCAATATTATTCATTGAGCATTGCGAACTTTCAACTATGTTGAACATGACTGCCAAATTTCACACACAACTTCGATGCTTGACTGTCAAAGTTTCTGCTGTTATGACCTTCCGATCGTTTAAACCAGAAATCCCTGCACGTTTTACACGGTTATGAGCTTCCCATTAATTAATGTGGAACAATTACCAGGACAGCCCCCAAAAAATTACGTAAGTTAACATTTCCTCACTAATAGGAGTTGACAGCGTGCCTTGGACGAGAAAGGCCCATCTCATCACGAATACATGTAAGTTGCAGATTATCTATTTTAAATAAAATGCAGTTAGTGAATTTAGATATGCTCAAGACCGGGGCTGGTTGGCGTAGGGTGCAGGTTGGCCATCAGCTTCTAATTTTCTTTGTAGATTGTGTGGAAGTGCCACCTGTTGACCACATGACCTTCATAGCCTCAATTACTTCACAACAAAATTACATTGTTAGTTCGCTAGTTGTGAGGGAAGGAGGAGCGATTGTCGTAAATTTAATTCAGTAATTTTTCTAAACTATCTTATTCATTTCTGTTCCACAGGCTGTATGGGATAGGCTTAACTTGTATAGTACATTTGAATTATTGAACTAAGGGTTACGTTTTCCATCGTTAAAACAATCATTGTCAGTATGGTAGTTGTTACAACTGCCATCTTTGTTATAAAAACTTGTTTTCGGCAGGCTGGCCATGGGTGTTTGTGGTTGGCACATAGCCGAAAGTAGGGAAAACGAAGGAACTAAGTGCAAAGAGGAAGATCTATTTTATGATTTCAATTAAGGAGGAGAGCCTAACTGTGAGTTACGCTAACAGAGATTGTAGCTTCGATGAATATCTACTTTTACATGGCGGTAATAAGAATGAGCCAGACCATGGACACCCCGTGGGCAGAAGGCAGGGATATCTAGCTCAGTTAACATCTCTCCAGAAGATGATAATGATGCCGAAGAGCTAAAGCACCCTCAGCTATCGGTCACATACAATGGTGCTCAGTATACAGGAATCGTAACATCACTGGACGAGACTGATGTTTCATTTAAAACAATGGATGTGGTCTAAAAAAATAGATGAAATTTGGTGCAAATATGAAAATTTGAGTAAATAACGTGAGTTAGAACTAATGAGTCAAGTTCAACAAATCTACCTCGTCGACATGAAGCTTATTTGATTTAATTCCAGTGTTGCTTTTAGTTTCTCTCAGGATGGTTTTCTACATTCTATTTTCTAGGTTTGTTTTTGTTTTCAATGAAAAATTATGCAAATGAGTTTCAATATCTATTTTTATTCACTTAAAACATTTCCACGAATTTCAGGTTTGTTTTCTTTTTTTGCTCTCTCTCTCCATTCTTTTTAAACATTTGACAAGGGCTACGCCAACTAACCACATTCTACGTGCCAACCAACCCAGCGTAGAGGGTTGGTTGGCCAACGACGGCTTCCACTGTTTGGTGATTTCCTGCAGTCATACTATTTAATATTCTGATTGTAAAAAATACAGAAATAAAAGTTAATAGATGCAGATTACAGTGATATATTCAAAATTGAGACGGTGTTCACAGAATCAGCTGTAAAAATAAAAATGTGAAAACCTGTGCCTACCATCCCCTGTCTCCCCTACTGTTACTGCTGTAAGAATCACCCAATTTATTTATCACGGTTATTTAAAATTAATATTTAACTACCCGCACTGCACTGCACTTAGTTACAAGCTCCAAAAAAAGATACAATTATTTTACAGCCTCCACATAGCAGAGTTCTTATACATACCCGCAGTGGGGGATCCAGGATTTTGGTTTGGGAGGGGCTTGAGCGGATTTCGTTTGGGGGGGGGGGAGGGGACTTCAGACGGCACGGGTAGTAGGCTTTATAATAATGCTGCCCTTAAAAGATCAGTAGAGCAAAAAAATACTTTGGGGGAGGGGGGGGGGGCTTAAGCCCCCTAGCTCTCCCGCCCCTGGATCCGCAACTGCATGCCGGTACATTATAACAATCAGGCGCCGACTTGTACACTATGATCTCTCAGCCAGAGACAATGTTGCCAACCAAAGATTCTTACTCTACTAGCGATCGCTATCCCAGAGACTATACAAACTATGGCTTGTGGAATCCTTTCTATTTAGATTAATTTACAGACACCAATATATATAAACTCTTAAAATTAATTACAAAAAATAAAATAATAATAAACAATTATTGGTCGGGTGAGAAATTGTCACATAGTCCCCTAGTTGATCAAGTCTAAGCTAAAATTGAAATACGTCCTTTTAATCTGGTCCATTATGTACACCTTTCTCATTCTTAAGGTAAACACATAGTTTTCATTTGTTGCAGGGACCATGAAAACACGCACCACAAAACACAAGATCGCCGGTGGTTCTAAGACGACGACTCGTTTGCTGGCGAGCCGGCAGCAGATTCTGCCCCGTCGACCTCCGGTTTACGAGGACGAGGCTCTGTCCTCCTCGGACAGTAGCACTGGGGCGGAGCAAGCGTCAGCCGCGCTGGAAGGGCAATGCCGCCAGCCGAAGAGTGGTTTTCATAGAGCGGAGCGCAGCTTTCGGGCTAACCAGCAGCACAAATACGAGTTGACAGCGGCCATCGCCAAGTACACGGCGGAGACGGCGGCCAAGGGTGCCGGGGACAACGCTGCGGATGGGGCAGAGCTCCTCATAACTGGTGCCACCAAGACCCTTAAAAAGAGGAAGAGGAAAAGGAGGAAGAAGAGAAAGAAAGTGGGAGTAGTCCCCGCCGTGCCGGCTCCACCACTCCACCCCGGCTTAAAACAACCCATGCCTACTTCTGAAGTGACTGCAAGCAAGAAGGTATCAGGTGCGTTGAACGACAATTACACATCAATTGTTAATTTACACGTTTTTTGTCTACACTTACAAAAGTCTAAGCTGGCTGCGTCTGTCAGTCTCTTTGTCCGTACGGTCTCGTCGTATACACCGTGAACATGCTATCAGCAACGTGATGTCTCCTGCCGCCGGCATGCATACTGTTCCGATGCTCCGATTAGGCCGCCACGGGGTATTTGTCCCTAGACCGTGATTCGGTTGGAGTACAAGGATGTGGTGAGACCTTGCAGAATCGAAACACGCGGACCGGTGGATCCTGGTTGATTGGAAGACTGAGTGTCAGGAAGATTGGAAGTCAGGTAAAGTGCTGCCCCCTGCCGCCGGCGTACACTCATTGCAACGTCCTCAGCAGCAAGACCGATGGCACGGACAAGGAGGACTTGTCCCTCTTCTGCTGCTCCCAGTACATGGGTGCAGGGAGGTGATGCGATCCTGATGGGGGAGACGGACGGTACCAGTAAGCCAGCGCGTTCCGTTGTGGGAAGTGGTCGGGGGCTCTTCGCTGATCAAGTGGTGCCCCTTGCTGCCGGTTTGCCGAGCCGCTTGGTCCTTCATATTAGTGAGGAAAAGTAGCGCAAGGGTCCGAACATCTGATCCGGGAGGGGCAGTAACACTTTGAGCGCCGCGGGTGCCTACGGACTGCTGTGGTGTGATCCTACGCTATGATAGTGCTTTATGAAGCTTAGACGAATGTGCGGGAACCTGTACGCCCGGTGTATCATTTGAGGAACGCGCACCTAGTAAAGCACCCCATGAGGCGTTCGGCCGGGCTCTGATGGTACTAACAGAGGCTTCAGCTATAAGGCCAGGTTTTGGAAGGTCTTCCACGTCCATGTTCACATCCCGTGGGCACTCTTAATGGATTGTGGAGCGCACCTTGTCTCCCGCTGACTTCAAATGACCTAATTGCGCGGCAGGAGAGGCTGCCGGTTTGTGGGTGGTTCGGATTAGATGGTTGAGGGAGGTAATGAGCGTCAGCTCCGGTACTCCCGTTGACTGGTGTCTAACATCACGGGAACTCTGTGTGCTTGTCCCTTCGTCCAGGCATGATTCTACTTGACCGGGAAATGGTAGATAGAGGCAACAGCTCACAATTCATCTCAGATGCATGTTCCTTTACGAGTCACCCATCAAAGACCAAGCTACAACGCAGACAAAAAACTCAACCCTTTACAATCTGTTAATATTGTATTTTGACTAAGTAACTTTAATTATTTCTTTCTTCAGTTTCCTCCAATATAGTACGTTATATAGTGCATGGAAAACTTTAATCAAACCACTACATCAAATATTAAAACTGGAATAAAAGTAATGAAACTTTGGAATTTAATTTATGGTTAAGGTTGTAAATATACTTAATTACCAACATTAGTGCTTTGCTACTAGAAGAAAAACAATAAGTGAACATATTACTTCTCACATCAAAGTCCAATCAACGAGAAATTGCTAGTAACACAATAAATTTCTTGGTGTTACTCAGAACTTAATTTTTATCACAATTTACGCTAATCAAAAATCTTCCCTGCTTGTTGTCGTGAAATTTTCAGACTAGCATGAAATAACTGTAGCCAATATAAACTGATATTCTTAGTCAGACACATTCGCAGTATTCAGATACTGTCTACAGCCTGAAGGGAAGCCATGGTGGTGTTCGCTGAAAATGTTGAAACACGTGAAAAATTCTACCCAATATATGGAAAGTCAGTAACATGGAAGCATAAGCTGCCAACAAGAATTTCAAAATCTAACGATTGGACCAATCTACTATGGGTTGTATTAAGTCGTTCAAATATTTCGACAGTCCTAGCTGTTTTCTTGATTTCGTTTCATAGGGAAATATCGAGGCGTCCTTTAAATTTAGTTCTTAAGGGAGTTTAGTCAAAATAAGGATCTGTAATGTGTGACAATTTTTTTGTTCAACTCCAGAAATGTCCTCAAGTCTCTATCAGAGACATATATCAAGCCAGTTGTCCTACCAGCAACAGAGTTCCGTAAACAGAAGAGGAGGACGAACACTAGAATGCGAGGATTTTACGTAAGCCGCCTCGTGTTCAGTCGCTAACTTTGAGTGGGATTTAATCGTCGTAATCGCTTTGCGTTATCAACATTTGGTGGCACATCGTAGAAACTGAAAAGGAAAAAACAGAACATATTTGTTTAAATATAGAAATAGCACCTGGAGAGAAACACAAGAAGCATTATATGACATTTATTTCCAATGCCTTAACCTACAGCATTTAAGATTTACGAAGAAGCTTTAGCTGTGACTAACCTTATCCAAACATAAATCAGCTGAAGGATAGGTCTTGGTTAAACACAACATTTATTTGACTGATCGTGTCCCCGACCAGCACATTTCCTGTTTGATGGCAGTACAACGGTAAAAATGTCATCTAGATATATTAAAAAGACAACACTGAGTAAAATAACGTATTAATGTTTGATTTATTTCACCCAATATGAAAAAAGACGCGTGATGTGACGTTTCATTGTGATGTTCCGACAATTCAGAAAGATGGAAGATTTTCAATATTTTTCTAAGAATATTTCCGCACATAATTCTCCGATCTATTATGAATCGACAATCTTATTACTCAAAGACCGTTTTTGCCTGTAGAGTCACCTGGGGTCGCGCTGTCTATACCACCATGAAATTATTCAATGTCGCGCTGTTTTGTCCTGATGGAGCAGGAACAAGTATTTCTGGCAGTTCAGACAATACCGTTCGGCTGATTATTTGCAAACATACATTTAGTTGGCTGGTCTAATTTCATGCCGTTCGCCCTATTGCAGAGTCAGTCATTTGTGAAAAAGTTAATAGTTTCGTAACCACAAAGTAGACGTCCTGGGAATAGCAGCACTCAAAAGCGGTGCAGGTAATATCACGTTATTGACCAGAAGACGGCTATAATACTCTGGTCAGATGACGCTACTAGTCACCAAGCTAGTCCATATGCATGTCAGATGAAGTAAAGATATGCTGCTTTATGGCGCGTCGACTGCGCCGTAATATAGTGCATAGTGACACCAGTGCTCGTATTTGCTCATCGAAGAAACTCGCCGCCAATTCATTTAGCCGTGCTTAGCCTATAAACGTCTTGAGTTTTTTCATCACATTCTACTGTCCTCGTGATAAGCTCTTTAGGTGGAGAATCAAACTAATGTATAATCACTGGAAGTTAGTGTGGAACGTATAGTGGATGTTCAAATATATCCCAACCAAACTGTTCAACAAAAGCACATGTGCGGACATTGGTGTCTGGCCGCGTATTATCTTACAAGAGACACGAAAATAGCCTACACCGTTGGTTACCCGGTGTCACAGTACGAATACCCCGCTGCATAAATTCAAAGAGTCGTAAAAACTCGTGCCGAGTCGAAATTGCCTGTTCAAAGTTTTGGAGAACCCTAAAGCCTCCAAAGCAAAGACTGCATCCTGCTTTCAGATTTGGTATTGGACAATCCTCTTTTCATCACCAGTAACAATATGACCGAGAAAACCATCACCTTCTTGCTGATAACGATCAAGAAACACTAAGGCAGCCACCATGTGTTTTCCCTCGAAGTTAGTTTTCAACTTTTTGTACAACTATTTCTCATAAAATTTATTGCAACAAAGATGCTCCGATTCCATTTCGTCCAGTAGAGACTGAGACATTATTTGAATACGATCGTAAGATCCAGAAATTGTGACTCTCCTGTTTCCCAGAATTTATGTATGCACTTCACTCAGCAAGTCATATGTCGTCAAAGACGGGCCTACACTTCACTTCGTTCCTCATCATGCACATTGGTCCTACCTCCTTTAAATAACCAACGTCTTATCCTCACATTTATTAAACCAGTTCATTTAAATCAGTTTAATCAATCAAAAGACAGCACGTCCATGGAATAATTATACAAATTCGCAATCAATTTCTCTGCTTCTCTCTCAAACACAGATTCAGTTTATTACGTGGATTTCAGTTATGTACATACATTTTCCTCAATCTAATTAAAATATCTAATGTTTAAATTTTAAAAAAATCGTCATTATTTTACACTTTTTTTTTTTTTTTTTTTTTTTTTTTTTTTTTACGTAGGCCGTGTCGCCAATGATAGGATGTGAGAATGGAAATTTTGCCGATCTAGAGCCTAAACAAAGAAATTTACGTTTATTTTCTTAATTATAAGTAAATGAATAGGAATTAGTGTTCAATTTGCTTTTATTATATTCAACGACATTAAGAAGATACAAGGTGCAACTGTCGACAGAGTCGCACGAATCTGATTTCAGTGGATGCCAACGTAATTCGCGGCTGGCCTCGGTAGCGTAGGGGCTAGAGTGCTAGCTCCGCGTACCGAAGGTCGCCGGTTCGAGTCCGGCCGAGGGCATGGGTGTTTAGTGTTGTGTCTGTGAATGTCTTGTCCGTGTTGTAGTGTCCTTGTGTCAATACTTGATAGCAAAAAATCACATCGAGCTGCCTGTATGGCCCAGTAGCCGAATGCCATAATAATAATAAAAAGAATTAAAAAAAAACGTAATTCTCGCGAATACGCGCAAACTGGACGGCCAGCCTGAATAATTTCGTAGAAAATTGAGTCACGTTTGTTGGCGGGTCGGGGAAGTACATTTTCTTGAACAAGTTCATATTTCAGATCCAAATAGCATCATTTTAAACTTGTGTTGCTATCATTTATGAGAAGTTGTCGTAAGAAACATACCTGGCACCAGATGGCGTTTAGCACTATAAGCACAACCGTTACTGAAGATTTCACTTGGTGTGTGAGGTAGGTGACGAGACTGTCATCCACCTCAGTTGCACCGATCTCTAGACTTTTCTACAGTAAGTTGATACTACGATGTTATTATTTTCACGTCTTCCTTTTGAGTTATCATTATTTAAATATTAATAATTACTTAAATAACAAGGTGTATCATTCAATAATTAAATATCTAAGTATAAATTTTTTGTAATTTATTATTTTTGTGTATTGTTTATAGTTAATAAATATAATTAATATTAGAATAATTATTTTAAAGTATTTAATTACAAATGACTAATAACAATATCCTAACAGGTTAGTTCAAAATACCGGGATTTGCAGAACTTGCCATGATTATTAACAATTATAAGTTTGCGTATTTTATTTTTTCCAGTTATCTTTCTCTGCACAAATTGATGAGAAACTACCCAAGAAAATCCCGAGACGAGAAATTTAATTGTTTCAAGAATGTCTGTTGAATTTTTAACTTTAGTCCTTATTTTAAATGTATAACTCTATGAATTCTTTTCCAACTAAAGCCATCTAAAGACTAAAAGAATCGTCGTTAAACAGACTTCGTATTTATCCCGTTTTACGTGTCCAAGTGCATACATTAGTTCTTTCTTTGCTTATTCGCTCTCGAAATTCAAATTTTGTCAAAATAATTTAAAAATAAATAATGTTTTAAGGAGAAAGTTTTACTGATGAATTTTTAAAGAATCTTTCTAGACTACAAAAACTCTTTCTTACAGGGACAGTTGAAGTCGAACTTAGTAAGTTTTGGTCCGCACTTATTCTGACGCAACCCTAATATGAGAATTTGGTAAAATGTCAGAGTGAAAATGAAATAGGTAGATAGATATATCATGGAGGAAGGAATATATGGAGACGACGCAAGGGACCTTCGCCACATACTGGAGTGAAACCGGGTGGAGACAAGTGGGGAGGGGAGGCCGCCATATTGCTTGACCAGAGAAACACGGAAATATGCACAAAAACCTCAAGGGAATCATAAGACAACCGTGGCACCGCAATTTGATGATGGATTATTATGTAACTCGACGAGACACATCAAAAATGAAGAATAAAATTTTTTGATATCGTGCTTAGTTCTCGAGATATACTGTCTCAAAAGAGTGGAGTTTCTGGTTGTAATTCAGAAGAAACGTGTTCCCAAAGTCAAATTTGGTGATAGATTCTTATGTAACACGACGATACAAATCGAAAATAAAGAATAAAATTTTTCGATATCTCGCTTAGTTCGCGAGATATACTGTCTCAAAAGTGAGGTTGTTAGGTTATGAGGGGATTCAACGATAACCGTGGAGCCGCAATTTGATGACGAATTCTTATGTAACTCGATGAGGGAAACTGAAAGTAAAGAATAAAATTTTTTGATATCTCGCTTAGTTCTCGAGATTGACGTGGTTAGGTTGAAATGCGGCCTGGACCAGAAAAAAACTATGGCCATATCCATATTTGATGATGAATTCGGACGTAACTTAATGAGCAGGTAATTCTTTTTAACTTGAATAACAAACTGTTTATTTCTACAGTCCTTAAATTTTAGTTGATGTTCAGATAGGTTATATTTTCACATTCTATTTCAAAATCTAGAAATATACTTGTAGACATATTTACAAACAGAAACAAGTCATATCTGAAATTTTAAAAAAGCATAAGTCAACGTTTAGAGCATTAAAAAAAATTAATACTTCATAAAACCTCATAGTTTCTGAGCTTACTTAGAAGATATTGTACTGGTAGTGGCCTATATAATTTTGCTAGAAAAATCAGTACATTCAAAAATCAGAAGCTAACAGATAATAATAAATAAATTGTTTGTTCTCTTCTGGCGTACACCGCATTTCAACCTACCTACATTTCCATTAATATTGCCGCTACAAAACCAAACTATGTAGACACATCTAAACACAAGAAATTCCGTCAACAAAGTTTATTTCATCACGTTTAGTAGTTCGCACAGCACAGATTATCACGATTAATTTCATCGTGCAATTTCAGCGTAAACTTAAACGTGAGTAATGCATGCAGAATACCATATTCACTGTGTCGCGATGTAAACATGACCCGTTTAAATTAAATTTCCAACATTTGTCTACAATAAGGCTAGCTTTTCAGTTGCAAAATAGTAACATATGCTAATTGTCTATACTACACCAACAAAAATTTGAGAATAGTATGACCCTATTGAGAGCAATGAATAAATTTATAGCGAATGGTACTAATGTTGCGGTTGCCTGTCAGATACTTCAAGAACGATAATTACAATGTGACTTACTTATGAAACGCTATTCCAGGTTTTTTCCTATCTCGTCTGTTTGTGCAACCATATGAATCACAATTTGGCATTATAAAAAACTTTAGAATATTAGAAAATGAAATATTCTCAGCAGCTGACACAGTGCAAACAGCCCAATGTTTTGGTACTCCTGCGATGTCCGCCGCGCAGGCACAGTTTTTTCACGATGTTTCACGGATTTCGCGTTATCTCGTCTCCATATATTCCTTCCTCCATGAGATATATTCACTTTGATCCCATGTGAGAATAATCTCTGGAATGTGAAACAGTACATACACTTATTAATAATGTCAATTATATTACAATATAATTGATAATATTATTATACATTGATAACAAGTTAGCTACAACCCATTAGTATAATCAATATCCCCTGTAATCTACAAATACAATCCCGAGTTAATTACTACTTATTATGTGGAACAGTGTATACAGTTGTTACCAGCATGTAGTAACCAGTTATTTTCTTACCAATAAGTTACCGTTACAAGTTTCACTGTAATCTACAACTACATATCATATCATGTTAGTTACTATTTATGTGGAACAGTACACACACTTGTTGACAATATCAATTATTTTACCAAGTGAATTACTTAAAAACCTGTTAGCAGGATAATTTTTCATAGCAATTTTTGAGTGCATGCTATCCCATGTTAGTAGCTGTATATAAGTAAATTTTGTAAACAATGTAATTACTTCATTTGTCAAAAGTTTCAATAGTAATAAAAATCATATATCATTTTAGTAATTGTGTACAACTTTGTCACCTTCCCCTTCCATACACCATATGTACTATTTTAACAGTTATTCTTAGTTGCCAAGAAGAAAATTCTTTCACAGTGTAAAATCGGTTCTGAAGCAGAAACTCTTTCGGTTTGGACTTAAAGTAGTTGGGTTTTCGTAGATAACATTTAATTTCTGTTGGTAAGACATTGAATAAGGAAGCACCAGTAAATTTTATCCTTTTCTGTACAATTGACAGTGATTTGTAGTCCTTGTAAATATTACATTTATTCCTAGTATTATGGCTATGTATGTCAGCATTAACATTGAAGTGTTCAGGATTTTCCACTACAAATGATAGTACGGATTATACATACTGTGCTGGCATTGTTAGTACACCCAGGTTTTAAAATAGATTTCTGCACGACGTCCGTGGGCTTGCTTCACAAATAGTTCTTATAGCACGCTTTTGCAATTTAAATACCCTCTGTGCTTGTGACGAGTTCCCCCCGAATGAGATGCCATAAGTTAGCAGGGAGTGAAATTTTGCAAAATATACTAACTTTCTGGTTTCTATACTAGCTATTCTAGAAATTACCCTCAGTGAAAATATTGCAAAATTCGGTTTTTTAAGAAGTTGTTGAATCTGTTGCTTCCAGTTCAATTTTTTTTTATCTATATATACATCCAGGAATTTTGTAAAACTGCTTTCATTAATTGCTTTTCCTTCAGATATCACATTATAGCTATACATTGTTTTATTTTTTGTAACAAACTGATGTAACTGTGTCTTTTCTACATTTAGTATTAGTTTGTAAGCATTAAACAACTTGTTAATTTTCTTTATAGCATCATTTCCTGTGTTTTCAAGGTTTTGTACTGATTGGTCTTTCAACGATATGCTAGTATCATCTGTAAAGAGCACCACGTATTCATTATCATCTAGTATATGTGGGAGATCATTTATATAGATTAAGAACAGCAGAAGGCCAAGAATTGAACCCTGAGGCACACCACATTTAACTATACCCCATTCTGAGTTTATAACATCTCTTGTAATAACATCTTTCAGTGACACACATTGCTTTCTATTTTCCAAGTATGATTTAAATCAAAGTCCTGACTTACCACTAACTCCATAGTGGTCTAATTTACCTAGGAGACTCTCATGATAACACAGTCAAAAGCCTTAGCAAGATCACAGAATATACGTAAGGAATTTAATTTTTTATGCATTGATTCCAGTATATTGTTTACAAAAGCGAAAATTGCTAAATCTGTTGAAACACCTTGCCTAAAACCAAACTGAGTAGGTCATTCTTTTGTAGATGTGCATAAACCCTTCTATACATTTCTTTTTAAAAGATTTTTGAAAATGCTAATAGAAGTGATATGGGTCTGTAATTCTCAATCTTTGTGGTATCACCCTTTTTATAAAGTGGTTAAAGTGGTTTGATTATTGACTTCTTGAGTGAGTCAGGGAAGATACCTTCTTCGAAAGAACTCTTACAAACATGATTAATAATTCTACTAATGCTGGTGTTACATTGTTTCACTAAATGGGTTGAAACCTCATCATAACCAAATGACTTTTTATTTTTGAGGGATTTAATAATTATTTCAATTTCATCTTGACTGGTGTGAAATAGAGACATAGATGCTGTTTTTTGTGACAAGAATTTAAGTATTGTTATAGCGTCCATATTCCCGATATATTTTCCTTTTATTTTTTCAGCAACTGTTAAGAAGTAGTTATTAAAAGCACTTCCTACATAAGAGGGGTCATTTACAAGTTTATTGTTAATGCTTAAAGATATAGGTTTATGTTCAAGGGGCGATACAGTTGTTTCTCTTTTAATAATGTTCCAAACACTTTTTATATTATTATCTGAACTACTAATCTCATCATTTAGGGAGCGTGCATAAACCACGTAGCTCCATTTTGGCCTTCTGTGAACCCTCCCTCCCCCCCACGTAGCCCTGCGTGGCTTTTGCCTCTAACCCCCCCCCCCCCCCCACACACGTAGCTTTTTTCCTTTTTGATTCCAGAAGACATTTTGCACTGTTTTCTCTTGTCAGACTATTGTAAACTACATACGGAGATAATTAAATGAGGTAAATAAATATTCACATGCTGTTGTGACTTATATTCCTCATTTTAACTGTGAAAAATCTTATGAAAGGAAAGCTACGTGGCCTGGCTCGGAACCCTCCCTCCCCCCACGTAGCCTAGCGTAGCCTTCCAGCCACCCCCCCCCCCCCCCAAATTGACCGAGCCACGTACTTTGTGCACGGTCCCTTATTACCAAACGTTTAACTTCTTTTATTACTTTGGTTAAAATTCTACAGTAAGTTTTGTAATGCTGTCTGAGAAGCATATTATTAGTATTACTAATGTTTTAATACCAACTGTAACCCAAGTTTTGTTTACTCGTTTTTGACCAATTGGAGCTAGTTTTGTAGGGAAACACAACTCATAAATTTCCAAAAACCTGTGGTGATAGTAATTGAATTTAATGGTTACCTTTTTTAATTTACAAACAGTGCCCCAGTCCTCATTGAGAAGTTCATCATTTAATTTTTTAATTGAGTTTCTCTTTAATGGCTTAATTTTGACAAATCCTTTCTTTTTGTTATTTTCATTTCCCACAATATCCAAAATAATTATTTGAGCATTATGGTCTGACAAACCATTTTCAATTGGAACTGTTCCATGTATTTCTAATATTTATCATAAAGTTAGTAATGATAAATCAATGTACAGAGGCAACAGCTACTAACAGATCATAATATTGTAGCTAGGAGTAGAGATATAAGAATGAAACAAAGTGAAAGTCAAACTCTTTTTCAAGAAAGTAAAAGCAATCATGTATCTAACAATAAATGTGTGGCAAATGAGGCCACAGTTACTGTAGATTGTGTAGACTGTTGAAGGTGTGTCTGATTATAATACCAAAATTGAAAGTAAACAAGACATGAGTACCGTGAGAGCAGTTTAGCTAGTAGAATAAAGTGGGAACTTTCCTAGTTTGGAAGGAAGTTGTATAGCAAAGTCAGATAGAATAGATAAAGTCAATGTAATGTTTTTTTTGTTTGTTTTATTTTAAAAAAAAAAAAACTTCGTCGACTTCGAGGGGCGGGAAGAAGGAGGGAGAATGAATGGAAGGAATTCGGCCACGTACTTTTGAGGGAATCATTCCGCCATCCATCTGGAGTAATTTCTGGAAATCAGGGGGAAAAAATATGTTTGGCCGACGTGGATTCGATTTTATCACCTCCCGAATGCGAGGCCAAAGGGTTGCCGCTCATCCACTTTGGGGGGGGGGGGGGGGAGGTGGCGGAGACGGTCGATTATCGCTTTTAATAATTTGCGTTCTTTTTTTCAGAATCGAAATCAGGGTTGAAACTGTGTTGTACTACTTAACTTTTGTGTTTATCGACACCTTTTTATTTTATTTTATTATTATTATTAAAAAATATATAGTATATACCGTAGGCTCTCCTAAGTTTATGCATGCGAATTTTCTGTGTCATTTTCTCTCTCCCTGTGAGTTCAAGGATTTTGCCTAAGAACTTCAAATGTGGAATCATCTCGATTAAACCATAATTTATGGTCAGTTTTTGAATGGGGAGTTTTTAGAAGATGAAATTTTTTGAGGGATATTTGCAAGCCGACTCTTTCAGCGCATTTTTTGTTTCTATCTGTCCGATTGCTGTGCTCTGATGTACTGCCTGATCGTCTGCGAAAGCTAGATATCATATTTTAATTTCAGGTCGTACAAGTTGTTGGGATGTCAGTAATTCTGGTTTTTATAAGTTCATTTTACCATTCACAGATGAGTTTATCCAAAACAAGGTTGAAGGGAATTGGAGACAGACCGTCACGCTGTCAGGACACCAATGCTGATTTAAAACAGTTCAGATATCTCCCCTCCCCCCCTCCCCCCGAATTTCGGTTTGAAGATAGTGTTGGTGACAGTTTCATGAGATTTAGAGTTTTTGAGTGGAGTCCTAGTTCTTCCAGGATGATGAAGAGCGATTGCCGGTCGGTTGAATCATATGCCTTTCTGAAATCGACAAAGAAACAAATGATTGGGCTGTTCCTGAGTACTTTGTATTTTAGTGCTGTTTTTAGGTTGAATGTTTGTTCCATGCAGTTCCAACCGGTCCGTTAACCGGCTTTATATTCGCAAGTTTTGTGGTCGAATTGTTCTTGCAATCTTTGGTTGAAACAGGCTTAAAGAACCTTGTATATAACGTGAAAGGAAATTCCTTAATAGTTTTTGATGTCCGTTTTGCTCCTTACTTATTTATAGGTGAATTATGGTGCATTTCCAGTCTTCGGGCATTTTTTTCGTCTGTCAGATCGCTGTCATGATTTTTGTGAGTTTTTGAGAGAATTTTAATACTTCTGCGATGATACCATTTCTTAAAGATTCTCTGTTATTTTTGAGTTTTAGATAATATGTCCGTGAATTTTCCCTTTTGGGTGTGGTGGGGATTCCGGATGGGTGTAAACGGGGTTTTCTTTATGAAATCTTGAAAGGGGTTCGAGGCAATAGAGATGTTCAGAAAAGTATTGTGCTAGTTGCTGACAATTTTCCTGATTAGTCAGTGCGAGCTTTGCGAGGTATTTCATAAAACATAAGTTTTGAAGAGTGTATGTTCGGATTTTCCTGCGAAGGTTCTGTAGAAGTCTGAGATGATGTAATCGCGGAAGTTTTCTTGAACGGAATCCAATTGTTCCTTCAGTAATTTCCTCTTGGTTTTCCTGTTAACCTTCTTTACGTGTATTTTGATTTCATAAAACTGTTGCTTATTTTCTCGTGTGTGTGTTTTTTTGTTTTTACTTTTGCTTTCTTCTAGTGCTTTTACATGCACTGAATCACACCAGGTGTGTCTCGTATTGTTTCTCAGTGCTATTCGTTGTATTGTCTTTGTATTATTCGAAAAAATTTCCAAATCTGTCTATTCTTCCTCCCACTCTTTTCTTTCATTTTAGTTTAAACAATTTTCTTTGCGTCAAATTTTTGCATGTATGCTTTCTTGTGGCAGATTTCCTTCTTGGTGACTTTGATTCTTGCCAATCTTGACCGAATCGATGTTTTCCCTTGAGTGGGCTTCTACGTCATAGACTTCTTTCTGTACTGGATACAAAATGGTTATATGACCAATCTGGCATTTTGCAATACCTTGTATGGCGGATCTCTGTCTTTTGTTTTCAGACATCTTCCCTCAACGAGTTTGACATGATTTTTAAGTTATTTTGCTGGCATAATTCGACGAGTTTTGTGCCTTTTGTATATTTGAATCCATGGGCGGGATATTTACCTACAGTTTTCTGGTACTCTTCCAAGTTGCGCACTGAAGTCCCCCAGTAAGATATTTATTTGCATCGTCTTTAGGAATTTTTCCCATCAGTGTCTCGAGTTTGTTTCAGAATTTCTCTCCTTTTTGTGTTTATTTGTTGTTGGTAGTCAATCTGGATGTACTTTTTGTTGCAACATTGTATTCGGTTCTTTATGGGGTGAATTAATTATATTTTAATGTATCATAAAGGCCATATTCAGAAGTGAAGCACATAGATAAATCGTGTTTCTCGGAGTGATTAACTCAGGTATTAGGGTGTATAGTTTTCCAGATTGTATTAGGGTGTTGCTACCAGAGAACTCCGACTTTGTGTTCGTGATTGCGTGGGCTCTATAGAGTTCGAACTCCCGGCTGTCATCTGTCTACAGGTTGACTGGTTACCAGCTGGATAATGTTGTGATTACTGTCATGAATTATCGTGGCATGTAATTAATATACCTGTACAATGTCTCCACTGGGTAGTTACAACCAGGAATTGTCAGTTCCTGAAGCAGAGATGGCAGCCGCACAAACATGGTGAACAGATGCTGGTCGTTTTCACTGTAGATGCGCCTTGGGTTTTGGATTATTTTATTGTTCGTGTAAAAACAATCTGTTGACACTTGTGATAATGATTCACAAATACATCCTGAAAGAAATATTATAATATATTTACAAAATTTTTAATTTTTTGGTTGGGACCCCAAAATTACGCAAGATATAGTTGATTTTTAACATATGATATACACAAAAAGGTTTAAAAGCGAAGAAAGGAAGTATTATATGTTCTAGACTGTCACGCTTGACTTGTCACTTTGTAATACACTCATTTACCTGTTGTAAGTGTTCAGTTGTTAATACAATCAGTGTGGTAATTTTAAATATACAGTCGAAGGAACATGTGCTTCATTTATAGTTTTCCCTTCATATTTTTTATTTTCAGATACTAAGGTATGAGCTATTAAATGATAAGATCAATAATTTGAGAATGGCTTAACTGTGTTAAAATGAATGAGTGGCAACGACATTCTGGGTAGGAATTTGCAATTTACCAGAACTTCAACAGTAATCAAGATTTTGACAAATGAGTAAAAAAAAATCTACGAAAATGACTGTTTTCTTGTGACAGCATGTGAGACCTTTCCGGCATAAACGAAGTATCTCATTTGTTTCTGGCATTGATTCCCCTTACCTGTTCCGGATTCTCTCCATCATCTTATGGTGGTCGGGTGAATCTTTTTTCTCGCACTGCCACATCTCAAGAGGAATATTAATTAATACGTTGGTGCAACTCTATGTCGTGTGAACGGCAGAACAAATGAATAACACTCCAGTAGAGTATATACAATAATTATATTTATTTACAAATAATCCTCTTATATAAAATGCGTGATCTGGAGACTGCGCACGTCGTCGATAGCTACTGGCTAGAGAACGGTCACGTGCCAGCTGTTACTCGCGAACCAACAGCCACCATAAGGTCCCAACTATATGCAGAAATTCATGTTAGGAGAAGGGTACTCAATGGTTACGACATAATATACATCAGTTATAAGAACTAGATTAAAGCATAACCTAAGATTTTTTTGGCAGGAGATAAGAAACAATGAAGTTTATTAAAAACTCAGAGACAGTTAACATGAAACGTACTTAATCGTGAAATGTATCAGTCAAATAAATAACAGTTATACGTTTTCAAAATTATAGTCTCCGTCGTTTAAAGTAAAATGCATTTATTTAAATAAAATCCTAATCAAATAGTCTCATAATCTAACCAGACTCATATCACGAAAAATATCATTAAAAATTATTCTTATTCTTTTTTTCCTTACAAGCTTTTCCAAAATAAATTCCTGCTAAATGAGATATCCTTAATTTTAACAATTAAAATGAGATTTAAGTTTTTATGTAAATTTTAATCATCAAGGATATGACTAAGTGTTAATCGCAATTCAACAACAATATTCTTGCAGCAACATAATAGCCACCAGAGATATTAAAAATTAAATATTATGTGCACAGTTTAAAACATACACATGTTGCTAATAAAAGTAAAATTTAAGAAACTTACATTTATCATGGTTTCTGCTATTGGTATCCACGAGTGCTAACTCTTAGTCCAGCCTATGCTAAATTTTAATGTAATTGAAACTTTCGCTAATGTTGCTGCTTTATCAAAATTTATTTATTACGGTTTATTTGATTTTTACATATTTTACTAACCAGTTTCGTTAGTGGTCTTTGTTCACGTTTGCTGTAGGCGAGTTACTAAGTTATTTAAAGTGAATTTCAGACCAAAAATGTTGCCGAATCGCGTGTTCTGACAATTCATTTCTTCGAAGTTGTTCAGCTATTTAATAATCCGGAATATGTATAATTTCTCCAGCTGTTACAGAAACTATGGCCAAGATTACATTAAGAATGTTTTACCAGACTCAATAAATAACAACGTCATGCTTTAGGAAATTGATTAAAAAAAACATTAAAATGCGAGGAGGAGACGCGTTGTTCATTTTCTAACTTCGAGTCTAAGTCAATGTGTATTTTGTTTACCTGCCATTACCTGTTGTGGAAGAAGCAGTGAACCGGCGAGGGATAAACAGGATTTTAGTGTGTAGAAAGGCAGTTTTTATCACAACTAATAATGTGGTTGTCAGAATGCATTTATCACTAGCCACGAATGTTGTCCGTGTAATGGGCTTTACTCTAGTACATAATAAGCCTTTAATCCATCATTTGCTTCCCTAGTATCCCTGCTACCACCATGTCAGTTACCCATGCGACATATGTCACAGCTTGCAATCCCTCTTACTTCCATGAGGCTCAGCCATCCCATTCTAATTTTGCCAATGTAGATCATTCCCACCTGTTACAGTGGCGATTCTGCTGTAGAATGCTTCAGCTGTGTCCATCTTTGGATGCTCGAAGACTGCCAATTGTGAGCTGCCAAAACTGATCTGACCGACGGATGACGACCTCTCCTCGCTCTGTGCACTCTGGTTTTGTTTATGATTCCCCCCACTCCATGATAGTTGGTGGAGAGGCTTTCTGCCCAACCATGTCCTCCGTTGATGCGGTCATCCCTAGCCAAATGACGTAGTACCCCACCTACTTCTGCTGACTGGCTGACCCACTCTGCTGAGCATTGGCTTCTGAGTCGCCACATTCCGATGGCTGAAACTGTTTATCTTTACTGATGCAACTGACGTGGCTACTGGTAACATTATATGAAATCATAACTGTATTCCCGTAATTTACTAAATTACAAGTGGGCCACTACAATCTAAAAAACGGACCTCTTTTCAGAGACAATGACTCACTGGGTCAAAGCACCAAAGATATTACATTTCAAGAAGGAGAGGTTGTCTTCCACCATTTACCTCTTTTTAGAAAGAAGTTTTTTTGTATATTGTTCAGCATTAATTTTAATTGACAGTATGCTACCTGTTTTTTGTATTCGTTATTTTGTAAATATAAATGGTGTGAGTGGAAACTTTCCCTGCGTATCGATGCAACAAAATCTTCTCGGGTGTCCCGCCGGATGGTGGTGTCGAGGCAGAGACAGTCAGCTGAGAACAACTGCCAGATGCCTGGTGAGGACAGCAGAGTCAGCTGTCGAAACGTCGTGTTTTTACACCACCATCCGGCGGGACACCTGAGAAGATTTTGTTGCAATATAGATGGTATTCGAACTATTTGTACGAGTGCATACACTAGTCCTCACATAACCTTATTAAATCTTGTGAATGGAAAATATTTTATACCAGATATAATAAATATGCTTTATTCAGTATGTGGAAGAATTCAAATATCAATACTTCGATGTTATGTGATTTGCTTATAGAAATTTACCTATATGTAACACAACGTATTACAATCACAAATGGCAGACTTTGGTGTAACACTTGCTTATTTTTTGAGCTAGTATCAAGAGAACTATCTCGTATTCCATTCCTAAAGCTCGCCAATTATTGATGGTTCTTTCTGCAATTCTTGATTGCAGAGTAACTAATTTCCGAATCGAATCTGCTTTTGTGTACCCCGTTATCAGAATCATGAAAAGTGAAATTTTCCTTACTTCAGTGTTTAAAAGTGCAACGTAGTCAAGAATTTAATACGTAAAATTTTCTTTGCAACAGTGAAGTAGTTATTCCAATAGTTTTTTAATTTGCATCTTACATCTTAATTATATATTACAAAGATAGTTCAATTGAATTACTGATAATCTTATATTAAAGAAGTAAGTTATCATTACTTTTATTTTTTTATTTTATTTTATTTTTTATTTTTTTTTTACTGCGAAAGTCTTCATTTTCAATTTATAGGGGATAGTGTGGACTTTTCATTGAACGAAACGTGAAAGTATCACCATGGTATCTATAGTTAAAAAAAGACACATACATTAAAAGCACTTTTCCAAAACACGTCAATTGAAGAGTAAATATTTTAGCACTATTTATATACTTTGTAGTCTAATATCATTCAAACATTGTATTATGTCATTGTGTTTTCAAGTTTGAGCTTGCTTTTACATTTTGATTTATTTTATACATTTGTGATCTTTAAAGTGTATCTTAATGACAATTTGCTGTAGCTCCAACAGTAGCAGTGCTCTTTTGGAATATTGGTAAAATTTAGTTTATGAATTAACGAGAAATTAAGTTTGTAACTGTGTACTTGTATTTCATGTTACAATAATCGGATTGATCTAGTAATAATCACTATTTAATTTTAGTTTATTGATTATTTGTACTAGATGGTATCGTGAAGTGTTAAGTGGCGTGACATTGGCTCATAGAATTCCTTTAATGTTAGAGAAACTTTAGAACACCGTTCCCAAGTTACCGTATTTCATTTGATGCATTTAGCTTATTTCAACTCCTGTAGTAAGACCGAAGAGTATGTATTGATTTCGTATTATAATTATTGGATAGTCAGTTTTGCGAATCACTGTGAGGCCGCGTTTGTCGCTGCAGGTCTTCCAGTTCTTGAGATCAGACGGCCACGAGTGATCAGATGTCCGTCGGGTTTAAATATCTCAGTCAGTGTAGGGATGTTTTTATTAGCTTCATATAGGCGCTATGAGCATTTCGAACTTGTTTCCGATTCGATATAGCGATTTTAATAAGTTAATTTTAGTAATTTCTGAAATTTAACTAGCAATCTTTCGTCCACTAGTACAACACGAATGGTTAATGAAGAACGAGTGATTTTAAAATATTATTTAAGTGTGCTGTTACATCTAGAATATTAAGTCATGGCAATAGCGAAGTCTGGCGAGTTTATCATGTTCTGGTGTTGGAAGGAAAATCGTTCCTGAGCCTTCATTAAAAGTTTTATTATTGGACATTTAAATCTGTATTATTTCGTGAACAAAGTTTCACTGGTTAAAACGTTCATAGTTAAGTGGTTTATAAGGTTAGTTCATCGACTGAGCTGTATAGCTAACCACAAGATATGTTAAATCTATTTTAGTTGGTAAAAATGATCTTTCATATAGTTACCGATAAAGCAACGAAATTAATGTATTAATATCACAAAAACTTCAAAATTCTATCTATTAGGAAAATTATTCATACTTTCAAACAAGGGGTACTTCAAAACTTCGTTTTATCTATGTTAGATCGGTACCTTCTAAAGGAAAACTTGGTAATCCATTTAATAACACAGGGCTATATGACAGTACAAGAGAACTGAAATTTAAGCTTTCCAATATTATTTCTTCTTCCACTACCGATCCAGTCACACTATTATTTCAATAACGTCCAAAATATTTGCAAGGACTATATGTCGACTGTGTTATCATTTTACCGCAACAATATATAAGAAGTAGACCACGGAAAAGTTAAAGTTGTCTAAGAGTGAATTTACTGAAGTTCATTTGAATTATGAGATAATCCGATTGCTAGATTACCGAGTTATTTTTTATATTTTAAAAAAAAAAAAAAAAAAAAAAAACAAATGAAGCAACATTATATTATTACTGAATTATCTTTTTATGCTGTACAAAACCAAGTGAAGCAACATCAAATTTTTGTTCTTAGGGCTTAAAAAGACGGCAGTGACAAAAAGAGCAGTTGCAGCAACAAGACCAAGACGCCTAGCAGCAAAAAAGTCAGTAGAAACAAAGAGAACAGTAGAGATCAATAGCCCAGCAGCGCCCTCCACGACGACAGCGAGGACTCAAATTTCCTACGTCAACAAAGCTGAGGGAGTTTCTAAAGCCACTGCGATGCATGAAACCGCCGGCGGCAAGATGCTTGCAACTGTGGTGAAATCTTTCAGCAACATGGCAAGCACAGCTTATGCCGCTCCTAGACCAGCAGTGCCAAAGCTTGCAACGAGACGTTTAGCTGCCCCACCTCCACCGAGACCTCTCTGGAAGCACTGACATTGTTCCTTCAACACCGCCACTCTTGTCGAATGAACTGTGAGAAAATAAACAATGAGTTTGATCACCCAGTCGATCCTGACATATTTTGATATTCTTTCCGTTATGACGTATGATAATCTGGCGAATTACGTTTCTCGATTACTATCTTAATAGTGGTTCAGAAAAAAAAACTCGTCAAATTCATGAGAAAACATAAAATTTATTTAAATTCCTTAAAAGTATTTACAGTCATGGATTTGCGATTGCAGGTGTTTACTGAAAAGCAGGTATACTTTTATAGCTTTTCTTAGTTGTCTTTATTGCATTTCGTTAATGATGTCTACTTCACGAGAATATTCCTGAGGGAATCTGAACAAAGCATAAACAATTTCTTGCAGAAATTTGAAAATTGCAGGAGGTAGTTATGAAACCCCAGATCCTTCTCAAAACTGTAAAGTTCGCCGTGTTACCGGTCAGCATGTGATCCTTGCAGGGCTCCTCGTTCTATAAGTTACAAGGATCATTCTGCTGTCTCCCAGTTAAATTATCGTCAGATTCTATGTATGCATCTATTATCATCATAAAACGCAGTTAATACCAGCATCATCGTCATTATTATTAGACGTTTATGCCTTTGCGGGTCGTCCACCACATCCTCTTCCAAGTCTGGCAGTCATTCCAAGATTTTTCCTCAACCGCTTTTCTCCAAACGAATACCTTAGCCTTTGCGTCTTTCTTTACTTGGTCCATTCATCTTTCCCGAGGTCTTCCAATTGGCCTCCTTCCCTTCCTGCTGTTCAGCAGTGCTAACTTTGGCATTCTCCCCGCCTCCATCCTCATAACATGCCCCAGTCACTGTAGTCTTTTCCTTGTTAACAACTCCTCTAATGCTTCCACTTGTAGTCTCTCTCTGATGTTTTCATTTTTTATTTTATCTTTCTTCGTGACATTCTCTATCGCTCTCGGAAACCTCATCTCTGCCGCCTGCAATCTGCTCTCTCTCTTTGTCCAAGTCCAGATTTCAAAGCCAGAGGTAAGTTTGGGCTGGTAATATACTTTCTAGGGCATAATTTTGGCTTCCTTCCCTATGTTCCTCCTCCAAACTACATCATTTATCTGTAAGACTGGAGGTTTTCTCGGCGTTGTAAATGAATAAAACTTTCTCGGGTAGCTAGCCGAGTTAGTACATCGTTTGACCACGACGTTTCGGCGGTCACAAACTCTGCCGCCATTGTCAAGTGACTGTCACTTGACAATGGCGGCAGAGTTGTGACCGCCGAAACGTCGTGGTCAAACGATGTACTAACTCGGCTAGCTACCCGAGAAAGTTTTATTCATCATTTATCTGACTATAAAATTGTCCACTCTTCCTTACACTCTGACCTTTTTCTTCCTCCATCTTACCATTGATGTTTAACCTTGCTAACAGATATACAAACGATTCTACCCATTCCAATTTCTTGCCGTCGACTGACACATCCTTTGAAGGGCCAGTATTCCTTGATAACTTCATTATCTTGTTTCTCCCCCCCCCACACACACACACACTCATCTCCAGGCCATGTTTATTAATTGCAGTCCATCATTTCCCTAATTTTCTTTCCAGATCCTGTTCTGTCTCCTCCATTTTATTCTATCACCAGCATTTACTATCACCTACAGCTCTGTTGGAGTTCTGTGTCCCTGGACTTCAGCTATTATTACATCTAATACCAGGTTACAATACAATTCCTTGTCTGACCCCTCTTTCCGTGAAAAACCATTCTGAATGTTTAGTGTCTATGCGCATGCAATTCTAACAGTTCTCATAGATGTTCTTTATTAGTTCAACGATTCCTTAATCTATTCCTCTCTCTTTTTTTAAAAGTTTGCCAAAATCTTTCCCTCAGTACTTTTTAATAGGCCTATTTATATCAATGAAAGCTTTCAAATTCTATCACTTTGTTCATTATACTTCTACTAGCCCCAAAGTTCGTCAAAAATGACGGGTCTGACGGAGTGTTGTGGCAATTTATTTCTTAGCAGTTGCTTAACTAAATAGAATTGTTATAAAATAATGCTCATAGTAACTTATCGTCCCTTGTGCTGTAGCAAAAAGCTTCAGTTGTCAACTTGTTCCAGGTTGCATTTCAGCCTAACCACAATCTCCAATAATATTGCTGCTAGAAAAGCAAAGTTTCAATCACGCGCGAATTAATACATACCCTGTATCGCATTTCTGGGTAATCATGCATCGCGAAATTAATTTGATCCCAAATCTTCATAGGTTCTGACACCTTTCTTTCTCGATAGTTGTGATGACGATTGATATTTTAACGGCTGAGACAGCTTACATCGGCTGAAATAATGTCCCCAGTGAGAACGAAGGATGCTAAAAATAAATCTTAACAACTTACGCTATGCCACGTAATATTTAATGTGGTTTAGGCCACAAATATCGCGATAAATTTGGAGCTTCTTTCATTCGAACCATTTAATGATTTTAGTAAAAAGAAATCTGATAACTTATATGCCAATTTAAACGCAATGCATACTTTCCTTTCAGTCTTCTGACAAATCATGTCTTAGCAATTGCTTAACTAAATAGAATTCTTATAAAATTCAGTGTGATTCCTCGTTCCTTGCGCTGTAGCAAAAGGTTTCAGTTTCCATCCGGGTTCAGGTTGCATTTAAACCTAATCACACACTACGATAAACTTGCCACCAGGAGAAAAATCACGCATATTAATACATGAACAGTATCGCGTTTTAGTGGCAATAATGCATCGTGATATAAATTTGATCAAAAATCTTCAAGGGTTTTTACACATTTCCTTTTGTTATCCATGATTCAGACCGATATTAAAACGTTTGAATGGCTGACACAGTTGCTGAAATAACAAGCTCAGTAATATAACATAGGGAAGCAAAGGAAATTAAAATTATATAAACATACAATATGGCACGTAATATTTGTTTCAAGCGTAGTGTAGGACATGGAGGAAGGAAATATATGGAGGAGAAGTGACGTTAAATCGGTGAAGCAGGCTCGCGCATGCGCAGTGGCGGCAGCGGCGATATTGCGCTTCCAAACAATTGCGATGTTCCCAGTATATCCCGAAAACTAAGCAAGATATCGAAAAATTTTATTCTTTATTTTCGATTTGTCTCGTCGTGTTACATAAGAATCGATCATTAAATTTGACTTTTGCGAAATTTTTCTTCTCCATTTCAACTCAAGACACCTCACTTTTGATACAGTATATCTCTAGAACTAGGTGAGATATCGAAAAAATTTATTCTTTATTTTTCATTTGTCTCGTCTTTTTAAATAAGAATCCATCATCAAATTTGACTTTGACCAATTTTTTCTTCTGAATTTCAACCAAAACCATTTCACATTTGGGACAGAATATCTCGAAAACTAAGCAGGATATCAAAAAATTTTATTCTTCATTTTTTATTTGTCATATCGAGATACATAATAATCCATCACCAGACTGGAAGCGGCCATGCCCCCTCCACTCCGGCCATGCCTCCCCCCCCCCCCCACTCCTCCTCCGCCCTGCTACACTTCAATGCGTGGTGAAGGTCTCTTGCGTCGTCTCCATATATTTCCTTCCTCCATGGTGTAGGATGCACAGATCGGGACCAGTGTGCAACTATTTCCGTTTAAACGAATTAATAATTTCAATAATAGGACACAGTTTAAATTATTTTGAAAAAAAAAATAAAAAATTATTAATGCCCTCTGCCGTAACGTCAAATGCCAGTTGTAATTCTGACCGATGCTAAGTAACAATCTAACCAAAACATTCGCTACATTAATGCCCGAAACACAAACCTTCTATCTTAAATATCTATGGACAAACAAATTAAGGAATATTTCAATAAATCAAAAGAATATTACGTAAATATAAGCATCTAATGATTGACATGTAATTTTAACACAATCCATACTTTTATTTCAGTGTTCTGTCGGTTAATTTATTCGCGGATACTTGGAAATGTTATTAAATAGCGTCCATTACCAAGAATAACGACGCAAAGCGTGACGTCATGACGTGAAAGGTGACGTCATACGTGACAGCTTGCTTATTATATTAATATAGACAGGTCACCAATAAAAACCTTAGGCTTTGTGATATTTTCGGCATTAACCTTTCTCTTTCCAGATGTACCTAACCTAAAAAAAAAGCACAGTCCCGACCCCATCTGAACTGGAAGTGGGCTCCATTACAACATTAGCTAACAACTCAGAAACTACTTCCCTTCCCCCTTCTATTTAGGTGTAGGCCGTGCCTGGTAAAACCTCACCTACGAAAGGTGTTAACAGGCACATCCCCTCGTACTAATCATGGAGGTAGGAAATATATGGAGGAGGTATAAACTGCTCTCGGGTGACTAGCTGAGTCAAGAGTGCGTTGTCACACGATATTTCGGCGACTAGAATCATTGCCGCCATCTTCTGATGATGACCAGAAGATGGCGGCAATGATTCCAGTCGCCGAAATATCGTGTGACAACGCACTCTTGACTCGGCTAGTCACCCGAGAGCAGTTTATACATTCTCAACGCCGCCTCTAAACTCTCGACTGATACTGCGCATGCGCGGTGGCGGCAGCGGCCATATTGCGAATCCATACAAATGCAAAGTTCACATTGTGTTTGATACTGTGATTATTTCATTTTCTAACATGTCTAAGTATTTTATAATGCCATCTAGGAATCTTGATGAAGCAAACGATGTTGTTACCCCAAATGCAGTTTGCGATTCAAATATGCGTGTGTGGATGTGTCTACATAGTTTGATTCTGTAGCGGAAATTTAGTGGAGATTGTGGTTAGGTCTAAATGCTGTCTGTACCAGAATGGTTTTGTTGTTGCATATATAAGGGACAAAGAATTTATCTATTATTGTTAGTAATTTAATGAGAACCATGTTAGTGACGAAGCGTGTATCGCGATGTAAACTACTTCCAGATATTCCCAATTAAGCTTACGATGTATGGTAACAAGATAACTATTTTTATTCTGGTCTAGGCCGCATTTCAACCTAACCACAAGTGGTAGTAATAAAACTGAAATATCCATTCTGCATATCCGCCATGTTATTCATTGTGGCTTTGGCAGAATTAATTTTTGGTCCAGCCCGCATATCAACCCAATCCCTTCAATTTGGAGACAGTATATCCCGAAAACTAAGCAAGATATCGAAAGATTTTATTCTTTATTTTCGATCTGTCTCGTCGTGTTACAAAGAATCGATCATCATATTTGACTTTTGCGAAATGTTTCTTCTTCATTTCAACTCAAGACACCTCACATTTGAGACAATATCTCGGAAACTAGGCAGGATATCAAAAAGTTTTACTCATTTTTTATTTATCTCATCGAGTTACATAATATTCCATCACCAAATTGCGGCGTTACATTTATCCTAGAGTCCCCTTGAAGTTTTTTTACATATACCCCGTGTCTGTATGGATGTGGCCTAGCCCCCCCCCCCCCCCACTCCTCCTCCGCCCGGCGCCACTTCAATGCGTGGTGAAGGTCTCTTGCGTCGTCTCCATATATTTCTTTCCTCCATGGTACTAATAATTCCTCTTCCAAGTAGCATCTCTGCTTCCACGTTTACCCGCCTCACAGCATGGTACAACTGTGGCCGATCATGGCGACTTAGAACCTGCAGGAGTTCCACCCTGGTATGCTGCTCCTCCTTCAGCATCTTCTTCAGGTCACTCTCTATACTAAAACTGGTATTCTTATCAATACTATTTACCACACCTCCCACCATCACTACTTTATCATCCTTAGTGAAATTCCTACAAAGTGATTCCTATATGCTTTATTACTTGCCCTAATGTTGCACTGCTTTTGAAAAAGCTTGTGACCTGGTAGCCTGTGCCTAATTGATCCTGCTGCCAAGGATCAATAGCTCTCCCATGGCTACTACCTAGCAGCAAAACCTTTTTCTTTCTATTTTTACCTTGAGTGCCTATATTCCTATAGGCCTGTTGCACCTTACCTATTCCTACACGAGGTTCTTTCCCATCTGAACGGTAACAGGTAAATCCTATTTCTCCCCACAATTTCTGGAGTTTCAAGCTTCATCATACTGTTAAACATATTTCTCCTATGACCTGTTATCAGTTCCCATCCATCCTTTTCAACCCCCTCACTGAACCCACCAATTACTTTCTGCCTCCAAAAGCAGAGCCTGCACAGAGACAGCCTATGCCTCCACAGGACAAGCTGAAAGGATCCTGCCTCTTTCACACATTTGCCTGATCGTTTCGTCCTGCTCTGAAAGTTTCCTATCCTTATAACAGAGCATACAATAGTACTGAAGAGCGTCGTTTAGTTCACTTTTTCACATTGCACTACATTCTCAGTGAAACCACTTTTTACACCCACCCTTTGCAATCCAAACCATTCACAACACGTCTGCGACAGGCGCCACACTTACCAAGCAAGATTTTTCCCAAAACAATACCTACTGGTATCTTTTAAATGAACCTTAAGGATTAAATTACGAAGTTTTATATTTTTTAAATTAAATTGTTAGTCCAGTAAAAGAAAAAAAAAATATCTGCACTTAACTGATTTTTTATAGAAGTTTTTCGTTTCAATACCTGACACCCTTGCCAAAAAAAAAAACTCACTCACGTATGTATGAAATCGAGCGCCAGCATGTGGTCATGATCATTTTTCCCACAGTCCTAATTATTTGACCAACATCCCTCCAAGCCCCATTATGTCCTGTGCATTCCTAGCATTCTCTTCATCCAATGACATCCAATCCAGCTCCTTTATTATATCATTTACTGACTGGGTCCTGCAATAATTTCCATAAACAAATCTAGCTGCTCTTCATTGCACACTCTCCAACTCCTGTATTTGATAACCAAAATATGGGTACCAAACTACACCACCATATTCAATCAATGGTCTGTAACCCATTTCCCTAACTTCTCCGGTACATACTCTCAAGTAAATGAAGGATTATGTAACCTTTTCATACCACCTAATGTGCTCTGTCCAGTTGAATTTGTTATCAAATGTTATGCTAAGATACTTACACTTCATGCGTTCAAAAAGCAATTCTGGCCATACTGTATAATCATAATTAACCTTTAGTTGTTTATCTGTCTACCTAATAAGCTGATTCTTCTTGGCATTTATCTTCATTCCATGCTGACCTACCCATTTAGATATTCTATCCAGGTCACCCTGCTGCTGTTTACAGTCTTCAGCTGTTTTGCTCAGTGTTGTAGTACAAAATGGAATTAGGTGAACTATACATTGAGAAAATTCTTTGGGACAATAGTATATTTGATAAACTTTGTTGAAACATCTATTACAGTTTAAGAAAATGCAAAATAGTAAAAGAAATTAATCATGAATTGCCTTCTCCTGCAGTCCATTGTCCAACATGGAATTTATAAAGATTACAAGTTTAATTTTTTAATCTGTATTCATTTTTACAGGTGATTAAAAAGAATCAACTCTTTTAAATCAGTAAGAGAAACCTATCAGCAGCTAACACAATTTTTATATGGTCATTCTGCAGTTAGAGAAGTAGATAGCGCTGTAACTGCTAAGGATTCTGAATTC
Organism: Vandiemenella viatica; assembly: GCA_031002005.1. Taxonomy (NCBI): domain Eukaryota; kingdom Metazoa; phylum Arthropoda; class Insecta; order Orthoptera; family Morabidae; genus Vandiemenella; species Vandiemenella viatica. Next base: position 172,093,563 of record JARYHS010012519.1, on the reverse strand, counting down.
CTCCCAAATGGAATTGTTTAAAAATGAGGAAAGAAATTTTTCATCACATCAAAATTTTGAATGCAGATCTACAGAAACCGAACCTGTGTGTTATTGAATCATACGAGAAGATAGAAGCAATCACAGATGTTTTGTACTGTGCTCAAGATTCAAAATTCGAGGAAATAAGGCAGAAAAATGTCTCGTCAAATACTAATTTTGAGATAAACGAACCACAATTCCCACATCAGCGTAAAATTCCCAAGGTAGGAGCGAAAATTTTTGATTCAAAACAGCTCAAAATATTTTTCCAAAATTCTTATTTTGAACTTTATGATAAAGTACATAGGTTGTTAAAACGTCGATTTGACGATTCCACCCACTTCTTCAAATTGTTGAAACGATTCGCTTTGAGAGAGCTCACAAATGTTGAAAAAAAATATAAATTTCTATAACCATGACTCTTACCAAGAAAGATTGCCAAGTGATAAAGACATGTTTTTGAAAATTTTGAAAAACAGGCAAAAAAATTTAGGGAAGTTGTAAATTTTTTTTCAGAAGTACAAATGGACTAGAGAATTTATAAGAGAGTTTGTGCACTTCGTTCTACTACTTGTCACGATTCCTCGGCCATCCTGTTCCAATAAACAAAGTTTTTCTGTCTTACGCCGACTCAAGATTTATCTATGATAGAAACTGATACAAGATTGACTCAATAACATCATAAAATTAAGTGCATGTTGTAACGTCACTGACGAACTTGATGTGGAAAAATTGTGGAATCAGTTAATCATACAGAAGAATAATGTTCCAAATATATATTTTTTAACTTATGGCTTTCCGCCATAGGGTGTCGAGGTTATTAGAGGCTGGATGGGACTGGGGGGACAAAGAACGGGAAGGAATTCTGCCGTGCCTTTTCAAGGAAGCATCCCAGCATTCGCCTGGAGTGATTTGGGGAAACCACGGATTTGGATGCCCGAACAGGGATTCGAACAGCCGTCCTGCCGAATGCGAGGCCAGAGTGTTAACCACTCACCTACCACACTCGGTACTAATTTTCCAAGTTGGGTCACATTAGTGCTTTGTATACAATAGATTTTACATCTGGTGTACATTCTTTTAAATTACGACCTATTAAACGGAGCATATCATTTGATTTCCCAATCTTATTTTCAATATGTTCACTGAAACAAATTATTATGAATTGTTACACAGCTATACAGCAGAATCAACTGTAATAAAGATAGTGTCATTAATTATGTATTTAAAGTTAACTATCCGTGGTTTGGATTCCACGTTAAACTGTAGGTCCCATAGGGAAGGAACTGGCCATCCTACCTATGACACAATGGCTTAGTATGTCTCCTTCGGGAGGATCCAACCAACCTTTGGATTGTGGACTAAGTTAGTTTTTTGAAGTTAACTACATAATAACGAATTATATTTCTTCTTCAATTTATTTGTCACCATCGTCATCTACAGAGATAATAACAATCTGAAGATCACTAGCAAAACACCCAAAAATTGCACTTGTTCAACTGTTCACACAGTTCTCCTCTGGATCATTGCATTAGATCTTCCATGTTACGATAACTAAATATAACTGTTCTCCTAAGATGGCATAAATCAGTTTTTCCTGAATCTCATTAAACCTTTGTATATAATTCTTCTACCCATGTTTGTTCCATTGAACAAATTGACGCTCCTAATACTGGCTGCAGTAACACAAATTGTCTACGCATTTTAAACGAATAAAAAAAAAAGAGAATTTTATCTTACCTAATATTATTTGAATCACTATTTTAATTCCCATGTCTAAAAAACTTTAGAATAAAAATAAGCTGATATGCGAAATGTAAAATATTTTAGCATTTCTTACATATAACATTACCTACAAAGAAGAAAATATTATTATGTATATTACTACTACCGTAGGGAAAAAAAGCAGTACACAAAACAAAAAGATCAGTTTGATAGCTGGTTGTTAAGGCACTGTCTTTGAATAAAGAAAGTCCCTTGTTTCAACCTGGTACCACCCACAATTTTTTTTGGCATTACACCTGTAGCAAAGCTTGCTTTGTGAACGCTCTAAATCCTGTGCAGTTCAGATTCCACGTTAAACTGCACAATATGAGGCAACTCTGTAGTCATGTCTTTGACCGTAAGAACTTACTCTAGTATCTATATTGCTAGTCTTATTAATTGACAATTAGCTGATAGTTTAAATGCAGCAAATTATAGTTAAATTTTGTGGTTTAAGTTATATAAGAATTTTGAATTTTGGAGTAATTACATAAATAAGCATTTTAGATTCTTTTTGTTGTAGGTAGAGTTACTAACAAACACTGATATAGTTCAGACAGAACAAAAGTCAACAATCAGTATCAAACATTAAAATAACAATCTGTTGGTAATAAAATAAATAATTGTATATAACTGATTATTGTTGTTCACATTAGGATAAAGTACATTAGTATCGATCCTTAAAATTCGATTGAAGATTTAACTTTGAAATGTGACTTATGTTTATTGACTAGTTCTGTTTAAAATTTAAAAATTTCTTATTTAATTATTTCTAAAATATTAAAATAGCAACTTGTTACTAAAAATCAAAAATAAAGTATTTTTATCTACTTATTATTCACAGTAAGATGATGAGTAGTTAAGCTTTAATCTACTATTGTATAAGAAAAAAATAAATACATAAGTTCTTAGTACAAATTTTATTAGACTACTCTGTCAGTTAAATTTAAGATTTCAGAGTATTGTTTTTAATTGGTACTTTAGGTACATTTAAGAGATACTAGAGTTTGGGAAAACTCAGGCTTGGAAAGGGTGCCACCTGTCTCAGGTGTTAACTGGTTAAGAAACAAGACTAATTACACAAGGGAACAGAGATTTAAAAATATCTCAGTAAGGAAAGGAGGCTTTACATAGTAGAGCAGAGCATAAGAGGACCAAACATGTGGAATAAATTCCTAACAAAGCCTGACGATTATCTTGTAGGACTCAAGTACGGTAACTGATAATGAAGCAGTTCTGATGGATATTAGAGGGTTCAATAAACCAGTGGCCAAAACTGATAATAGGTACAGTTATAAAAAAGGCACATATTTTATAACTCAAGAGGTATTTGAAGGAAATGTTCGGTATGTGGAAGGAAGGCACAAGTACAGTGGACTTGAAGTGGGACCAGTTAAAGGAGTTAAAAATAATAGAAGAAATGATTACAAGCGTATCTCAGTGTGCTGTGGTTCTGCAGTGGAAGCAAAATGGATTCGGGAACAAGCCAGTGTCCTTGTACCATCCTGACTGGTATTTAGGCAGGTAGGCAGTCATGAAGACAAATGCTAGGATGATCCCCAAACTGTGCCTCATAAACAATACATTTCACAAACAAAACACAGGCTTATCACACGCAAAACATAGTTAAATGTTTCACAGACAGCTGTCAACACTTCACTTCCTCGATTAGAATGTATTATTGGGTATAAAATGCTTAGTATCAGCAATAGTATATGACCATAAAAATCATAGCTCCAAATTTTACCAAGCCATTGGCCAGAAAAACTTTTCAAAGGCAGCTGACCCCTAATGTTTGGAAAAGGTACTGAAAATGAAGATTGATAAGAAATTACTGAGGATTTCAAATAGGTTTGATGTGACCATTAGCAACTATTATTCAAGAATGGGAGAGTATAAATTACAAAAACGAACATGGCACAATCATAAATGAGTGGGCTAAAAATGTTGAAATTCATATCACGAAGAAATTAAAAAGGCTAAGAAAGGGTAATATTACTAGATTACTATTACTATTAGATAATATTACTACAGATGTCTTATACATAACAGGCTATGCCATTATACCTTATCTTGAAATGTTATTTAGATTAAGTCTGAAGAATTGCTGCTTACCAGAGAACTGCAAAAGTGCAGTAGTGGTACCAAGGAAAGAAGTGAAAAATTACCATGGAGGAAGGAAGGTAGTGGAGGCTATGCAAGGGACCTTCATTATGCACACGAGTGAAGCAGGGAAGAGATAAGTGGGGTGGGGTGATCACTATACTGGATGGCTGTAGAAACACAGGGAAGAGACACAGACACCTCAAGCGAATCACATAACAACCATGACACCGCAATTTTATGATAGATTATTATGTAACTCGATGAGACAAATAAAAAATGAAGAATATTTTTTTTTTTTTGATATCCTACTTAGATCTCGAGATGCCAAAACTGGGAAAGGACGGCTTATTCCCGCAGAACTATTGCCCCCATAAGCCTGCTTTCTTCCCTCTGTAAGGTCTTCATGTGGCTCCTGCTCTGACAACTGGAAGCACATATACAGATAGAATCCAATTTGAATTTCAGGAGAAGCACTCTGCTACCTAGCAGATCATGCTGAAAGAGCCATAACAACCTTCAACTATCATGGCTACTGTCCAGTAGTGCTGCTTGATGTAGCACGGGCATTTGATTCTGTCTGGCACAGCAGCCTGCTGTACAAGCTTTATGAGCAGGGACTCCTGGTCCACTCGTAATGCTAATACCGAGCTATATCTCAGGAAGATCTTTCCGTGTGAGGGTAGGTAACGATCTGTCACCACATCACACCATTAAAGCCAGAGTAACTCAAGGGTTGGCACTAGGACCAGTATTATACAATCTTTACACAGATGACACAGCAGCTCCAACAACAGTCCGTATCTCTATCTACGCAGATGTTACGGCTTTCTTCACTGCACATAGGTACAAAGCTGCTGCCATTCGATGACTACAATAGGTCCTACAGCAAACCAAAGCCAAAGACATTGGAAAATCACTCTCAACATAACAAAAACTAAGCCATTATGCTGACTAGGCACCTGGAAAAGCGCAATCATCAGCGGAACCACACCATGAATTTACACCTCAATGGAGAAGATATCGAGTGGTCTGCCACTGTTAAATACCTCGGTGTTACTATAGATTTCTGACTAACCTGGAAGCATCTTATCGAGAACATATGAAGAAACATCGCAACTAGGCTTCAAGAACTGTACCCGATTCTCAACCGGGACAGCTCATTGGCAGCCAATACCTGCGTCAGTATTTACTGCTGCCTGGTTCGGCCGGTAATTGAATATGCATGCCCAGTGTGGGGTTATGCATCAAAAACTATGCTGGGTCGACTGCAGACAATGTAAAATGAAGGGCTTCTGTGAGTACTACATGTGCCGAACCAGTTTCCAACTGCTGACCTGCATGAAGCCGCAGCTCCATGAAAGAAAATTGGAGATTAACAAATCATTCTACAGAGCATCAAGAAAGTCCACAAACCCACTAACTGCCAACCTCGGCCAGTACTACAATACATTCGGCAAACACAAAAGGCCACTGTCAGTTCTAACCAGCAATTGAAACCAACTATGAGCACAATAAAGACAGACCCATAGTAAAGCCAGTTTACTTGTAAGTCTGAAGGAAATGTCCATCGACAAAACCTTCACTTCTACTGCTAGCAAATGAAAGGAGAAATTGCTCACGGGCACGCGATATTCATGGAAAAGTTTACTTTCATAGGGAGGAGAGTCAGGGATTGGAATAAACTAGCAAGGTAAGTGATGAATAATCTACCAAAAATGCCTAAAGAATTTAAAATTCATAGAGGGCAAAAGTGTGTGTGAAAAGAAAGGGGAGTGTTGGCAAATTGTCACCGAAGAATGCACTCCAATGCAATTAACTTACATTAAATTAACATGATACACTTTATACTTACTTTTATATCCTCATCTATAAATGTTCACTTTTAGAAACAAAAAGTAGACACTGCTAGTAAGAAAAAACCCGCAACATAAGAGTTAACTATATCACAATATTTTATATAATGTGCCACTAAGTCAAAAAGAAATATCTTCGACCTATGATAGAGGCAGTGAGCAAACTAAAACGCCGCTGGTCAAACCAAAAGTTCAGTTGTGGAGCCTATCATTTCAGTGGACGAAAAGAGATAAAGTTCTCATTACTCTCCTCCACATAGGACATTGTCCTATGATGCACAGTTTTCTTCTTCGCTAGGAGAACCCATCTGAATGTGATGCTAGTGACATACTTTTGATTGTGTGCCACATTTTAACATACTGTAATTTTACTAAGGGCAGAAGTCTGCTTAGGCAATGACCTGTCCCTTATTTTAAATAGTGACAGTAGAAACGTGACCTATGTTTTACATCTCTGTTTTAGCTGACATCATCCAAAAAATCTTAGGAAGATTGGCATAGTTTTTAAGAGAGAGCAGTGTCCCCTTTACAGCCACACATTCAAGTACATTGTTGCGATGTGATCTTAGCTGTCCAGCTGGATGGTGTCATAAAAACACATCACTTTAACATCTAGCTTTGCTGTCTTCATCAGGTACCAAGTAGCTTCTAAATGTCATTAGCCTGCTGTAACTATCTAGACTGGCTTATCTTCATAACATGCTCCCCTTTGCATGCTCCAAAAAGGCACATAAAAACTCAGTCCCCTACGACATCTGCACTGCAGACATTTGATTTGGTCCCAGTGCTGGCAGGTCCATTCCGACTGTGTTGCTAGTGCTGGCTTCATCAGCAGCTCACTGACATAGTCACAGGAAGCTTCTAACATCCAGAAGCTATTTGACATTTGGAGACAGCAGACCCAGTTGTCAAAACATTGTTTTCCTATGACACCATCCGGCTGGACATCCAAGAATTTTACACTGCATCATTACGCTAGGAAAGTCTCCACTCACATTGTTTTTGATTGTTTTAGTTTTAATTAATTTATGTTTTCATATATGGTTGGACATTTTACAGCTAACCAGACTTTATTTTTAGAATTTTGGGTTTTATGTTCTACTAGCTGATGCCCACGACTTCATTCGTGATTTTAAAGAATTTTGATTGACAGCTATCGACATGTAACCACCGTAGTGCATGATGCGAGACTCGAGGCTAGTATCACACAAACATCAGTGATCTGTGCAGGGTATTTATGGCTGCAAAGTGAAATATAGGGGCACACATGTCTTCGGTCGAAATATGAAATTGCCCTCCATCAACCAATTTCATCCACCATATCTCCCACACCCCCATAGCTACCAACGTGACACCACCATGGTGCACGATTGGAGCGTCGAGATTGATACCACATTCAATCACCAGTGGACAGAGCTGGGTAGTTTTGGTTGTGGAGTGAAATATGAGGACACATATATCTATTTTTAATCAAGTCCACCACTTTCAACCATCCTCTCAACCACATGCCCACAGCTACCAACATGCAATCACCATAGTGCACAACAGAATACTCCTGGCTACAATCTCACACAAATGCCCATTGTCTGCGCTTGGTAGTCCTGGCTGCAATGTGAAATATAGGGACACACATGTCTGGTAGAAATATAAAAATGCCCTAAGTCGACCACTCTCAACCAACATATCTCTCACACCCCTATAGCTACCGACATCTAATCACCATAGTGCATGATGGGAGACTCGAGACCACTACCACACACAATCACCAGTGGTATGCGCTATGTAGTTGAGGCAGCAAAGTGACATAAACAGACACACGTCTTTGCTCGAAATATGAAAATATCTATGATTGGCCACTTTCAACCAACATATCTCCCACACTCCTACAGTTGTGATCAATGGATGACACTGTAATACTACCACACACAAACAACAGTGATCTGCGCTAGATACAGTAGCGACAATAAGTATTTTGACAAACACATTTTCCCCGCTGGAGGGCGCAATGCGCGTCGACCGGCTAACCCCTGTCTATGTTTGGTCACTCTGCGGCAGCAGACGACTGTGCAAATACCTGTCTCAGAGTTCGGCGTTACTGTGGTGAGTATACAACCGATACTGTCAGTTTGATCGGACAAAAAGTATTTTGACACTTCAGTTTACTGCTACAGAACAATTGTTTTACCCCGCTTATGTGCGTTATATCGAATACCTTTTGTTTACACAGGTTTCAACATGCCGAAAGTGAAGGAATACTCTCAAGATTTAAAAGACGCCGTAATCAGTGCTATTCGGAAAGGCAAGACTCAGGCTCAAGTTGCGAAGGATTTTGGTTTGTCTAGGCAAATCGTAAACATTTGGAAAATCAAGCATCAGTCAACAGGGACAACAGATAATAAACAAAGAGCAGGTAGGCCCTGTAAAATAACGCCTTGGACCAAGAATCTAATAAGAAAGCTCTCAAAGGCCGATCCAAAGAAGACAGCCGTCGACATTAACAAAGAATTGCGGGAATATAACAACGTGCAAATTTCAAATAGTGCCGTCAAATTAATCCTAAGGGAGTCAAATCTTCATGGCCGACGTCCCAGTAAAAAGCCTTTAATATCGGCGAAGAATAGGAAAGCCCGACTTGAGTTAGCGAGAGACCACCAAAACTGGACCCCTGAGCAGTGGTCCCGTGTGCTCTGGAGCGACGAAAGTAAATTAAATTTGTTTTCTTATGAAACTAAAGCAAATAGAGCAGTAGAAAAAGTGACATAATAATTTTAAGGAAGTTCCTTTAATAAAATTTATTTTTCCTATAAAATGTGTTTGTCAAAATACTTATTGTCGCTACTGTAGTTTTGGCTGAAAAGTGATACACTGGGACACATACGCCTTTGGTGGAAATATGAAAGTGCCGCAGGTTGACCACTTTCAACCACCATATCTCCCACACCCTATAGCTACCAAAATGTAACCACCATAGTGCACGATGGGAGACACAATGTCACTACCACACACAAACACCAATAGTCTATGCTACGTAGTTGTGGTAGCAAATTGACATATACGGAGACACATATCTTTGGTCGAAATACAAAAATATCCTTGATCTTCCAATTTCAGCCACCATATCTCCCACACTCTCAAAATTACCAAATTTCAGCAAATGTTGTGATCAATGGGTGATACTGCCCTACTACCACCCACACACAACAGTAATCTGCGCTAGATAGTTTTGGCTGCAAAGTGATACACCACGACACATACGTCTTTGGTAGAAATATGAAAGTGCTGTAGGTTGAACACTTTCAACCACCATATCTCCCACACCTCCATAGCTACTGACATCTAACCCCATAGTGCATGGTGAGAGATTCAATGCTAATACCACACACAAACACCAATGGTCTATCCTAGTTAGTTGTGGCAGGAAAGAGAATTATAAGGAGACACAAGTCTTTGGTTGTAATATTCAAATGCTCTGCATCGACCACTTTTAACCATCACATCTCCCACACCCCCACAGCTATCGGCATTTGGCCAATGTTGTGCATGATAGGAAACTCCATGCTACCTCCACACACAAACACCAGTGATCTGTGCTAGGTAGTGGTGGCTGAAAAGTGAAATATAGGGAAAAACACATCTATTATATATATAAGATTTACAGTCAATGTTTCATTGACTTACCATTTTTTTCTGTCAGTATATCAGACTTCTTTACAGTTGGTCATACAGTCAAGTTTTAAGCTTAGTTATAGTCACCTTGTGAGACCAGTTTTTGTTAGTTCTAATTACCTTGATGTCAGCACACACTGAAGCAACAACAATAACAGTCTTATAGAGCGCATCCACTGATTATTAAAAAACTTTGAAATATGTTCCCATAACATGAAGGTAGTTTACATAATATCAGAATAAATTTAAAGTTTCCATTGTTATAGTTTAAATGTGTTAGCATGTACTCTTACACTTCCAGAAAAGCTCCAGCCAAATGAACAGAAGGAAAAAAGCTCAAAATGTCTAAGTGAGGAGTAAATTTGGTAAATTTTCTTTTATTGTGTTTCGTCAAAGTAAAGTATTATTCCCATATTGCCGTGTTAGGATGAGATTCTAGTAGTCACTCCAAGATAGGTTAGTTTGTCAAGGCAAAGTAAGATTGCTATGTTAGTGTGACTGAGAAAGGTCATAAGTAACTTAGGGAAATTAATTACCAAGACAATTAGTCAGGACACTCAGATTCAGTTAAGTCTGAAACCGGACTAGTAGGCATGTGTGTGTGTTACCCATCATTGTGCGATATATGTAAATTTTGCAATATGTGTGAACCTTACTGAAAGTATTTTTTTTTTTCTGTCATCAGTCTTTTGACTGGTTTGATGCAATCCTCCATCCGTGATATATGTAATTTGAGAGGATTACATGTCCTCAGAATGCCTTCTGCAACTGAAAGTAATATAGAATTGTAATTTTGAATGACCCACTCTCCGCAATTTTCCACTTGTTGTTGAAGGGCTAAGACTGAGATGTCTATCTGTTCAGCAACGTCCATGATTGTCACCATACAATTGCAGTAAATCAACTACTCAATTGCCTGGACATTTATGTCTATGGTTGATGTTGATGACTTCCATCCCAATCCTATGTCTGAGCAGCCTTGGTCAAATTTTTTGGCGCCATTTCACTACGGCTGGATGCAACATTGCATTTGGTCCATATACTGCCAGAATTTCTTTGTGAATCTGTGTGCAGTTTAGACAATTTGCCCACAAGCATTGTACTGTGCCAGGTACATCAAACTTGGAGTAAGTTTCTAGTTGCCACATCATTTCACCCATATACTGTGATGCACCTGTTATCTGTATTGCAGCAGGAAATCTGAAACATGTAATCTCTTCCAACAATGCATCACTCTGTTACACAATGGTCTTAGCTTGGGATGACATGTGTAACTTACTTTCTGAAGTCCCTACGTATTAACCAAACCCTTGTGTTACAGAACTGATATAGCACAATACTCCATATGAGAACTTGCTTATATGCTATTTCCTATATAGATACATTACAATTTCTCACAATTTGACATATGAATTGCAGTCTAGAAATATATTTTCCAAGAAATCATGTTATGAGCCAATTCTAATTTCTCCTTCTTTGTACTGTTACACCTAAAAACTTTGAGGATTCAAGCTACCCAAAAATTGAATGGCTATCTTTAAACTTCCCTGATGGTCACAAGATTTAACTTCTAGACGAGTAAAGCTTTCTGCCTCAATTATGAACTACTGCGGCTGTATAATTAAGAAATTTCATATCAATTCACAAATATGTTGTGATATACCTCATACACTTGGATCTTTGTTAAGAGGCATTTGGATGATACACGGTTAAAAGATTTTTTGAAGATAAAATTAAAACATAACATCAGCTTATGACCCTGCATCAAAATCATTCATCACATCATGAGTAAATAGAGCACATCATCTATTCTTCCAAAATTTGTGTAAGTTCAGAACAATTAATATGATTTCTTTCAAAATTTTCATAATATTCAAGTACGTAATATGTTACAAAACTCCACTGCAGATAGAAGCACAAGATATCAGACGGCAGTTGACAATGTCTCTTCTATGTCATTTATTGAAAATTGGAGAAACATTAGCTATTTTCAAGTTGTAAGGTAATTTGTTCTTATATAAGGATTTGCGGTACATTTCTGATACATACTCTGAAAATATTCTTATTCCATTTCAGAATCTTCATTTTTTTTCACTTATGGCTTCATCGACGGCTAAGGTCATTAGAGGCAGGATGGGACTGGGGACAAGGAATGGGAAGGAATTCGGGCATGGCCTTCTTGAAGGAAGCATCCCGGCATTCACCTGGAGTGATTTGGGGAAACCATGAAAACCCAAATCTGGATGCCCGGATGGGGATTTGAACCCATGTCCTCCCGAATGTGAGGCAAGAACGTTAACCGTTCACCCACAACACTCGGTCCAGAATCTTCAGCTGCTTTACAAAGACGTAATTTTTTTCTGACGAACCAATGTCAGACAATGGAAAAAAAAAGAATTTGGTTTCAGCAGCGTTAGTTAAAATCTGTTTTTGAATTAATGGTGGCATACTTCTGGAATTGTAACTTACATTTTTTATAAATTACCAATATTTTTAGGTTTTCTACAATGCTTATGAAAAGTTAACTGCAGTGCAAATCACTGAATGCATTAGGTATCATGTTTTCCACTCATCATCTTAAATCAGTCAAGGTTTCTAGGTCTCTAATACCTACTGGTACTGCTTCAACAAGTGTGTATCCTCCTCTGCTTTTTGAGTACTCTCTTCTCCTCATGTGTGTACCATGGTGTCACTCTTATATCATTGTCTGTTTTGATACCCTTCCTTACACTGCAAGTCAAATATTAATATCTGTCTTCAATGGTTTCTCCTGTATTTTTAAATGAATAGTACTTGTCCTGTTCTTATATGCTAAATCATTTCTTTGGAGCTTTATCATATCTGTAAATGATCATTTTTTTCCTTTACCACACAGTTATTGATTTTACAGTTGCAATTACAGCGTCATGATCACTCATTCCTCCAATTACTGAAATATTTTCATACAAGTCTAGCCCGTTTATAACAATAAGTGAGCCGTGCTCGGCTCTTGTTGTATCTTTGCCTTCTCTTCTCTTCCGCTCGCGATTGTTTCCTCTTTGGTGTTCCCCCCGCTAGAGAGCGCCGGGGCTCCTGGCGATAGCGGGTATATATGTGGGGACACGGAACCGAGCGAGCAGTTAGTCTTGGTCAGTCTGCCAGCCAGTCAGTCCGTCGGAAGCGGAGTGCTTCCCTGTGTCGCCATGAGGCTGGAGGGCCGGTGGGGCTGCGGGGTCCGGGTTGGACCGGGCGGCCAGGGAAGCAGTCAGTTGGTCGGCCCTGAGTGGCCGTGCAGTTGGAGGCATGCGATCGGCATTCCGCTAATGTTTCCTGGAGTGATAGCGTTGCGGGGCTAAGGAGGAAGCAGTCAGTGAGGCAGCCAACAGTCGATTAGTTATGCCTGGTATTTCTCGCAGTGGCCGTGACTCAGCTTGATGGTTGACCGGGCCGCCCGTGGATTATACTTCTGGTGAATTGGTGGGTCCCTCGCGACCGTGCTTCGACCACCTGCAGAGAGGGAATTTCTCCGATACACTATTCGCCGAGAGTGCTGTCCCGAAGCTTGGGGAACACCGTGGCGATCGACCCGGGTGGTACCATTCGAGCTGAAACCTGCCTTCTCGCCCTGGGACGGTATTGGAGGTAGTGGCCGTCAATTGCAACCACAAGTGTCGCCTTCCGCCTCGTCGTTAGCGGTGTGCCTCAGCCATAAATTGTGTTTGGTCCTACTGGCCGAGTGTTAGATGCTGGTAGACGAGAACGAGCCAGTCTTGTAATTTCTGTTATTAGTCTACGTGGAATTGTCGGCCGGTGTTATTTGACATTATATTAGTCATTTTCTCTGTCAATTACTACTACAAGTGTGTCGCTTTCTACCTCGTCGTTAGCGGTCTGGCTCAAATATAAAATTGTATTTGGCTAGTAGATTATTAAGAGCCATGCTGGTTATTTTCTATAATTTGGTATAAGTAGGATTGTTTGTAATTATAAGGGTTATTCAAGGTATAAGTTGCAAGACCAAGGTTTGGTCCATAATATTATATCATTTTGTGATAACAAGATTATTCATATCTTCGTTTGCAAGACCAGGATTGGTGGTATTTGATATTATAGTTGTAACATTTTCTGTAAGTTTCAGCATTATCATTAATAATTGTAATAAACCAATGTTTAAACAAGGCCTGAACTGCTAACCATGTTCCCACACACTTCCCACTGTATCCTTGTGGACAATTACTGTCTGTTAGTAGTAGTACCACCGCCTCAATAAGATCTAATGTTTTTTTTTTGCTTTTGGCTTTGCACCTAGTAGACGTCAAGGCCATTACATGTGGGGAAAGGACTGCTTGCAAGGAATGGGAAGGAATTTGGATTTGCATTTTGAAGGGACCGTTCTGACATTCACCTGGAGTTATTTGGGTAAATCATGTAAAACCCAAATCTGGATGGCTGGACAGGGATTCAAACACGCATCCTCCCGAATGTGAGGCCAGAACATTAACCGTTCACCCACCAATCTCGGTAATATGATCTAAAATGTTTTAATTATTTTATTGCTAAGACACTATGTTGGTTTAGTGACTACCAGTTTGAAATAAAATTATAGAACATATCCAGAATGATTTCAAAAGTAGTTCCACTACACCTAGTTTTTTTTTTTTTTTTTTTTTTTTTTTTTTTTTTGATTAACACAATCGGTACAAGGCAGATTGAAACAATTAGTATCTCATGAATGTTAGAAGCCTCTCATTAGTTTTCTTTCAGCTACTTCAAATTTAAGCAAATTACCTTACACATTTAATTGACTTTTGTTTAATTACACATGAGGCTTCTATTTAAGGGTTCAAATAAACCACTTCCTGGGAATTTCAATCTATTCTTTCAGAAAATGTTCATGCTATTATTACAAATTCCTCTGGAATTTATATTTGATTGAAACCAGCTTTCTATGTCAATTAAAATGTTTGATTTTTTCAACATTTTAGCTCACACTCGATACAAATCTTCTACGATTAATTTGAAGAACTTTTAACGGTTTATATTCCCTTGACTTTATCTTGACATGCGATGGAGAATTTATTTCGATTGCCCATGGTCATATACTTCATCTTGAGTCTTCCTCCCGCAGCCTAAAAATTAAAAAAAAAAGCTTGCAATGAAGTCCACATGAATTCTGCCATCCCAGTGGTCAATTAATGCCTATTCAAGAGCATCATACATAACTCATCATCATGGTGAAGATCATAATCTCCAAGCAAGATCATCGCCAAAGTGCTGTAGCATTTGAGTCAGCCCCTCAACTTGGCTTTGAACCAGAAGTCTACAATCTGTTCTTTAAATGATGCTGCAAATCATCAGCACTTTGAAAATCTGGTCACTTTTTGAGAGTTAACCTTTTCAGCCAGCTAATGAAAGGAAGAGAGGATAAACAAAGATCTCAGGCAAAGTGCATCATCTGTGCTGACATGCATCATGATCAGAGTTGGATGTACTGCTCCACCATATAGCATCTAGGATGGTCTGTACCACATCTTGTTTCAGGCCTCACAGAATCACACAAAATGGGCATTGGACTTCTTCCAATGACATTCCATAAATTTCTTAACAGGCTCCATAACTCATCTAATATTGGATCTCCCAACTATCAGAAATGCTTTATGTACACACTTTGACAATAAATTTCGCCGCCGCTGAAAAATTCTATCACTCTTATCTTGCACAATCCTACATCAATGTCATCCTAAGAAACAGCAACACAATACTGGATTGCCAGTATTGTGTTACTGTTTCCTGGGATCACCTTGATGTCAGATTGTGCAAAGTGTGTACTTTCTCAGATAGCATTGGCTGAAGATGGGGTGGGGAATCATAAACACTCTGAAAATGATTGCAGAACATTACTCATCATGCTCAAAACACTGAGACTAACAGCCATGTACTCTTCAGCATGAGCAACTGTCTCTGCATAAGGCTTCCAAAGCCACAACAATGTGCCTGGTACTGAGCTGAGGCAACTGACCCACAGCACCCCCTCCCTCCAACTAGAAACCAGCTGTATTTGTTGGCAGGGAAAAACCAGTAAGTGACACTTGCACGGCTGGTTTGTCTTTGTCACATCTGCCACATTGTTCTTACAACAACTTCCAGCTGTATGACTTTCATCAGCAAAGCTGCAAGTTGACTGTGAATGTCAGTCATCTGCATTTGCACAACACAGCAGCCACAGTTCCTACACATCTCTAAAAACTTTTTTCACAAAAATGGAAGAACCAGAGAATCTATGATTTGTACTACAGCATACCAATTTTACACACTTGTCTACATGTAGCAGAAAACTAATGAAAATATCTACAATGGAAGACATCAACTAAATTTATTCTGTTAGGAATCAGGTTATTTGTAGCACCAGCAATTACTTCCCACAACTAAGCAATTTAAGAAGCAATGGAAACATCAACTATCTGCTGATATATAACTAGTGTGGCTATTTAGTTATTAAATGCTCCTACCTCCTTCCCACAGAAAATAATCAGAGATTAAATAAAACTAAATACAGTACTACAGGTAAATTTAATGCACATGACAGTTATTGGAGTTGTTGGAGGCTACTCAGCCATATGTCACATGCACCATAACTAACAATTAAAGATTAAATAAATCTAACTATGATCCAGTAGATAAATTTAATGCAGTTGATGGTTACTGCTACTTGCAGCTAGTTTACTTTAACTGTATTAGAGGGATATGTAATTAATTGTTAAATAAAGAAAATTTAGGACTTTATGAGTGATAAGATTTTCAAGATGCAGCACTTATCACTATAGTGTATAATACCATAAGCTGTAAAAAAATAAAAATTAAGTTAATTACGTGTTTAAAATGCCTATCACACATACTGTAGATCATAGTATAGATATTATTCTTAAACACTGTAATACACAAATTCAATAAAGTAATTTGGTAGTAATAAAGCTCTAAAATCAGGCCTTAAAACATGGGACACACATCTTCAAACAGCCAGAGGTGAGTGTATTCACATAACACCTACCAAGCAAATTGTGAGCCAATCATACAATTGTTGAATAGATGCCTTTTAACTATTTTGTTTTAAATATTGCTGTGAAGTACTGAGACAGCTGAGCAAAATGAAATCAAAGTAAAATGATAAAAATTGCAGGTAAAATATGAACTGCAATAAAGTGACAAATAGCAGGAAGCATAAAACACACATACACAAAAGCACTAGGCCCAAAAACAGATTTCTCATTCATGATAACTAGGGTTCGGATCTTTAGGAAAAGTGATATTTTTTTCCTGCCTTCAGCTGAAATAAACACTAATTAAACGTTTCTGATTGTATTTAAATGTATTTTATATAGCCTATAAATGCATATTTGGGCCATTTTCCCAATTCTGGTCATATTTCAACAATTTTTATGGTCATATTTTGAGGAAAAATCTGGTAATTTTTTGATAGAAGTTATAGATGAAGAGAAATTAAGATAATTATTCAAAGAAATATACTCCTGTTATACATTGGAGAAAGAAACGAAACTAATTGACACTAAATTTTTCAGAATTCACCAGTCAAGAATTAAAGTTATAAATTATTGTCAATCTCTAAACATTAATGTTCCGCCCGCTTTTTAAATTTGACTATGCAGCAGCAGCAGCAGCATGTCTGTGTCGAGCCGCGTCAATCAATGTCTCACTTGTGATGGTATCGCGGGAGTTGAGTTGAGAGGAATCAATTGTCTTCCTATGATTCAGTATGGCGAAACTTCTGCTTAACAAGAAACCCCTTCCTACCAAGGTCAGGTATGCCCCACATACCAGACTCTCCGAGTCTAAACAAGCACAAAGCCTTCAGCCACTCACGCACCATCACCAATGCTTTTGAAAATAATCCTGAACCAGTGTTAAATCTGCTGTGGATCAGTGAGTACCACCATGCCGAAAACAAAACTTTCTGAAAGTGTAAAGTTACAGAGTTACGTAAAGGAATTTGGAGAGGAGTATTTTAGCACGATGAAAGAGTTCTTTTCTGTAAATTATGTGAAACTAAAGTGAATGCGACAAAGCTCGACAAAGCAAACAGCGACTTTTCTTGGATACATCTACAGCTTCGTCGTCTTCCAAATTGTCAATTTTTTCTAAAGAACTCTGTGAAATGATGGTATCAGCCAACATCCCACTTAATAAAGTGAACAATGAGCATTTCAAATCGTTCTTGGAGAAATACACAACACAGACAATTCCAACCGAATCAACATTGAGGAAGAACTATTTACCGTCTTGTTATGAAAATGTATTGCAGGCAATCAGAACTAAGATAGGCACCAATAAGATCTGGGTATCAATGGATGAAAGTACTTATGCTTGTGGGAGATACGTTGTAAATGTTATCATTGGAGCCCTACTTCCTGACAGACCAGGTGATATATTTTTACTGGACTGTGAAGCTCTTGAATCAGTAAACCACTCAACAATTGCTGTCAGTTTCGACAATGCCATGAAACTGTTATGGAGCGGTGAAGTTAAGTGAGAACATGTCTTACGATTTGTGACTGACGCTGCGCCGTACATGGTAAAGGCTGGGAAATGTCTGAAGATGTATCCTTTGATGGTGCATTTAACTTGTCTCGCTCATGGATTACATAGAGTTGCCGAGGAAGTAAGACTGAATTTCCCTGATGCTGATAGGTTAATATCAAATGTAAAAAAGATTTTTGTTAAAGCTCCAATGAGAGTGGCAAAATTTCCGTCCCTCTTCCACCACAACCAGTACTTACTCGTTGGGGCACATGGCTCGATGCAGTAAGCTATTACTGTGAATATTATGAAAGCATAAAGAAAATAGTTTCTAATTTTGATAGCAGTGAAGCATCTTCCATAAAAATTGCCCATGAACTCTTTTCCAGTAATTTGTTCAGAAATTTGGCATACATAAAGTCAAGTTTTTCAGGCATCACAACTGCAATTTCGCGTCTTGAAGAAATTGGTCTAGAACTGAATGAAAGTTTGGCGGCCGTTAAAAGTGTGGAAACCAAAATAGGCCAAGCAGGGGGCAGTGTGGCTAGTTTGCTGAAAAACAAATTTGATAAAGTGTTGTGTGGGAATAAGGGATATAAAGCAATTTGTAAAATTAGTGAAATTTTTCATGGTGGCGAATCTGTTTTGACTGAAGACGACCCACAATTAAACTGCAGTGACCTGACTCTGTTTAAGTAAGCTCCCGTAACATCTAGCGATGTAGGAATGAAGCTTCTCACATTACAAGACAGTTTTAAGTGAGAACCGGAGAAAATTCCTCTTCGAGAACTTAAAGATGCGTATGGTGATATACTGCAATGCTGACATCAAACAAGAATAACAAATGGTATGTACACTAATTCACAACAAATTTATAGTAAATTTCAATTTTTAAAAGTAAAATTCTAGTAATAAATTCTTTTACAGGAACAAGAAAATAACTTTCAAAAAAATTAATTCCCCAATCGTACTGTGAGTGCATAGAAGCAAGTTATGTTGTCTACATGAAAGCGACACAGCTACATAAAATAAATTATGTACATTTGAGCATTTTTAAAGTATAAAAAATTTAATGTATGGTCATATTTTGTCTCTTTTAGGTCATATTTTCCTATTTTTAAGGTCATATTTGCCTGCACATTTCTCGATTTTTTTGGTCATTAAGATCCGAACCCTAATGATAACTTCGTAAACACTTGATATCTTTAAAACACAGACAATGAACATTCAGATAAATATTTATTAAGAGTTTGATATATAATTCTTTAATAACAGTCAGTAAGGAATATTCAAGACATTTATCACACTACACAAAATAGTTCTATTTTAGACACAAAAAAATACATGTACATTTAGTTTGTCACTAAAAATAAAATTAGAAAATTAGTTGCCAGTATGATAATGGGATAATGAGAGCACAAGTGTATATAAGTTATAGTTTACTCTAATAGACTATATTGACATATTGTTAATTTTATATTACCAGTGTATATTAGTCAGCCTCAATTCTGAATACTGCTACACACAGCATTATGATTAAAAACAGAGGCAGTGAATTTACATGGTAGAAAAATGCTGCAACATACAGAAAAAGAGAAAACTTTTTTAAGTAACATCTTTGCAACTAGTTACAGTCCACATCTGAAGCTAATCTCAATATGATCAACTTAAAAGCAAATTTGTTAAAAATGTTAGAAGTGGTTTGGTATTTCACCAGTAAGTACAAACAACATGACAAAATGTAAACTGCCCCATATATCCATTTATGTTGATAATATGAGGATACAGATTTGTGTGTGTCAATGTTATTCAGGGTAATAATATAAAGAACTTTAAAATTTTCAATGTATTTCCTAACTTTAGTTTCCTTACATCAATGTGGTCAAGTATACAGTGAATTAATGAATTGCTACCAGTCAACAAATGGACTTCATTAAAATATTATTTTGCTACTTCTATGCATTATCACCATCTTAATTTTGGAGATCTGTGTTACTGAGGGCAGCATGCCAAAATAGTCAGATGATTGAGGATATAACCTCACTTTGTAGGGGGTTTAACTTATGATGATAGGGTAGTGATAGTGGGTGATGTGGGGACCAGTAATGATAGAAATGAGAGTTATATTATAGAGAATGATCCAAGAAAGGTGGTGAAGAAGGCACAACATAACAGAATTGAATTTACGCAGCCCCTAAGTCACCATCATTGGCCACAAGTTGAATATGGCTATGAGGCTGGCAAACGTGGAGAGGAAGGCCCTGCTTGGGAAAGTTGATAAGTTCTATCTAGGGATCTTCTTATGGTAGATTCACTAGCCCTGGCTGAAACCTAAAAATAAGGGAAATGAAGGAGGGCAGCTAGATCTGTTGAGAGTACTGCAAAACATATTCAATAACTGATACAGAATAAGATAGCAGAAGGGTGAAGAGAGTTCTTGGAATGTACAAGGCATATACTGGCGATGACACTTGGATGGATATTGGTAGTAGAATTAGGAGTAGAACACTGTAGGGAAGAGGTAACTGCCTGTGGTGATACAGTGGGGATTAAGAGTTCCCCAGGACCACTACAATAACTGAAGGCCCTGCAATGGACTAGGGAGGTCAAATTGTTAATGTAGTATTAGAAGTTTCAAATGCTTTTGACACAGTCATAAAATGGTGCTCAATAAGGTAAAAACTATTGGAGTGGATGAAAAGGTGATTTGTTGGGTAGAAGAATTCTTAAAAGGTAGAAAGCAAAATTTTAGGGTTGGGAATGCACTTTCTAAAGACGTGGAAGTGAAAATGGGAAGGCCACAGATTACTGTACTATGACTGTTGCTTTTCATTATTCTAATGAATGATTGTATTGGTGGTTTAAGAGTCAGAAGTTAATCTACAGATGTTATAATTTTATGTAATAGGATCAAAATGGAAGAGGACTGTGACTGGAGGGCTGGACTGCATAACTAGCTGGACAGATATACATGAAATGAAGATAACCACAAAGAATCGTCAGCTGATTAAGTAAACAGATAAATTACTGGTTCTTTATGATTATAGGGTAGGATAATAATTGCTTATTGAAGAGGTCAAGTATAAATATCTTGGCATAACTTTTGATAGTAAACTCAGCAGGACAGGACACACATGAGAAGTGATAGGGAGTGGTTTCAAAACTCTGAATTTAGTGGACAGGATGATGATGGAAGTAAGGACTGAGTTACCAAATCTTGGTTGGACCATTTGAATATGGTGGTATAGTATGGGAGCCAGATTTTGTTTATCAAATACAGGAGTTGGAGGGGGTGCAAAGAAGGGTAGCTAGATTTATTTGAGGGAATCACCAAAGAGCACTATGTATCATCCCAACTCCTGTATTAGTACAGGAGTTAGGATGAGATTCATAAAGACAGAAGGAGGGTGAAGGAAATACTGGGAATGTATAAGGCATATATTGGTGATGAGGCTTGAGTGGATATTGGTAGAAGGATTAGGAATAGTACAGAGAAGGGATAACCATGATCAATAGCTGGCACTTGATTTCAGGCATTATAGAGTGGGAAAATTTTCAATTGTAAATACAAGAATCAGGAATTGGAAAAATTACCAATAAAAATAATGAGCAACTTACCAGAAACACTGAAAGAATTTAAATTTTAAATTTGTAAAGGTAAAAAGTATTTAGATGGCATTAATTGCAACTAATGAAATTTAAGATAAAAAAAAAAGAATGATGGAGTAGGAAAGTTGGTATGTAGGGAAATCACCAGCACTGCCTGTTTTGGTAAATGATCAGTTTACTTTCCTTTTCATATAATATTATTCACTGTTCTATTAAAGGAAACCAAAAAGTAAAGCAAATAACTTTATCTACTGCTAGTTTAAGCTGAATAATATGAAATCTCACAACCTCTATTTTGGACACAGAAGTAATGTTGTATGGTATGTTTTATCAATAAATATCTACACTGATCTTATACTGTGCAAAAATAACACATGCAGTAAAAAACAGTTTTATTATAACATGAGTTAGAGGACTGATAATTATGTTACATATTCTTTTTCTTTTAACTAAATTAGATCATTTGCAGAACTAAAAAAAATTATCTACATTTAAATATTTAAAACATGTTCATCGGCCCATACAAAAATAACATTTATCACCTTCATTAAATTTTTTACCCTACCTGAGAAATAATGCAGCATTTATTGCAAATTAAATTCTTAATAGAGTCAAACAGAGAAGTAGTGAAATACTTGACAGAAATACTCGTATCCATGGTAATCATATTTTTAACATAGTACAACAACCTAAGTTATAAAACAGCACAGCAGGTGGGTTATCCATTCCTTTGCAATGGTAAAAATTTAACCTTTTAAGAATTACTCCAGATCAACATTCTTTCCATCTACTAAGAAGAAATGTTCATTACAATGCATCTTCTGAGTAATTGTTCATTTGATAATGGAAATTTAAGCTTATGACTCCTCTATTAGAGAATGTATGTTGAATTAAAAATTAAAACAAAGAACTCAGCCTCAATTATTAAATTATAATATTTATAATCAAAAACACCCCATGAGTTTGTAAATTAAATAATTCAGCACTGTTACAACAACAAAAAAAAAGGGCTAAAGCACATTTATGTAATTTATTACTAATAATACTAATTAGCAACTTACCACAAACTAATTTCTGCTATACTATTTTTGGGGGGAAACCACTCTTGTATAACACAATAAACTGACTTATACTGATTTCAAGTAAGATTTATTTGATTCTGATGAAATTTGTAACCAGACAAATTGTTTAAGAACACAAGCAAGTAACAGTGTGAATATATTTTAAATTACAATATCAAACACAGTACCTATTTGCTTAACACAATCTGCTTAATCAATTTAGCTGATACCTACAAAATGAAAGGGAATGGTATTTAGGTTTTTTTAGATTAAAACAAATTTTCATGTTTGCCAGAAACCCGAAAAATATATATGGCTTGAACCAGTACTGAAATAAAATTTGACAATGTTAATATTATACAGACATATACGATTTGTACTCTCACACATCCTTAAAATATAAATAAATACAAAATATCATGAACACTTAGAGAGAAAATGGATTCTCCAAACATTTGATTTAACATCATCAATTCAGATGTAATAAAAGTTGTAGTAGCATTTCATTCCGCTAGGCCTACTGAACAACACTTTTAATGAATTATGTTTCAACTTACAATAATGTTTCAATAAGTACTTATAAGGGCAAACTTAGGAATAATGAACACAGCTTTTACCTAAAAAAAAAAAGGGCTTGTTACCTATTGAGATTTGTTGCTGTCACTTCTACAATATTTAAAATGATTTGACTCATGTTTGTAACTTCCTTCACAGCTGACAAATTTCTTAATAGGAAGATAGAGAATTTAAATAAATCGAGGGACAATTAAATTAGGATATTGTATTCAAAAACATTTGTTAAAGCAGATTGTTGAAAAATATAAACAGTTTCAAGTATCAAACATAAAATTTTTAAATTATTCTCACACATCTGTAGAAAAAGTAAAGCGACCAAATGAACACAGACATTACAGTTTAGTGTTTCTGAATTGTGATATCCTGCATAATTCATGAAACAAGCATCAATAATTTGTAAATATTTTAGTACAACAATGTTATATTAATTCCAACAGCATGAAAAAATGTATTAATTATGCTTCATTTGATATCTAGCTTTGAATAGCAATTTAAATTATAGACTAGTAGAAACAAAATGGATAATGATTGCCAGAAATAAACAAAACAAAGTGTTAACAATGGGACATACAGTCTAAAAGATAGATTATGATTTTCTTCATTTAGAAACTGTTGAGTCACTTATTAATTGTTTAAATTTATTCCAGTTTTCAGCATTAATTGAGTATATTTTTTGATGCTGCTGCCCTTCTTCCTTCAAGATTTATGAGTATTGGGTATAATTTGTCTTTTTTTCCATGTAATTATTCCAGTTTTGTCGTTTGAATTTTCAAACTAATCTTTCAGTAACAATACAGCAAAAACAAAAAAAAAAGATTCAAGGGAGCATGAATTGAAACAAGGATACAGGAAGTAAACCTAGCAGAAAAAAAGCGGTAATATCAATTAAATAAATATAACATAAAGAGGAACACAACCAACAACAATTATTATTAATTTAGGTTAACCTTAATCATGTGAGAGAGTATATGGGAGGATTACTTAATTCAGTTATCAACAGTGACAGTTTGTTTATGAATGAAAGAATGAAATTGGAATGTGATGAATGAAAATATGAGGGGGGGGGGGAGGCTGGGAACAAGAAAACAATTAACTGCAAGCGAGGGGCTGAGGACAGTACATCAAAATACTGGTAAAATCAGTAGTAGTTTTAGTTTATAAAAATACATAGTATACTAATGGGAGCATCATATCAGAAGTGGCAGGTTTTCCAGTGGAAATAAAGCAGAATGGTAGGTTATTATCAGCGGCCAGTTACCACTTAAGGGTTGAGGTAGCACGATGGCATGGTAAATCCAAGGAGAACTTCCTGAGGGTATCAAACCACTGCACATCTCTCAGATGATGGACTTGGCACCAGATATACCCCTGATCACAATATACAATAAAAACATCACCAGTGAGCTAATCACCGTTTTCATTTTCCCCTATTAATTTACTATTTATTTATGTCATTTTATTTCATTATTACTGTTACTCACTATATTAAAGTAACAGTCTGGTGGGTCAGCTGGTTAAGGCAGGTGACTGAGAAAAGGAAGATCCCCAGTTTGAATCCTGGTCTCGGCTGGAGTTTTTATGGCCTTAATAACTGACCTTCAATTCTGGCAAAGCTTTGTTTTGTTATGTTATGTTAAGTACACTAGGATGCTCTGTGGTTTGGATTCCACATAAAACTGTAGGACTCTCTAACTGGTAGAATTATCAGGTTAGGTTAGGGTAACCATGACAGAGATGCATGCGCAGCAAATCGAAACACTGTCAACAGACAGCCGAACTATCCTTCGGCTAGCAATGCCAAACACCCTTTTTTATTATTTTAAAGTAACTAAAATTTATAGTTAAACAATCATTGGTTTAAAAACATACTCGAGTAAGAGTTAATGTTGCCAGAAATCAGGTTTACACAGATAACAGTGGATCTAACCTGTGGGACAGGAAAAGAAGTAAAGATAAAGGAAATAAAAATAGAAACCATGGAAAGCAAAAAAGCTAATAGCAACAAATTGATAAAATAGATTCATTCTGACTGACAAAGCATATGCTGAATTATGTTCCTATAGAAAGATAATTGGGACAATCATGTGGAAGAAGGTTGGAGAGTTTAACAGGCCACTAGTCCTACCAACATGAAGGGATAATTGTGATGATACATTCACTCTAATAATTTTTCACTCTATTTAGTTGCATTCCTCCTCACTTATTTTCTTTGCACAAATTATTCCACATAACCCCTTAGTTTCCATTATCACTTTGGTTCAGCAATTTCCAATGATATGCTATCATTCGTGGAGTAGCCAACACTACAGATGCCCATACAAACTTACTGTATATTTCATACTCTCTCACACAATCAAGGTCTCATTCAAATCACCTGTGTACATTTTATTTTATTTTTGGCAATTCTTGTGATTACAGTATTGATATTTGATGGATTAAGCAGAAATGTATTATTGAGGAAAAACAGAAATAGGTCTTCAGTCATCTTAAGAAGGCCAATCCTGTAATTTGCCAAGTATAAGACTGCTGCATGTAATGTAGCTGGGATTAGATTGGCTAACAGACAATACACTGACAATACTTCATCCCACCATATGCCATAAAATCTGTAAAATTTCATTATAGGCACAAATTATTTAATTTTTCAGTGGCATAACAAATTGTGATGATTTCTCATCTCAGATCAAAAATTTGACTTACACACATGGTTGCAAGTCAAGAGCCCATTTGATAAAATAAAATACTACGATGTTTGGTAGAAAAATCATGTTGAAGACAGGTAAAAGCCAGCACTAAGCAGCCTTATGGCTCAGTGGAGAGGTATGTGATTGGAGAGTGGATGATTCTTGATTCATAAACTAGCATCTCTAGATCACCTTTTCACTTCTTCAGCAGGCTCTCATGGAAGCTGCTGACTGGCAAGGATGGCAAAACACAGACTAGAGTGATGTAAGAAATTTAACGGCATCACAGTGCTCAGAAATGAGCTAATAACTCGAATTTTAGGAGGCCCTTAATTTATCTATCATACATCTAAAGTTTGCTTTGTTATTGGTAAGTACACAATGGATGCCTTGTTGTTACAATTCTATAGGGATCCGTAAGGTACCTTTGCCTTGCTAGGTTTTTTCAGATTAGGGTAGACTGTGGCAAAATGTAAAACAACTTGAAACTGTCATCAGGTAATTAAAGGTCATACATAATTTTATTGTATTATTTTCAAATGGATAGTGTGATAGTAGTAAGAAAACAGAACATTAATTCTAAGATTTTGGGATATGTCCTTCAAAAGATTGTAGTAAGAATAGCCATGATCAGGCAGGCAAAATTCTTAATTTCTAGACAATGGCTTTAAAAATAATGCACATTTCAAATTTATTGAATAGTACTACTGCTCCATCAAAATTATTTTTCCTCAGTAACAAGGTATAAATTATTTGAACACATATATAACCAACAAAAGAGATAAAAGAAACCTCAAACAGTTCCTGTCAACTCGGTTCTTTAACAGGAAACAAAAGAACAATTACAAAACAAGAAAAACAAATTGACATTACAGTTACATTTCAATGATGTTACTCATTTCTCGTACTACTTTCAATTATGGGTTAATGAAGATTGAACATAAAAAAAAGTCAACTCTTCCTGATACATTCAATTACACTGCCCCTTTTTTGTTTAATTATTTGAGTTGGAAATATATAATGTCATTTGGAATCACTTTCTTCACACTGAACCAAAATAAAAAGATTAGAATTATCTAATGATACACTACAATCTGCTCTTGGTCTTCTTAGCAATTTGCACTTAATTTTATACATAATGGAGAGTTTTAGAACTTCTCAAAAAGAAAATATGTTTCAATTGCAGTCAAAATCAAAAAGTTTGATAGCTGAACCCAATGCAATGGCAGATATGTTAAGATTGTTCCTCTTGGTTTTCTCATTTAAAAGTTAAACCAGTTCGAAAGGTATTCTGTATTCTTTGGAAAGAAGGTGTAGAAATATACTTTAGACTGAACTAGATTTTTATTAAAATAATGTCTGCCATTGATTAATCAATACATGTTACAACTTCCTAGTTTAAAACCGTAGGATGTTGATGAAGCCATATTAATTTCAAAATAATTAAATATGAAGGAAAGTTATACTGACCTCTTAAAAATTACTGCATAGAAAGCAAATATTAAAGAAGCATTCCCTCATAGAAACAAAATTTTAAAATTCCTAAGTTGAAGCATATTGCTTACAATACCAGAGTAGCGACAACTACAGAAAGATGTCTGTGGAAAGAACCCACACTTAATATACACTGTGAAAGACAGTTTCAAAAATATTTACTATAAGAAATATTTTTCAATTTTTTCCTATGAAACACAGGAGCATAATAATTGACAGCATTTTGCACTAAACTGGAACAGCTGGATTTGATATAGTTACTACTAACATTTTCAGATGAATTTGATACACTTACTATTTATACTCAAGGTTCCTTAGTCTTCCAGAAACCATTATCATAATATTCTAAAGTGTTCTGGACTAATTCCACTCCTATATATTTTCAGGCAACACATCTGGTATCAAATATGTGGTAAGATCATTAAGATCATCTACGAATATCACTTTGCTGGATGTGTTTTCATCCAACCTAAAACAAAATAGAAAATGTTTTGGAACAGATTTTACACTTCGAACAACTCTTAAATGCCAAGAGAAAGTTTAGGCACTAATTAATATTTTTTTTTTCATACAATTAAAGGCAAGAATGTGAAATGTAGGGATAAAGGATGGTTATTAATATAATTAATTCTAAAGTTGCACAAAATTATATCAATTGATAATGCACACAAAAAGAAAAACACACTCTACAATATTTTGGTTTAAAGCCTTATTCATGTATCTATGTACCTATGATTATCCAGATACATACACATCATGAAATATACTATCTAGAGTAGAATACACAATTTCATTAATTGGACTTATTAATATTTTTTTTAGTGATAAGGTGTATGCACACATCACAGCCAAGCTACTCCACGGAGAACGGTCGGGGAAGTCGAAGTGGTAGTACAAATAATTCTTAAAACATATATCTCGCAGGTGGTGACGAAAAGTCTAAATAGTTACACAGGAATGTAAAAACATAAATTGTGTTAATGGTGAATTGAAAATACATTAACACAATTTATACGTTCATGGAAATCGTCAGCTGATGTCATGGCCTCCTCGTTCCCCTAACCTAACCCCCGTGACTTCTTTGTTTGGGGTTTCGTAAAAGACACAGTGTTCGTGGCACCAGTACCATTTGATCTGCCAGACCTGCGGGTTTGCATCACCAATGTATTTGCTCTCATTGACAGAGACATGCTGCATCGGGTATGGGAAGAACTCGATTATAGACTTGATGTGTACAGAGTCACTAAAGGTGCACATATTGAGCATATGCAGACACTCAAAAAAACTTTCACAGTTTGTTTATATACCTGTGTAATCTTGTAAGTATATCTCAAATAATAAATCTGTAGTAATTTGCTGAAATCACTGCAATCATTTTGATTAGCCTGTATAATGAATATGAGTTTAGCAATTGTAAATACTTCTTTTGGCTATGTACTCCAATGGGTTAGGAGGTTAACATATTTCACATTTTTGAACATTGTTGAATTGTTTCTGTTACACCATATTTTGGTTTCATAAGCTTGCCCATTGATTTAGCTGATAAGGTAAATGATAGTGAAAATGTTGATTGTTACAGACTTTTCGTCGACGTGGAACGGTGTAAATGTGAAGAAGGTGGACAAATAAAACTCTGCACTACCTCCCGTGACAGGACATAAAAGTTGTGTTCCTTCGGTTTTGTACCAATTGTTATTGATTGTAGAAAATATATATTGTAATCATTGTTATTAAGGCGAAGAAGAATAAGGTCCCTATAAAAGCCCTCAAAAAAAAAAAAAAAAAAAAATTATCAATATATTTTTTACAAATAATATAGTAAACTTGGGCAGGGTTGTGGCATAACGTGTTCATGGAGAAATTATAAAAGAAATTTGTAGTCATGGTAACGATGGGAGTAACAAGAGAGTTACAACAGAGAGCGAAAGTTAGTGTGCCTTTGAGTTGTAATAATTACGGAAAGCTTCTTTTTTTTTTTGCTTTTGGTCTCGTTGACGGCTAAGGAAGGAATTCAGCCATGGCCTTTATGAAGGAAGCATCCGGCATTAGCTGGAGTGAAACCATGGAAAACCTTAATCTGGATGCCCGGACCGGGACGGAGAGCAAAGGACCTTGTAACCTATTAATGAAATGGAACTGGAAAAATGTCAATGAATCATATGAAAGTTTATTATTATTTAAATAGAAAAGATTAAATGAATAAGGTTGAAGGTTAAAGGTTAAAAACGAGTTAATAGCGGGGCATTTGTCCCTGGCGACCGGGTTATAAGGGGAAAAAAATGAAGTCTGATACCGATAAGACCTACAGTAAGAAGAACAACAACATTAAAAATACAGTATAATCTAGTTGCCACTGGATATGTATAAAGTTATTGAAATTGATTATGAAGAAGAGTTTATTCCAATAATAAAAAAAAATTAAGTGGGGGTACAATAGATCTGTCAGATTAGTCAACTGAACTTCGTAGATCCCGAGACAAAGGTTCAACTGAAAGACAGCATCCAGAAACAAATACTTTGGCTCTGCTTTTTCATTGAAAGCACTTATTGCATGATAAAGCTCGTTTTTCAAAAAGGTGGACTAGAATAATTCATGGTAAAAAAGAAAAGAAAAAAATGGCTATGTAAGGAAAGTGCCTTCAGAGCACGGGCTCCATCGTAATTAAATTCAAGCAAATATAAAATCACTTAAACTGACTAATCAACTATGGCAAAACTTTCTGAAATTAATAGACAATGTAGAAGTATAGATCCCAATTCTAGAATTGTGATTTGACACACTCCCAGGACATACCAATCTGTCAGATAATTTGTAAGTAATATTATGCCAAATCAGTTCCTGCCTAATCAATCTTGATTCAAATGAAATACTGATTACTGTAGAACAAAACTTGTTAAAATATAAAATTATCTGTTAAAATTAAAGCATTTAGGACAGGTAGCAGAAAATATTCCATTCAACCCCAGATTAATGTAATTTAAGGTTAAAGCCCAAGTGACAGTACACACCTGTAGTCATCAAATACCATCAGTCTGCTTTGAACAGTAAGTTTAAATTAGAAAGTAATTGTGATGTTGATGTAAACACTATCAAATAGTTTAATAAATACACTGTCCACACTTCACAGTACTGGCAGATCTAAAATGCCTCTTCAATGATCTAAGAAGAATAGGGTTAACCTAAATGATTCATTGGGTTTCAAAGCACTGTTGATTGAAAACTATATGACCTACAAAGACAAGTGATACATAAACTCACCAAGTTCAAAAGACCGCTTGGTGTCTGGCATGCGTGCTAAATGGCAGCAGTGGACAGGAAGGCGGAAAAGCAGGTGAGAGTTGTATGTTAGAATATGCGAAGTATTCTTCGGCTAAGAATGTGAAGCAGGCATTTGTACGAAAATACAGAAAAGCTGCACCTAATCACCATAGCATTTTACATTGGTTTCGCCAGTTCTGTGACACTGATTGTCAGTGTAACAGTTCAGCACAGGGAAGCCGTGGAGCGCATGGGACAGACCTATAAGCATAGTCCCCAAAAATCAACGTTCGTGCCAGCCATCAACTGGGCATTCCGCAGAAAACAGGGTGGAATGTTTTGCGTCTGCGCTTGTATTTCATACGCTATTGTGTGTGATTGGTACAATACCTGATCCCAGTTGATTTTTGCAGCTGTTTTGATTTATTTACCTGAACACTGGAAGTGTGGAAAATGACAAAGATTTGGCAGGGAACTATACATTCAGCGACAAGGTGGCTTTTCGTCTGTCTGAAAAGGTGAATCATCACAATGTGAAAGTGTGGGGTACTGAATTCCCACATTTTTGTGGAGCTAGAAAGGGATGCACCAAAAGTGACTGTCTTCTGTACCATATCAAAGAGAAAGGTATGTGCCTTTTACCTTCATCATGCAGAGGGTGACAGGATTTGGATACCTGGATATGTTGCAGGTGGGGTTGTTTCCACAACTGACTACTGACTGATCCACTTTTATCCTACAACAGGACAGAGCTCCACCTCACTGGAGTACAAATCTCTGTGACTTTCTCAACAGAGAACTGCCACATCGCTGAATAGGGTGCGCTGGTACGAGTGATATTCGTCACTTGTCGTGGCCCTCCAGGTCACTAGATCTGATGCCATGTGATTTCTTTTTGTGGAGTTATGTGAAGGAAAAAGTTTATGGTCTCCCAATCCTAACAACAATGCAAGGATTACAAGAATGGATCACTGCTGCTGTGATGGACAGTGATAGAAACATGCTATCCAACATACGGTTGGAACTGTATTACCGTTTGAAAGTGTGCACTTAGGTGCACTAATGACACACACATACATTTAAAGTAAGTACAAGATTCTTGGTGAGTTTATGTATCTTCTCATGTATCACTCATCTTTGTAGATCATATACTTTTAAATTCACAGAATTTTGAAATGCGATGAATCATTCAGGCTAACCCTGTATAAGGGATCTTAAAATACGATCTAAGGAACCAAGGTTTCCTTTATTTCTGATTAAATAGTTCCTTTGATTTATCCCATTCCAGTCACATCATAAGCAATCTCAATCAAAAAGCAGTTCCTAATAACTCATCATCATCATATGCCATTGATGGGCATGACAGGAAATAGATTTACACCACTATAGTGGTAAAGGCATGCAATTTTACATATATTCACTGAAAGCCAAAGAACTTAATTGGTAGTCTAATGTAATATTGGGGATAAGAGGACTACACACCATCCTCTAATAACAGGCCAGCAAGTGGAGAATAGAGCTGGTGCATTAAGGATAAGGCAGATACCAAGTCTCTCAGGGTAGTGTCTACTCAGCAACCAGATGAGGTTCTTGATCAGCTGGTAGTCCATGCAGCTTATTCCAAAGTCCTTCAGATCAAACACTATGCACAAGTTATCTATTACCTCTTCAAAGCACCGCTTACAAGCTTCTTCCTAAAAACATAATTCAATTTAGAGATTATATTATCACAATTTGAAGGTTTCAAAATTACATATCAAACCTTCCTCCTTCCAAAAAGAGTTCATCAATCTGAAAAAAAAAAATGTAAATATTAGTCAAGATTTCTTGTGTCAACAATAAACAGAGGTATGGAATTTTTTTTTTAGACAGTTGTGGACTGTTAAATTCAATTAATTTTCACTATCTAATTATTATTAATTAACAAGGACTCCAATTCATTATAAACTAATGATGTGATACATGTGTGTTTAGAAACTTTGCAACATTTTTTTTTTTTGTCTGCTTCAAGTGAAAAGATTGAACGAATAGAATGTGTGTTGATAAGAGTTGTTTTCAAATTGAATTTTAGTGTTTCATGTTTTAAGCTATGGGTTATAAAGCATTTAAATGTGGATGTGAGTGACCAACTCGGATATTTTGTCATTCCTGTTTTTGTGTGAAAAAAAAAGAAAAAAAAACTAATGGTGAAAAGACACAAACACAAATAATAAAGTAATTTTCGGGATAAACCCTTCGTCAATGGGAGAACATTATGAGAGGTAGACGCAGCTGGAGATTGCCTCACAGAAAGACCGCCGGTCACTATAAATTGAAAGATAGTAAGTGACAGGTTTAACGTAGGTTTGAGCCAAGGGTGTGTCTGGTGTCAAGGATATGCTGGTTGGGTAGTTTCCATCAGTGGAGTTCTGAATGGGTGGTGGTGTTCGCAAAACCTCAGACATATAACTGTGAAACAGGTGTTCAGGTTGTTTGAATCATGTAAGTTGGCATGAATTGCCACTGGATGGTCTGGGTTGGAAGTAGAAACTTTTTGCCTGTGGCCCATCATCCTGTAGGATAGTTGTTGAGTGGTGAGACCAATGTAGAAAGCAGTGCAATGGAGACAGGTGAGTTGGTAAATAAGGTTAGTGGTAGCACATGTAGCATGTCCAATTATAGGAAAGGATTTTCCTGTGACACTAGTAGAGTAAGTGCTGGTGGCAGGGTGCATGCTGCATGTTTTACAGTGGGGTCTGTTACCAGGGAAAGATCCCTGTGGAGGTCTAGGAGAGTCAGAAGGTAAATACTTGTGGGCCATGATGTTCAGAATGGGTGGTCTGCTGAAGCAAGTGTGGGGAACAGTGGGTAGGATTTTAGGAAGAAGGAGACATATTTCAGGGAAGGACTGTAGAACGTCATGCCCATGGCACAGAATCTGGTTGACGGATTCCAGGCCAGGAAAGGACTGGGTGACGAGTGTTGCTTCACGGTCAGTTTTAGGAGGTGCAGAATGAGGGTTGTGGGTGACGGCATGGGAGATATTTTTCCACAAAATCATGGGGCTATCAGTGGGAAACGAGGGCTTGGTATAGTTTTTGGGAGTAACTGGAAATTGATTCATGATCAGAACAGATGCGTCTGCCATGGATTGCAAAGCTGTATAGTAGGGAACGTTTGGTGTGGAAGGGGTGACAACTGACAAAGTGTAGGTGTTGTAAATTGGTTGGTTTGATGTGTACAGAGGTGTGGAGGGCACCCTGTCATAGAGTGATATCCATGTCAAGGAAGGTGACACAGGTGTGGGAATACAACAAGGTTTTTATTTATTTCGTATCAGAAACATACAGTTACACAATCACAATCATCAAATTATAATCGACCAGAACTTGGCCACTTCCAGTGCATTTTCTGAGGCATCATACAGTTCAGCTGCCGAGCAGGATGCTGGACACAGTTGACACTGGAGCATGTGCTGGACAGTCTGGTCTTCGCCGCAGTTGCACTTGATATCATTGATCTCAGCATAGCCCCATCTTGCTAAATTCACTTTGCATCTGCCCACTCCTGATCTCAGCCTATTCAAAGATTTCCACATCAACCATCCCTTGTCATAACCAGGTGGCAAAGATTCAGACACTCTTCCCCAGCCATGCGGAAGGGGAGCCTTAGCTTCCCATAGTTGTAACGACAAGGTGAAATTGATGGAGTGAGTTAAAGAGATCTAGGAGGTGTTCTTCCCCGTGGGCCCAGATCATAAATATATCATCTCTGTACCACACGAGGGGAAAGTTCTTCAAAAAATTCCTTCAGATAACCCAGGAAGAGGTTGGCATAGGATGGGGCCCTGAGGGTCCCCATCGCAATGCTGAGTATCTGGTGATAAATCTGGGAGATGAAGAAGTAGTTTTTGAAGAGGATAAAGTTGGCTACAGATATGAGAAAGGGATGTTCTGGGAATAATGTTTGGAGGATGCATATCCAGTAAGTGTTGAAGGGAACTGAGGCCTACAAGGTGGGGAATGTTGGTTTATTTCCCTCCCATCCCTGGCACTTCCACCATCACCCCATATGTTCTGCCTTTGTTTCATTCATGTGGCAGGTAAGGATGTTATCACTTCTTTCACCCTGCCATATGTCTTGCCTCTCACATGAGGTTTTTCACCGAAATATTGTGCAATTTGTGTTTGTTTTTGTGTTTTTACATGTTCATCTCATCCTCCTGCCTTCATGTGTGGTAAGTGACAGGTTATTTTTACATATCCTACGGTAAAAACATTTTAAGTTATTAAAAACATATTTTAATTTCCTGCTCTGGCTCTAGGTGGCAAAGTGCCATTTCACCGAAAGAATTGTTAATGTATGATTTGATTAATGTATTCTGTTTAGTTTAGAGTCTTTTATTTGAAATTACTGAAGAAATAAATAAAAAAGCAATATTTAAAGAAGCCATACAATACTAGTGAAATCTTTGTGAGTATCTCATAAAGAAGTCATCATCTTATTATGGTCTTTTTCCACTTTCATTGGTCAGCCTTGGTATTTTCTCTTTCCAGAGTCTTGTGCTTATTTTGAAAGCATAAATGAGTGTGTCTCAAACATAGTATGATCTGAGGCACCTATTTATTTTCAATTCTTGCTCCATTCCCTGTACATGCAGAGTCATAAATTACCCTACAGATAATAAGCTAGCCTATAACCTTTCTAAATGTGAAAACCCCATCCAAATTGGTGTTGTAGTTTTTGTGTGATACTTGTACAAATCCTAAGTTAGATGCAGTTTGCTTACAGATTTAGAATAGTAATAAATCATAGATTTCCAAACATTTTTGGCCTACCACACCTTTTTTAAAAAAAAAAAAAACCACACTCAATGCCCCCTTTTACTTGTAATAAATAATGTAATCCATAGTGCTCCAACTTTCTTGCTGGCAACCATCTCTTAACAGTGATTCAATGATGCACCTCTAAGGCAAAGTGTACAACATTGTATATAGAACAATAAGGATGGATTTCTAAATTACTATATTAATATTAAAAATATTGGTGTATTGTTCACAGTTTGATTAAAAATATTAATTAGAAAACTGACACTAATATTTTGATATAGGTGCTTATTTGCCATCTGCAATCTTCAATCATTGCGGCTGACTATTGACAATGTTTCTTTCTTAGCTGATAAATTGCTGCCTGTGCTAAATCTCTATTGGCTACATATCATCATCATGATCTCTATAACGGCCACTGGTGGGAGGTACTGCTCTTGTTGGGAACCACTGGTATAGATAATATTGAAATGGGTTTGTATTTCTAAATGAATAATAATAAATTATTGTGGGCTGTAATCAAATAAACCAACTAAGGTATGAAGAACTGCTAAACCCATCCACCACTAAATTAAATAATAAATGGAAGGGAAATTAACCCACCACATACCAAAGTTGACAGCAGCAATGAGAGAAACACGAAAGGTGGACAAAAATATACAATATTTCGGTAATGACCTCCTTCAAGTTTGTTTGCCCGCCGTCAACTTTTGTATGTGGCACTTAGAAACTGCTTACATTTTTCTTAGTTTCACCACCATTAAATTAGTGATAAATAAAACTGATTTTCCACAAATGTGTCTGTACACATCTGTTTTTGTATTTATTGTCTTTTGTGCAGCATTTAGGTACTGGATATTTCAAGGAATTTTCAAGTTTTTTTTTTTTTTTGACAAGTGGAATCTGAGTTTTTGAAACTAATTAAAGAATTTTACCTAGGCACAAAGCTTTAATTTTCTTCTTTGGAAACAGAAAAAATACTTTGAAAAAAAAAAAAGAAATACACATTTTCAGATAAGAAAAGTTTTAGGTATTACTCACCAGACAGAAAACAATGAACTGTGTAAGTTCATCAATGTCCCGATCATTCACATTGTGATTTTTGGCAGGGATGTAAATTATTGGCCTCCCATTGACATCTCGGTGACGTATCACTCGAGCCTTCTTGGCTTCTAAGTTCTTCTGAATCACAGGATTTTCAAGGCTGAGAGACTCCACCCCATATTCTTTGCGCCACTTGTTAGTCTTGAGAATAGCCTGTGCAGTGTTTCCATGTCAGTACTACCAAAGAACATTTGAAAAAGCAGTAAAAATGAGAACACAGATATGAATGGCTACTAGCGACAGCAAATCAGTGGTTATTAAATTCTAACTGGTCTTTGTTCCAATGATACACAGTGAAAATATTACTAATTATTAATTACTATAAAAACTGTACTAATTCCTTCTCTCAGTAGCAGGATATACACATTTTTAAACTCAATCTTGCATCCTCTTGAACGAGATGGAATATATAACTCAACAATACAAATAAATGTTTCAACTGTGTGAAAAATCAATAAATACTTTCTCTAGACATGTTTATTTAATTTAAAAAGAAAATTCTATTCCAGATCTTATTTTCAGAAGCTAGTTTTCTTTTCATTGAGTTAAGTTCATATCAAAGCCCACTATTTTTTTATTATTAAATAAAAGACATAGTCTCTCTACTGTATTTACCAGACTAAATTCCACTATCAGTTAAGTTGGCAAGAATGTGAACTCTAGCTCTATTTGATTGATATATTTTTTTTTTCCCCCACTCATCATTTAAATTTTACAAGTCACTCCAAATTGTACATCTGCCCTGAAAGTTATGGGTACAACATCTTCACCTTGGCATTCAAAGTTTCTAGCAAGATGGGTTTATGAAGAGTATTGTTAGTGCAGGGGACCATTGGCTGATGCATCTAGAAATTTCAATGGCTATGTTAGAAAACTGAGGGGAAAGGAGGGTGTTGAAATGCTTATATATAAGGATGGAGAAGAAATTACTGAGGATTTGAAAAGGCAGAGATTTTAAGTAACTTGTTTAGTGAGAGCATTATAGACAATGAACCAGAAACGGGAGGGTCTAACTCAGAGAACGAGCTTAATAACACGATTCGAAATGAACCGACCAAAAAATTTGAAATTCATCCTGATGATATCATGAAGGAAATAAGAAAGCTGAAAAAACATAAGGGGGCTGGTGTAGATAATATTACTACAGATATGTTAAAGATAGCTGGATGTGACATTGTATCTTATCTTGAAATATTATTTAAATTGAGTCTGGAGACTTACTGCTTACCAGAGGACTGGAAAAGTGCGATGGTAGTGCCAGTTCATAAAGGACGGGTGAGAAATAGAGTTGAAAATTATAGGCCAATCAGTTTGACATCAATGGCAGATAAATTAATGAAGAAATTGATATGCAACCACACCAGAAATAATTGTGAGGAATGTAAGTGGTTTTCAAATAGGCAACTTGGCTTTAGGGAAGAATATTCATGTGAATCTCAGTTGGTGGGATATATGCAAGATATTTCAGTTGAAATGGACAAGGGAAGTCAAATTGATAGAGCAGCACTAGATCTGTCAGAGGTTTTGACAGAGTGAGCCATGAAATTGTAGTAAATACGGTAAAAACTATTGGAGAGGATGAGAAAGTGATTTGCTGGGTGGAAGAGTTTTTAAAAGGTAGAAAACAGAAGTTATGGTAGCAAATGTAGTACCAAAAGAAGTGGAAGTAAAAATGAGAGTGCCGTAGGGTAGCGTATTGGGGCCATCGCCATTCACTATTCTAATGAATTATTGTG
This sequence comes from Vandiemenella viatica, assembly GCA_031002005.1. Classification (NCBI taxonomy): domain Eukaryota; kingdom Metazoa; phylum Arthropoda; class Insecta; order Orthoptera; family Morabidae; genus Vandiemenella; species Vandiemenella viatica. The sequence goes on along the minus strand of JARYHS010012519.1, from coordinate 172,055,314 downwards.
TCGATTGTTTACTGTCAGAAATTAGATTGTTTGCAGATGACACAATGCTACATAAAAGGATCAAAACGGTAGAGGACTGTAAACAGTTGTAGGGTGATATGGACAGGATATCTAGTTGGGTTATTTATTATTATTTATCATATTGCAATAGAGACACTTTAGAACATTGATAAAATATATACATTGCAACATTACAAGATTAAATACTTATATCTAGTTTATTAATATAGTTTATTGATTCCTGAGTTGCCAGCAGGAAGTCTACAGGGTCACCACTGTAAGATCTTATAGGACACTCTTCAATAATATGACCAATAGTCTGAATCTCTCCGCATTTGCATAAGGGGGATGGTTGCTTGCCCCACGTGTACAGGGAGTGTGCTCATCTGCCGTGCCAAGTTCGGATTCTGTTGAGTGTGGACCAAGTTTTATGAGGTAAATCAAAACCTGGTGGCTTTTGTGTAATGCAAGGTAAGCTGCTGTTTTGCTGTACAGTCCACTCCTGCATGCAAACTTTGGTAATGTTAAAATCTGCACGAATAGCATCCCTTGCCGATTTCATTGGTGGTTTTCTAGAGTGAAGCCTGTTGATTTTGGCATCCTTAATATCTTGGTGGATCGGTAAGTTTCTGTTGTCCATTATTCTCTTGTACTCACGTGTAAGAGCATTTATCCATCACAGGTTAGGTGGTGGTATGTGACTCAGTATCGAGAGCCATCTTATGGGAGTTGTCTTGATAACGCCTGCAATCATACGCATATCGTAATTAAGTGTCCACTTTTCTCACGTGCCGGCAATTCAACCAGACCAGGGCACAGAGCAGAGGAGTGGAGAGTGAAGGCTGATGCACCCCAGGAGGTACCACGTAGTTTTTGAATGATATTGTTTCTTGTTTTTAGCTTCTCAGTCATTTTCGTTAGATGTGCATTAAAGGATAATGTTCGGTCAAGGGTAACACCCAGGTACTTTGATCTCTTATTGTGGGTAAGAATGGTTTCTTCGAACCGTATGTTAAGTTCCCTTCTAGTTGGGTTGGTAAACATGGGATGAAGAATAGTCAGCTTATTAGATACACAAATAAAAAACTATAGGTTGATTATGATTATAAATTGGGGAAAGAATCGCTTGTTTAAGACTTGAAATATAAATATCTTGACATTATATTTGATAACAAGCTTAACTGGGCCAGGACACATTCGATAGGTGATAAGAAAAGGTTTAAAAACTCTGCACTTGTTGGAGAGAGTGATGAGGGGATGTACTAAAGAAGTAAAGGAATTGAGTTACAAAACTTTGGTCAGACCATTGCTTGAATATGTTAGTGTAGTATGGGACTCACATTTTGAGTATCGAATACCGGAGTGGGTGCAAAAAAAGGCTGCTCAATTTGTTTCTGGAAATTATCGCAGAATGCAATCAGTAACATATGTGATAAAAGATCTGGAATGGGATTCATTGGAAGACAGGAGGAGGATGAAGAGGGTCATGGGAGTGTACAAAGCGTATATCGGTGATGAGGCATGGAAAGATATTGGTGCAGGTATGAAAAGTTGTGCATGGAACGGAAAAGATGACCATGATCATATGCTGGAACTCGATTTCAGACAAAAGGGCGTGGGAAGATTCTCTTTTTGAGGTAAGCGTGTAAGGGATTGGAATAAGCTACCAAGAGAAATGATAAATAATTAACCAAAAATGTTAAAAAAAAAAAAATTAAAGTAAAATTTGTAGAGGACAAATGTAGGAGAGTGCAGGCAAGGGGGAAGGTGATTACTGGAGATCACAATTCCGCCAGGAGTTGGCATCGTAATACTACAGTGGTCAAACACAAGACTACACTAGAAATTATTTCCTAAGTACATTTAACGGGATCATGCTGGTCCAGGCTGTATTACAACGGAATTACTGCTAAGTGAATAATATGTCTTGCGACTGACTACAGCAGTATTGCAAAGATATTATTTAATGTTGTTGTAGAGGAATTGCAATCTCCAATAGACCCGAGAGAAGATGGATGTGTAGGGAAATTGCCAGCGTAGCACGCGCTCCATTGCAATTTAATTAAATATTATTATTATTATAGCAGCACCGAAATCTTCCATTACCATAATACTGTAATTTCTACTTAGAGAAAACAAATAGTGACATTAAGAAAATTAAGGGTACCGGTACATAAGTACCAACAAAACAGGCTACCCTGGTAAAGGAAAAAAATAATTCAATATTCTCAGAAAAATACCCATTACTTACCAAAGCTAGTAGGTCTGAAATGAAAAATAAAATAAAAATAACTCAGTAGGCCTACAGAATAGTATTATTTCAAACAACGATCACTGATAGACTTACAGATTATTCTCCAAAAAACAGAGCCCTTTCAATGAAATGAAGTTGTCAGAAGAAGCTAGGGCTATATTTTGAAACTATGCGAAGAAAACTACAGATAAAGGAAATGATAAAGAATGAAAGAATAAACGGCGTTCATGATCAGATACTTAAGGTAAGACGACATTAATGAATTATAACATATTGCTGTGTACAGTCTTGACTATTTATTTACCTGAAATGCTGCATCGACTGTTTTAAAAGCTCTTAAATATCTCTTTAACGAGTATGAATTGTGATACTGTAATGGATCTGCATCAGAAATGAGCTTCATTCTATCCGTAAGTTCTTTCAAATCATTTTCATTAACAGCAATTTCAGAATTGTTCTTCGCCATAATCTTGTGATAAATACAAGAAAGTCAGACGTAAGTTCTTCAAATGTTACACTTTTCCATTTCAAATACAACATATGTCATTACAAAATTACGTAAGAACGTGGAGGATTATATTATATACACCAGACAGGAACTCTGAGTTAGTTAACATTTGCATCATAAGTAATTGGTGCCGTTAATTTCCACAACCATTTCAACTAACAATTTTTTCATTTTATTTTTCTCAGGTAACACTCATCAACCACATTCCGCGCAAACATCAGAGCTGTCAAAGCGATGCAATGCGATGTTATTGTCTCTGGTTTTAAATTCGTGAAAGGAATCATCCTCCAAGTGTATCCTTGGTCCAATGGTCAACCTGTACAGTAATGCAAAGACGATGAATATATAACCATGGAGGAAGGAAGGAAATATATGGAGACGACGCAAGAGATCTTCATCACATTGAGTGAAGCAGGATGAGGAGGATGGGGGGGCCTGGCCGGAGTGGAGGAGCATGGCCGCTTCCATACAGACACGGGGAATATGTACAAAAACCTCAAGGGGACTCTAGGATAAAGGTGACGCCGCAATCTGGTGATGGATTATTATGTAACTCGATATGAAAATAAAAAATGAAGAATAAAATGTTTTGATATCCTGCTTAGTTTTCGAGATATTCTGTCCCAAATGTGAAATGGTTTTGGTTGAAATTCAGAAGAAAAAATTGGTCAAAGTCAAACTTGATGATGGATTCTATTTAAAAGACGAGACAAATGAAAAATAAAGAATAAAAATTTTCGATATCTCACCTAGTTCTAGAGATATACTGTATCAAAAGTGAAGTGTCTTGAGTTGAAATGGAGAAGAAAAATTTCGCAAAAGTCAAATTTAATGATCGATTCTTATGTAATACGACGAGACAAATCGAAAATAAAGAATAAAAATTTTCGATATCTTGCTTAGTTTTCGGGATATACTGGGAACATCGCAATTGTTTGGAAGCCCAATATCGCCGCTGCCGCCACTGCGCATGCGCGAGGCTGCTTCACCAATTTAACGTCACTTCTCCTCCATTTATTTCCTTCCTCCATCCTCCATGTATATAACGGACCACAGTCATCGACCACAGTACCATGGAGGAAGGAATATATGGAGACGAAATAACGCTAAATCCGTGAAACCTCATGAAAAAACTGCTCTCCTACTGCGCATGCGCGGCGCCATAGGGATCCCCCAAAACATTGGGCTGTTTGCACTGTGTCAGCTGCTGAGAATATTTCATTTTCTAATATTCTAAAGTTTTCTATAATGCCAAGTTTGTTGCATATGGTTGCACAAACAGACAAGATAGGAAACAACCTGGAATAGCGTTTCATAAGTAAGTCACATTGTAATTATCGTTCTTGAAGTATCTGATAGGTAACTGCAACATTAGGACCTATCGCTATAAATTTATTCATTGCTCTCAATAGGATCATATCGTTCTCAAATTTTTGTTGGTGTAGTGTAGACAATTAGCATATGTTACTACTTTGCACCTGAAAAGCTAGCCTTATTGTAGACAAGTGTTGAAAATTTAATTTAAGCGGGTCAAGTTTACACAGTGAATATGGTATTCTGCAGGCTTTACTCAAGTTTCAGTTTACACTGAAAGTACTATGAAATTAATTGTGATAATTTGTGCTGTGCGAACTACTAAACGTGATTAAATAAACGTTGTTGCCCGAAATGTAGTTCGCGATGCATTTCATGTGTTTAGGTGTTCTACATAGTTTGATTTTGTAGCGGCAATATTAATGGAAATGTTGGTAGGTTGAAATGCGGTGTGTACCAGAAGAGAACAAACAATTTATTTATTATTAGTTGTTAGCTTCTGACTTATGAATGCACTGATTTTGCTAGCAAAATTATATAGGCCACTAACAGCACAATATCTTCTAAGTAAGCTCAGAAACTATGAGGTCTTTTGAAGTGATCATTTTTTTTTAAAAGTTCTAAACATTGACTTAGGCTATTTTTAAAATTTCAGATTTTGGTGACGTTTTTATTCTGGTCCAGGACCGTTTCAACCTAACCACAAGGATTAGTAAAAAATAAAACACCCAATCTGCATGTGCAGCAAAATTATCTTTTAGTCCAGTCTCATCATAACCGGCAGTTCTATCATTCTTATAGAACTCAACGAAACAAATCGAAAATAAATAATAAAATTTTTTGATATCTCGCTTGGTTTTCTAGATATAGCATGTTAAAAATCAGGTAACTATATATTAATACGCTAAGCGAAAACTTCTGATCCCTTTTTAAGAATATTTCGCGCAAGGAGACGTGTGAGATATGGCATAGTTAAAGTTTATTTGGGGAAGAAGTGCAGAAAGCTAAAATCTATATACAATATGTGTTACAAATACATTAAATTAAATAAAAAATTCGTTGTTTACATTCAATTTTTTTTTTTTTTTTAGTGGCAATGACACTAAGTTATTCTGCCAATGTTTGTGGTGTTTGGTCAACAGTACAGAAAAAAAAATATATATTAAGCATAGTTAATACATGTTACAAATATATTATTAAATAAAAAATAAATTCGCGAACGTGTGTGTGCATGAAAACGGATCGGAGCCAACTATCTGACGTTTATTCCCAGTATTGCGATACTTTGTGGTCTTGGGTGAAACAAAAGAGTCGCATAAAGTAGAGATTAATCTTTGATGTCATAAAAGAAACATTTCGAAAAGGAATGTAGCGATTCTGTCAGATACTATATGGTATTTTTATTATTTAAAAGGTTAAACTTTGGTTAATGGTCTTTTGATTTTTGCATTTCAAAAATTTCACTACGAATTCTCCCTTTTTTTTCATTCAGATGATTGCAACTACTTCTATTATGCCTCGATATAAAACATTGACAGGTCGGCGAGAGAGAGAGACAAAAAAGAAGAAATACCTATTTGCGTGAAATTCAAAATGATAATAGACCAAATTTAAATAGTGAACACAAAGAATGAAAAAAATATTTTGATGGCTACATTTAAATGCGCAATAAATGTCATACCAAGAAATTTTGATAGTTTCGAATTTACAATGCAGGTTTTGCAATGCAAAACATTTCGAATCAGTAGTCACTTCTGGTGGAAGGACTGCATTTACTTCATGTTTTCATGAAGCTAAAGAAAATTTATCGGCATTAAGTCAAAATGAATATTTTAAATCATTGTATGATGGACTAAATTCAAATGAACCATCAGTAAATACAGTGCTGCCATTTCTACGGATTTATCCGTAGATCTACGGATTTTTATGAAAAGTTAGGATTTTCGGATTTTGTCCGAATCTCTACGGATTTTTGATACTTTTTATCATTTGTTGATTTTTCCTTATATTGGTGCTTCGTTAAACTTTGAGCGTATAGTGTTAATGCATTACAGAATTATTAACAACGGTGAATCGTTTTCTTGCAACCGCTTGTGTGAACCAACGATTGAAATAAAGCTCATATTTTGTATGGTTACAATTTTTATTGATCCTAAAAGACCGTACCACAAAACTACCTGCGCGCTCTGTATGTACGGTGACACGCCCGTTGGCATGGCTTACAGTACAGTGGCTTCCGAGAAGGCCTAACCAATATCCGAGAAACAAAGGGCTCGCAGTTTTTAACATTTCCTGTTACAGAAGATATGCTAAATTTAATGTTAACAAACAAAATGAATGGTCACTAGGGGAAAGAAAAAAAAAAAAAAAAAAAAAAAAAAAAAAAAAAAAAAAAAAAAAAAAAAAAAAAAAAAAAACTTCTAGGCATAGCAGCAGCAGTGATGAAAGTGACGATGTATAAAATATGTTCAGAGATATTTCTTACTTTCAATGTAGAATATTATTTTTGTAATTTTAAAGACCTGTAAATAAAAAGTATTCTTAATTTTGACTCTTTTCTTAAAATAATTATTGTTTAAGTGTTTCAGTTAGCGAGTCTCCGGATTTTTGTACCAAATCTACGGAAATTTTAGCGGCCGTCTACGGATATTCAACGCTAAAATTTAGGATACAGTCACGTGTGGAGTGCATCATTATAATTGTATAGGTATTGCAGGAAATTAAAGCAAACAACACAAGCTCGCATGTGAATGTATACGGTACATAATACTATATCTATGTAAACGCAATAGAACAAATTCAAATAATGATTATTACTCTTTCACGAAAGAAACTACCTAATGAATTATGGTTGAATTTCGACCCCTGGGTGATCACTGGTAGGTATAGTTCCTTGTAATTTTGGTGACTATTTTTATTGTTGTTTTTTTTTTTTTTTTGTTTCAGGCCGTATTTCAATCTAACAACAATCACTAGGAAGAAAATAAAACACCTATATTGCATTTGCACAGTGTAGGTATGGTGGTTTCGTTGAATATATTTTTTCTGGTCCAGGCCAGATCTCACCCTAACCTCCTCACATTTGAGCTACAATATCTCGAGTAAGCGAAATATCAAAATAATTTATTCTTTATTTTCGATTTGTCTCGTTAAACTGCGTACGAATTCATCATCAAATTTGGATATGGCGAAAGTTTTCTTCTGGTCCAGGCCGCATTTCAACCTAACCACGACCAATATCACAAAACGAACAAGTTTAGGTTGATATGAACCCTGTACCGATAATTTTATGTAATTTTTGCAGTGCTGCTACACTCGATGCTGTATACACGTATCGACGTTACTTCTGCGTCCGGTGGTAATGGGGAGATTTGTGCATGGCACCGAGTGTACCCACAGACTCTCGTCTGAAAACTGAGTTCTTACTAGGGCTCAGCAATTTAATCAGCTTCACAAACGTATCGGATTCTACAAGATGCAGTGGAATCATGTTGGTAACGAAAAAGTTTACTACAATGCATGGGTCGACGCCAGCCTGAGATACGCCGCTGTCGGTAACTACAATAGGGATGAAGATGAAAAACATAATGTAATGTGACATGCTGGTGCCTTAATTTTGAAACATATGAATGTAATTTTTAATCTCAGGTAAATTTTTATTAAAATTAATTCAAATGAGAAAGGGTTCATAAATTATAAAAATTGAAAAATCATAACAGCACATGGAAAACTAGACTGCCATAAAAACCTGACAATTTATTCTTATATGGTGTACATTAGCAAATATTATTAATTTAAATTCAGTTCTAGTTTAACAAGAAACACAAACATCTTCATGACACCATCACAGTTAGTCTGCAAATGAATTCAATAAGAAAAAGAAATAAATTAGGAAAAATAGCTATCATTACGGCAAGCAATGTGACAGTGACAATTTACTAACAAAATTAATGAAATAAAGAAACACCAAAAGGATGGCGTTGATTTTATAAACAAAGAGTTGTAACAAAGAGTTATTTGAAATATAATGCTTCTGCTAAACTCATGATAGTTCGGCAGATTGGGACTCTTTGTCTGCGAGTTTCCTTTGAATTTGAATTTTTGTGCAGAGATTAAAGTATCTGCTGTCATTTACCTTATGATGTCACACTGGGCACTGAATCACATCCTCACTATCTTCCATCAAACTAAGTTGAACTCATGAAACACTAATAAAATGTATCTGGTCACTATTTCCAGCTGATAAGAGATGCGTTCCCGAGGCTGCCGATGAATCAGTCCCCGTGCAATCCTTGCCACTTGCCTTCACATGTTGGGAAACCTTAATCTCCCAGCAGCGAAAGTCTGTTGTGCCAATGACGTCTCGAGGTTTTTTTGATGCGTCCAAACATGAAAAATATAATTTAAACAAAATAGTAACTTTAAATTAGACGATTTGCTATTAGTGGGTCTCAATCACTCTTCTACCTACATCACCTACTTAATTCTTATTGGCTGCCAGTTTTCCCTCCATGTTCAAATTTCGTGGAATTACGTTTATCGAACTAATTTGTCCAACAGATAGTCTGTCCCCGTCTCGCGTGTTTACGCGAAAAAAGCTCATCTGGCGAATATCTATTTAAGCACGTCTCATTTCGCTACCGTCACATGAGTATTGTTTCCGTAAATACGCGCAACTTTAAAAGTGTCGCGAATACAGATTTATCCACGGTGAATGTTGGAGGCACATAAATATTCCGCTCTTAAGGAAATGTCCCTATTGAAGTTTTCACTGGTTAACAAGTGACGAGGGTCTATCCTCTTGAGCGTTGTTAGGGGAACAATGCTACTCGGGGTTCATGGAAGCACGTATTCACGTACGCACAAATAATACTTGTTCTACCTACTGAAATGCTCATCCTACAGCGATACTAATCAAATGTGTATGTGTAAGACACTTCTGCTGCTAACTACATCAGAAGAATCCACAGCACTTGAAGAAGGCTTTATATTGATTTTCCTTTTCCCACGAGTTGACGCTGTTTTTAATTTTTCTTCAAACTGTAAATACTTTGATTATGTATCCTCTTCATGTTTGTTTAAGCTAGAAATGCGAGCCTTGATTGTAGAATGTTTAGACAAACACAGTTTGAATTCATAAATCGACTGATCTGTTAAATGCTACATAATCGCATGAATGTGCCAAGGATTTTTAATCTTATTGTTGCTATTGCTAGCGGTGTGCTGCTTTCTCTAACAGAGTCTAGATCAGTGTTTCCCAACGTGGGGTCCAGGCCCCACAGGGGGGCAATTTGGTTTTTTTAGGGGGGCAATTTAGAAATTGACTTGATGCGACTTTTCCGCTTTCTCTTTGGGTTATTTAAACGCAATGCCAGATATGGTTACAAAATATAGCAAAAAAGCAAATTCTTAAAAGGATCACACTAAATTGCCATAATAAATGGGTATTATAAATCTTTTGAATTTGAATTTTAGTATTTCATTATATGTTTTTTAATTTTACTTACTGTGTTTTATGATATTATTAAAGTGTTTTCTTTCAAAAACCATCCTATATTAGTTTATTTAATAACAAATAATTTTTTTATTAAAAATTATGTATGGGGGGCAAAAAAATGTTGAAAGTGGGACATGACCCAAAAAAGGTTGGGAAACACTGGTCTAGATCTTCAGTTGCCATGATATAATCGTGTAACGAATGCCAATTTAATTTATTTCACTAACGAACGTCAAATCAACGCAAACTAAAAAGTTGCACACGGTAAAAAAAAAAAAAAAAAAAAAAAAAAAATAGCTTATAAAAATATCAAAATCAATCACCGATTGAATTTTATTCATCACACTCGCACTCGCATATTATCTAATTCGTTCGCTGTTCGACTCACCGAACGTACCAGCGTCCCGTGGCACGCAATTCAGGCAAACGAAATTACGTCAACAACCTATGTAACAGAAGTTAAGAAGGTCATTAATGATTTTTTAGGTTAACTTGAAAGTTACATTTAAGCAATTTTGTTAATTTCGTTAATTAACGAATAACGGGTTAAAGGTTTTCTGCCCAGTTGTGATACTACAGTTGGCAACCAATGTACAAAAGAAACCGTCCCCCGGCAAAATACATGAAGGGAACTTTCCTCGTTTGCTTGTATTCCAGTTCTCACTAACTGTATCTGCGACTAGTAGATGGCAGTATGAACTTAGTTAGCATCATAAATAGTGCGCCATAAGAACAGTGACGTCGTATGTAGAACGGAGTGTGCGCGCAGAAGTTTTTGGTGACAGTTTGCTAATTGTCATTGATGTTATTCCTTCCATATTGAATAGAGGACAGCCCTAGAAGACTCGCCACAGGGCTTTATAAACTCCCTCCAGCCCCTCAGCCGACGCCTCCTTGGTCGCAGCGCAAGAAGTACAGTAGAACTCCAATTATTCGAATCAATTGGGACCGGACCCCATTCGGATAATCAAAAATTCGGATTTTTTCCGAAAAAAAGTTAATTCATTATTGTATGTATGTTGAAAATACCTTCTTTTCCAACGGTTGTTTTTGTGCTTTTGCACTTCAGGGATGAAAATTTCGCCGTACCACTCGGTAAACAATGCTGCAGTCATCCGAACTTTGGGTTGGTTTTTATAAAAGAGGCGAAGCATTTTCGCAGTACGTTTCTGTCTTAATTAAAAAAGCGATTCGGATAATCAGAGTACGGATAATTGGAGTTATACTGTATTTTATTGAATTGACGGACCTATTTATTACCCGTGAGTCGGGGAAAAGCAAGATACACGGAGGAGTGTGGCGAGATTTTCATCATGTGAAATACTACTACTGGAGACATGGCATCCATTTTCAATCTAGAATGTGCTCAAAACAAACATATTTGTGCCTTTAGTTTAGTTATTTAATTACCGATTGAAGTTCTAAGTACTCAGGCTTAGTTATCATCAAACAAATGCGAATGAGACCGTCGGTGAGCTAATTTTCCAGATATGCTACGTAAGATCAGGACAACCTGCACGAAGATATATGAAATTCTATCACCATCGTTGTGATCACTGCAACAGAAGTGTTCTCTTCTTCTTTTTTTCTCTCTCTTCTGGCTTTACGCCTCGTCGACGGCAAGGTCACTAGAGGCGGGAAAGGATTGGGGGGGGGGGCAAGGAACGAGAAGGAATGCGGCCTTGGCCTTTTGAAGGAACCAATTTGCGTGGACTGATATGGATAAACCACGGAAAACTTAAATCTTATGGCCAACCAGGGATTCGAACCCGCGTCCTCGCGAATGCGAAGGCAGAGTATTACGGCACACCCACCACTCTCAGCGATCTAAAATGCAACTTCAGCATTTTCACCCGAGTCTCTACGACTTAGCCGAATTAATTAATTAAATGGTTGCTTATTTTGTTTCATCTAGATCGTTTCTCAAAATATCTTTAAGTAAAGGTGCTGTAACTATGAAATGTTTTTAGTTTCATTACGGACCCAACTAATTCACTGTAATTACGTTTTGTGAAAAAAAAATTACTTTGCTTCTCAAAAATAATGTTAATAAAGTCTTTTCAATTCAACCACAATATCAATATTACTGCTATAATCATTATTTTATTTGACAACATTGTTGTTTCTCACATAGATATTAATATTTCAACCAGGGTATAATCTCCTAACATTTAGGTGAACGGACAAGTGACAATTTACAAAATATGGCTTATGCAATTTGCAGAAAGCATTCTGGCCAAGAAAAATCTAAAGGAGACTTGTCCTCTGCAATCTCAACACTTTCCACAATAAGATTTTGTTCCGCGTAATTAATAAAACAGTACTTGGGTCTTTTTTTTTATTATTATTTACTAAAACATAACAACGACAAATTTACTTGAACAATATCTTTTTCATTTTACTGGAAAACATGGCATTGACGATTGTACAGAACTTGATCCTTCGCTGCGATGCGAGCTACAGCGAAGGCACCTGAGTTTTCTCTCGTTCTCCCAACCTGACGCAGCGCACGCTTCCGCTAAGGAATTGAGCAATTTGAAGGCCACTTGATTTGCCACCGACAGAAAATTAATTAGTTTTTATCCATATGAGAGCGTTCCGCCACGTGTTAGCATAGCTATGCTACAAATATTTAAACACTACCTTAGCCAAATATTACCATATCCAATAACCACCTTTTTTTAACTAAGTAATCTTTCATCGTCACTTTATACATGTAGTATTGCTGTGAGGTAATTCTGCTGGTGCTTAAAACATGAGATGTATGTCTAGACTTACAGCAAGCAATATTCGAAGGATATTGGTAAAAGAACTAGTAGCAGTGCATGGAAGGGAAAAGGTGTCCATGAACTCAAGCTGGCACAAGATTTCAGGCATAAGGGAAGTAGAGGATATATTTTAACGATTTCAGATTACTTCTTTAGCTTCACCAAAGTCTCAGCCTAAGTGGCGTATGTGCAATAAAATTATGGTTCGACTGAACGGAAACTGCTGTTAACTCAGCAACTTATGCCGACGCGTTGATGAAATTGCACACGCGGCTAAGTTCATCTAGCTCAACTAGTAATCCTTCCCACTCGTATCTGATCTACGGAATCGGCAAGCACTGCCTCGGATCGTCTATCGATCGATTGCCGCTAGTACCCGCCGATTCTCGTTCAACTATCTATCTTATAAGTGGAATGTTTCCTATTGCAGAAAACTAGCCTTTGCTCACATTACGTCGCATGGAGTTCGCACATGTAATTATACAGGTAACTGAACCATTAAGTATGTCGCAATAAACATGGTCTAGTAGCGGCTGCAGTATTTCATTCGAATAGAGCATAAGAAACCCGTATGATTCTCCGATCCTACTTGTCCCAATTTAGCAGAAGAAGAACTGAAGGTGCGATATATAAGAGATGCTTCGCAAGTAGGAACACGAGTTTATTCAAAGTACAGCATACCCACCACAGCCATCCGACAAATAGAGCCATTAAAGGGAGTAGAAAATGTTTATTTAATAGGTTAGGGAGTCTGGGACTGGAATAAAACACGAAGGGAATTGCTGAACAATTTTGCCACATCACTCATAGAATTTAAAATCCGCAACGGACAAAGATGGGTGTGTAGGAAAACTGCACTAAAATATTTAACAGAAAAAAAACAAGAAACGGGAAAATAGGTATGTAGCGAAATTACCGCCGAAGCATTTGGTCCATTGCAATTAAATAAAATATTTTATGCGGAAAATTTGTGTGTTTTTTGCCTTTTAACTCTAAACTGTCTAATAAAAATGTCAGAAAACTACGACGAATAAAAACTAACATAAAAGAGCCGGCACATAAGTAGCATCCAAGATATTAATATACCACCCGGCCATCTCAATGGGATTACAAATATCTAGGTATAGTATTCTTCAGTTTATTACCAAACCAGCTTAAATGAAATTATTCAGTAACAACCTAAGGAGAAAACAGAGGCATTAATTAAGGAGCTGTTTATTTTGATGACCTTATTTTCCAGTTGTCTTAAACCAGTGTTTTTCAACCTTTTTGAATACGTTATCCATTTACAAGTAAATATTTTTGGTGACCTCCTGGTACGAACCAGGAGGTCACCAAAAATATTTACTTGTAAATGGATAACGTATTCAAAAAGGTTGAAAAACACTGGTTTAAGACAACTGGAAAATAAGGTCATCAAAATAAACAGCTCCTTAATTAATGCCTCTGTTTTCTCCTTAGGTTGTTACTGAATAATTTCATTTAAGCTGGTTTGGTAATAAACTGTCAGTGATTAAAAAAAAAAAAAAAAAAAAAACGACGTGTTAAGTTTTCGTTCTACTGATCGAGAAATCAAATGCTGTACAAGATAGTAATGGCCAATCCGCGGACACTGTATTCTTTGCGCTCTGGCGGCGAGAAGGTGGGATCATGGAGGAAAAAATCGACAATTTATTAAAAAATAAACAGGCACAACTACTCATTGAAAATGCTGTATTTTTATTGCAGTGTTACACCTACAACCTTTACTTTATACCTTTACCTGGCTTGTTATTTACTGTTACTGAACAATATGGTACTTAGTGCTGCTTAAATCTGTCTACTGGTAAGCGCCCCACACACTTACAGTTTATCTGAAGGCTCTGGACTGTCAGTTTATCGTAGTTGGACACACACCTACAGTCGATATTAAGATCGTAGACTGCAGGCATTGCGTAACTGTCAGTGTGTGGATTGTTGAGGTCGGGGCCTGAACTGCCAGCAGTCCGCAGTTAACAATCTTTGAAGTTTACGATCTCAAGGCCAAAACGGACACACACACGCAGTTCGACTGCAGTCACCGCACCTGACAGATACGTTATTCTGTGCCTGACGACAGGCCACAGATCTTTCGCGCTGTTTAATCTGTTTTGGACTGTCAGGAAAATGGACAACAAACCGCAATCATTTAATCATTTACTGAATTATATCGGCAATTTCCATGTTTGTGGAAGGTAAAAGATGAGTCATGTGCAAATAAAATAAAAAAAAAGATCCAGACGCTTCAGAAATGTCATAGTTTTAGATTTTTTAAAAAAATGCAATAACTAACTGTATATGGAATTGAGCGTATTCTGTCTATATTTTGGCTATAAGTTACATTTTCTATATATTTCTATCTTTTCCGTGGTTTATTATAATATAAAAAGTTACTGAACAATAAACAAAATAAAAATTATTCTTACCTTTATGTAAAAATCCTTGAGAGTCTGGTAAATAAATTTGCCAGTTTCTGGTATTATCATATCAAGTGCTAGTGATGAAATTCTCGAAGGAAACTTAAAATCTTCAAAACTCTTACCCGTAGCCAAAAATCTCAAGGTGAATATCGGTCTTTCTTCTGCAGTAATTGCTTGGCACATTCGGGTGTCTGCCTTTGTGATGAAACTAAACTTAACAGTTCGTTGAAATTTTCGTCACACATTCACAATTAAGTCATCCTATGTGATTGTCGTAGTTCATGTGGGAACGATTACTCCTTTCTTGCAACCACTGTTTCATCCAAAACCTCTTTTTGCGTCCCGGTGTTGAGAATAATAATATATTATTCAAGATCGCAATTGCACAACGTTTTCTTCGTAATAAAATGCGACCCATTATGAACGTGAATTATGTTAATGAAACAGTGAATTTGAAACGAACAACTGCACTGCATCCGCGCGAGTTCAAACGACAGTCCGCTGGACTGAAGTTAAAAATCTTCAGTCCACTGGCCTGAAGTTTACGAACTCTAGTGAGTGGGCAGCACACAGTCCATTGCCTGTACAGACCACCGCCTACAGGCAGTTGTCGTTTATGTGTGTGGTGCTTTGAGATTTCAGCCTACAGTTCTTAGTCACAGGCATCGGCCTGCAGTTCGTCTGTAAGTGTGTGGGGCGCTGTATACTAAGTATATGATGAAGCTTGAACCCATACGTTAAACGAGATTAAATATTGCCTACGTGAATATACTGTACAACTGCACACTAAATATTACGCGCCCTGCGGCAAATTTTTGTTCAAGAATCTCTGCAAAACAAACAATCCCACATTGCCAAAAATTTTCACAACAATCAATCAATGAAAAATATTAATTAAAATCAGCATGAATTGATTTTAAATGATGCGAAAAATTACTGAATACTGATTATAATTACGTCACTTAAATGAATGACCAAAAAACCTACGAAATAACGTCAGTGCCGCGATTTGCGTAAGCTTACTGGAATGAGCGACATATTGCAAGCGGAGACGCACGAGAATCCACTTCACCTGGTAACACTTCCAATACGCCGTGCCTCCTGTTTTGTTGAACGAACTGAGGATCTCGGGCATGCCCCTGGCCCATGCCTTCCGAGCCTCTCCCCCTTGCAATATGACGCATGCCTCTGACGACCAAAAGTTGAACAAGTGTGGACATAGCTGAAGGCAGTGAAACAGCTCATTCATCAATGAATATTGCAAATTGTTTGTTTGGTATGAATGTACGATGGCACATAAGAGACACACATTTACACCAGGGGTGTAGCTACTATGGGGCTAGGCGGTGCAGTGCACCGGGGCCCATACACTCTGGGGGCCCCCAAGCGCGGTTGAGAGAGCCTACGAGCCTTCATGGCAAACAGGCGACCTTTTTTTTTTAGCTCTACAGTCGTCTAAGGGGGCCCCTGAGACACAGGAAGCCCCCTCCCTAGAGCCCCATCCTCAGCTCAGGGGGCCCCTACACAAAGCAAAAAAAAAAAAAAAAAAAAAAAAGATCACCCATCTGGCCTGAGGCCTTTTTCACCGGGGCCCTTGTTGACCTAGCTACGCCACTGATTTAGACCGAACGATTCAAGATCTACGAAACACTCAAATCCGGTTTGGTGGTGCGATCAAGGAAATGTAAATAAAACACCTTGAGATTCATTGAAATTTTAATGGAAGAAAATAAATCATTTGGTTCGCATGAAATGCTTACTTAAATTTTGGAAAAAAACTGCATGCACAGGTGCTGGCAGGATTGCTTTAAGGGAGGTGCATCTGTATCTTTTTTTATACATGATATATATATATATATGACACTTATTACTAATTTTAACTAAGGAAACTGAATTTATTGACAAGGTGTTGAACAAATTTTGATAACAACCTTAATGCCTTAAATTATTATTCAAACAATGAATTTAATAATATAGTTTTTGTTTCTTAGTCTTTTTCTGTGTATTTTATTTAATAGCAGGGGGGTGCAAGTCCACCCCAGGCTTAAAAGATATTTATATTCAATATATAGATATTTCAAGTCATTGTTATCATATTATGGACGAAATGATTTGCCAAAACACTGAAATAAAGGTATGTACTGTGTTTAAACTAATATATTATTAGTTGCCTTTATTACTGATGTCACTATATCAGATTTTCCTTTATGTCAAATTTTGATCACAATACAATGAACGTATTTTTATGCGGGTAATTTATTTTTTTATTATTGCAGCTATATCGATCTTTTTCTGGATGTAGCCTCTAAGTCTTTTTTTAAGTCTAATGACCTATATATTAGAATTTAATTCTACATAGTTTTATTGTAGTTCTTTCCAGGCTGATCGATCTTGAGCCACCCTCTTCCAGTTCATGCCTGTAACTCGTTGTATATACTTATCCCAGCGATCCGGGGGTCTTCTTCTTGCTCTTTTCAGGTTTCACGGTATCCAATCCAGCACTACCGTAGTCCATCTTTCATCTCTTTTGCGAGCAATATGACCGGCCCATTGCCATTTTTGGTTCATGACTCTTAATTTAATTGCAATGGAGCACACGCTCCGGAGGCAATTTCCCTACACACCCAACTTTCCTCTATCCTGCACCCACTTACATTTGCCCTCCACGAATTTTAACTTTAAATTCTTTTAACGTTTTCGGTAAGTGTGACTATTAGGGTCCAAGTCTGGCAGGTATATGAGGACCGGTAATACACATTGTTCATATACCTGTTTTTTAAGATGTACTGGCTTGTTAGATTTTAAAACTATGGAATTTCTTCCATATGCTCTCCAGCCCAGCTTTATCCGTCTGTAGATCTCAGGCTTTGAGTCGCCATTCATACTAATCAGTTGGCCAAGATAGATGTACTGATCTACGGACTCAATACCAGAATCTTTGGTGTCTGCCTTGTCTTTATCCTTTTCTGCCCATTTCTTTGCATGATTTTGCTTTTTGATTTATTTATTTTAAGGCCCACTTCACTGCACGCTGCCTCTAGTTCATTTATCAGTTATTTGAGTTCTTCCAGACTGTTTGGGAGTAAAACTATATCATCAGTGAATCTTAAGTTGTTGAGACCTCTTCAGTTTATTCTCAAACCTTGGTTTTTGCCATTGGATTTTTGACACTGCCAACTCTAGGACTGATGTGAATAGCTTGGGGGATATAGTGTCTCCTTGTTTTACCACTAGATTCTATGAATTTTGAACAGCAGTATTAGTAGAAGTACAGGTAGGAACAGAATGACAGGTGACAGTTTTTTTACGGACTAAATCACAATGATTTTTTTTATGAATACTTTAAGCTGCTTTTATAAGATCCGAGTTACTGAAGTTACAGTATTTTAATATGGATGAAAGTAGTTCCGTATTTATCGCGCCAAATGAGACCTGGACCAGGAATAAAACCAATATGACGCACTATAACACAATGTTTTAGGATTCCTAATTTATTTTTAATTGGTTCCCTAATTCTGATACAATTCATTCAGTAGATCTTCCATCTGTGTTGCTGTGTTAACTACAACCGAAATATGTACAAATTACAAAATGAGGTTATGAGCATTACATAACAATAATTCTATTTAGGCAACCGCAGGGAAAAATATTGTCAGAACACTAAGTTAAACCCGTCGTTTTTGACAGGCTTTGATTAATATTCGTTTGATGTAGAAGAATTTGTTTTCGTAAGTGTTCTATTTCTTAAATCATTACTTCATTTTAATTAAAGTAGTTCCACACTGATCACGATATATACAGCATAGACTGCAATTAAAACTAATATTATGTGGAATGACGTAAGTTATTAAGATTTCTTTTTAATTTCTGTTGCTTTTACTGATTCCATATTTCAGCTGCATGTAACTCTGTCAGCTATTCAAATGTTGTAGTAGTGATATAATCACGAATATCAAAAAAGGAAGGTGAAAGAACACTTGAAGATTTTTGATCAATTTTATATCGCCACATATTAATATGTGGGCAATTGAAGTATTGTTTTTCTGGCTGCAATTTAGCGTAATTTGTGGTTAGGATGAAATGCTACCTGGACCAGGATGACAAATGAAAGTTTTTGGTACAGCACAATGCACAAGGAATTACATTGAACTTATTTTATAACACTGTTATTTAGTTAAGCAACTGCAAACAAATGAATTGCCAGAACATTGAAAGAAAATTATGTATTTCATTTGAATCAGCATATTAATTATTATTTGTGACAAACACACAACAGATTAGATTGGCCAGAAAATCAAATACCTCACCCGGTAACCCAGAATGGACTAGAGTAGCAAGCACTTAATGTCGTTGTCAAACCTGGGGAGCATCATATATCTGGGATTCACTGGGTATGAATCAACTGGAACAAACAGGTCAGCTCATTAAAAGCGAACACTGAATAATAAAAAGGATTTTAGGCAACATATGGGTTGATGGGCAGATATGATTGAAATCTAATCAAGAATTGTACAAGAGAACCGAGAATACCATCTTCAAAATGACTGAATTATTAAGGTATGGAATTTCATTAAGCAAAGAGAAACGAGATGGAAAATGTTCCAAGTCAACAACAGGAATGTAACAAAGCTGATATTATTGCTGGTATTCTACTTAATGACTATGTGTATTAATAATGAATACGAGAGTATCTCTCATGATCAAGGGGAGAGAGAGAGAGAGAACAGTAAGACATAACATTGTGTTTCCCTATTCTGAAGGGCACAAGGAAATCCATTAAATGGAAGAATTTAGGTATATTACTTCAATACTTAACTAATATTACCACTGTGTCAGTACAAAAATACCAATTTCTGTTAAATACTGGAATCCTCACTATAAATTAATAAGACTAATGTAAGCAGCAATTCATCCAATTGGAACTGTCTAAATCAATTAAGAAATGATTTCAGATCCATTGCAATAACTGAGATACTCAACACTAAAAATAGATCAACTAAACTGAAGGTCAATGTAGTTGAACCGTTGGAAACCAACAAATGATTTTCTACTCGTTTTATTTTTACAAATAATATTATTTCCGTTGGCAAAGCAACACTGCAAGCACTGGTAATTTGGTGTAGCCACCAAAACTGGCTGTAAAGATCATAAAGCATTTCATGTTCGGTAAACACACAAACTTTCAGAATAAATGAATTCAGATCAGAAACATTAATAGTTAAGCAGAAAATTTCATAAAGAATCTAACACTAAGCAGACAAAGCCTTTATTTGCAATATGTAAAAAAAATATGAGTATATGATATCAATATTTTTAACTAGTTTAAGGCTGGGAAGGTATATGAATTAAAATATGATGATGAGGTATCATAAATATAAGCAGGAAATACACTCACAATTTTTAATTATTTTAAAAAAATACACCAACAACTGGAGGTATCCCTTCCTTGAGGCAGAAGATAATCAAACTACTTTTTCATATCAAACTCAAAGAAATTATATGAATATTTTATTCTCTCTTTTCATAGTCTAACTGCAGTGATGTGAGATGAAATGCTATTGTACTACATGTTGTTATCAAGAATATGTAAAAAAGAAGTAAGAAGCTTTTAATTATAAATAAAAAACAGAAGTTTTAGTAAATAAATATGATCTACAAGTATAATAAATAAATAACAAATTTTATGATTACAGAATTACATAACCTTATGAAGACCATGTAATACCAATAAATTCTGCATTTTTACACAGGTAAATAAAATCACAAAAAAGACTAATAAAATGATAAAATGAAGGATGGGTATCAGCCAAATTTTTAGCACATTAAATAATTCCTTCATAAGTAGTTCTGTGATTGATAATGACAGCACAGATGTAAATATTGTAAACGATTTTTTTTAAAAAAACCTACTGAAACATTTAAACTTCCCAAAAGGAATCAGGTGGAAAGGAATACAATAAAATCTCATCACAACATGTTAACAATGTCACCAACATGTTCATAGTTTTTTCTGTTCATGTATCCTTACACACAATTATTACAAAGCGTCACATCTGACTGACATAAATATTCATTTTGTAATAAAAACCAAACCAATGTAGTAAGCATTTGTATATTATCTACAACTACCGGTATGTTAGAGCTATTTATAATTCTGTGAAGTAATACCAGCTATTTATTGTTGCTCTGAGATTTTACTGCTCTAAGAAAATAGTAGCACTGATTACAATCCATCTGTGTAGCTGTTATTATTCTAATGTAAAATACAATGTTGCAGTCACTTAAACTGGAAAATTCACTGTATATTGTTGCTATGCATGTCATTAAAGCACAACAAGTCTGTTAATTATCTACATACATGTTCATATTTAAAGAGTTTATAAACAAAACTGTATTCACAATGACATACAAAAAAAATTAAAGCAACTATATGAGGAGCAAATTGAAGTGATATCTTACATGTAGTGGGCAAGGTACTGAACCAGAACATATTGCTCAATGGAAGAAAAATACTTATTTTTCCATTACACTGTCAAGTTCATTGATCGTCTCGCGAAGGAGGACATTCCTTTCTCAGAATAAAACTGTTATTAAGCATTCTGAAGAATTCAGAAGTACCACAATTATTAGATTTAAATATTTACATCTTAAGTGAACTATTTTAATACACTAATACTTGAGTATTCAATACTCTCATAGGGCAATGTACAAAATAAATTACAGTCGCAGTATTTCAGTATTTCATACTGTACAATCACACATTTACATTTGTTGTAAACTTTATTATATGCCTCAATACAATGAATATATTAAATGCTGCACTGGAGATTTCAACAATATAAAAAAATTACTTCTGGCTAAGCCACATTTCCTAACACACATTCAAAATGGACAATTAACAAACTTGGCATGCAGAAAAATAGTTTCCACTTTTTCATTTGTGACTAGCATAAAAATAGACTTTCTTTTTACCATTTGAATCACTCCTTAGATTTAAACACAAATTAACACTCTTCTTAAATCAGATGACTGTTACAATCCTATATTACTTTTTTCCACATTTGTATAACAGAAACCAGTACAGTTTTGTCATCTGTTTTGTACTTTTTGTTTTCCTTACATGACTAACAATTGTAGATAAAACAATGGCCATTCATTTATCACACACACATCATATGCACAAGTTATATTTACACGAAGAGAAATTAGAATAAACACACATGCACAGACATTCACATAATGCAGGATGACAACATGCCATTCTGACCCATCGAAATATCCATGAAGTTAAAATTTCTACAGCTCATTTAAAAAAAAAAATTACAGCAGAATACTATTAAATAATCTACAACATCAAAGTTGTAACTTGTACAATCAAATATAATGTAAAATGAATGAGTATCATCACATTAGTAATAAAAATTCATTAATTAAGAATATCAAACTATTTTCTGCTATAATTTCATTGATGGGGAAAATAGTTCAACTGCTAAACATCAGAATATTAAAACTGAAAAGTTCTCATGATTCACAAGTACTAATTTTGAAAGTTTTCAGCAGGTCTTAATTACAAGGAACTCAATTATCCACAGTATAAACAAGATATGTGTAACTTTTTTTATAATACAAGAAATATATTACATATTCACAAAATGTGCCCACTTTTTTCAGCAACACACTGATGCTTAGAAATTTTATACTGAGACAGTAAATATACATCTAAAAATTTGCTAATAAATAGAATTCCTTTTTTTTTTTTTAAATTGATCACCGGTTATTTCAACAGCCTTGTACCACATCAAAATGTGTTACCATCGAAAATGAGGACTACACTGGTTTATTCTGAGAGGTTATTAATACAGGATACTCAGAGCCAGGTCAAGCTGTCACATTAGTTTTCATGTCAAAAATGCAATCAGTCAAATCTGGGAGAACAGGCCGTAATGTAACAAACCCTCAGATGGATGTTCAACTGATGCATTTTCATAATTGTGTACCTATTATTACAGTATTTTAAAAGTACTCTCCAAGTCTGGTATTACCATACAATAATGAAATAGAAATAATAATTAAAAGTCAACAATAAATTCAGATAAAATGGTGTGTAAAATAATGTTTTAAATAGAAATGTATCATTACCAATATAATTAAATTGGTTCTGCAGCATCAATTGCACCATCTGGGGGTGGGGGTTGGGACTGTCATATCACAATGAGCATTCAGAATTTGCAGTGAATACAGATCACTACCCTGCAATTCTTAACACCAAGAATAGCTTCCACATTGTAAGAATAAAAACCAACTCAAAGGTTTCTTTTAAAACCATGACCACTTCACAAACTAATGTAGGCCACACTCCAAGGTCTTCTGTAATCAAGCATTATGTGTATAAAATAAATACATAATTACAAAGAATGTCATACAAAATTATTTGCTATTAAAATCACAGGTAAAAACAAGAAACTACAAAATTAGTGTTTCCGTTTAATGCCTCTCAACAAGAACAAAGTTAAGAGCACAATATTTATAACTTTCTAAAACAAGAAAAGGGATGAAAAAATCCCAATTAAAAAAAAAAAACCTTGCAACAACCAAGGAGCAGGCTCACCAAATGCAAACCATATTTTCCCAACCCCCACTACAGGAGCCATTCTCAAGGATTCAGTATAGTAGGTTTCTTGCGATGTCTTCGTCCAGGCTCCAGGAGATAAGAAAGGTCCAAGGGCTGTTTGCTAGGCAGCCTTGCCAGCAGGCGAAGCAAAATGAGATTCAGGCGTTCCTTTTGGCTTGCTTTCTGTAATATTTAGGCATGATCAATAACCAGCCAGGACATTGTGTTATGTATAATTAATTGAATATTCTTGTATTTGTACTGTAAAATACTGATAAATTCATTTCTACGATACTTTGCACATATAGCATCCCCTGAAAACTAAAATACTTCAATATAGTTTAGTAGCACCACATAATTTCTTACAAATATATATAAAACAATCAAGCAATCTACATAGTTTTAAAATGGAGCACAAAAGATACAGATTACTACTATGCATATACTCCACATTTAGACTACTTAGGTCACAAATAGGAAGCTATACATTACTTGATTGATTAGGCAACTCAATATGCTCTATCTTCTCAAGTTGAAATTCACTCCTGTTAAAAGATTTTATGTTTCTCCAGACTATTAGTTATATCTTTAGACAAAATAACTTGCTAAGTTCCAAACATAAAGCTTTATTTTCTTGTCAAACACATTTAAATTGAAATGTCTTACATATGTTCAAATACAAGTTTCTTCAGCTCATGTCTTCAAAATAACATTTCTTCAACCCAAATACCTCCTTGCTCCTCCCATATACCCTTTAAAATATTTCCTGAGCTCTGATAGCTGTCTGAACAAAAATTCCAAACTCCTTGTCTGGCAAAACAATCCCATTGCTTTTTCCCTTGCATCAGACAGCAATGTGCACAGTTTTTCAATCAACTTCACCAACCCCCCACTAAAGAAATCTTTACAAACGTAGGTCATGTCAATTTATTATTTACCAGTTAAAACTGCATAAACTGTACTGGTTCACAAACAGATATTATTATGAAACAATTGTAACTGAATATCTAGCATTCAACTCAAATCCAGACTATTTCATAGCTGTGTGTGTCCATTCAGGCTTTACAATCAATGTCAACAGAAACTACAGCAGTTAGTAATGCACCAAAAGTTAGGTGAAGGCAACTTGAAAGTTCATAGTGGGAACCAAGACTCATCCTGCTGCCAACTTGAGATTTATCCTTCCCTATCCAATCTCCCTCTTTAATCCAGCAGTCCTCATTAACTTTCTTATTTCATTAAAATGAAAATAGGGAAGAGGAGGAACCGACATTAACCAAAGGTGAAGGCAGGATGGTGTCATAAAAAATATTGGAATTTTGATGTCTAATACCTTCTTCAGCAGGAGTACATGATGTGCTTCATGTTGATCTGCACCAAAAATCTGATTGTTTTGTGAATGCCATCATTTTTGTAAGTGAAGATTCATTCCCATATCATTACTTTCGTCTTTAGTAGTTAAGGAAATCTCATATACGCTGTATTATTTTTACTAAATCAATTTTTTGTTTTGTTTTCTACCTAGCTGTCTACTACTATGAACAACCCAAGTACCATAACAATTAGTAGTTACTTTCTTTCTGATTCTCAACTCGAGCACAAATTGTATTCTTCTACTGATAATAGGTTTGATCTAAAAATACAATAGTTATTAGTCTCTGTTTGTGCACGAGTGCTACCATCTGTATTAAGTGATAATTCCTATTTCTGATATTATTTTCCATTACCATTACTTAGTCAATATTTTAGGGGTAAGCTGCAGCAGGTGCACATTGAAAAATATCAATAGTCTCAGCAACTCCAAGTTTGTGTGTTTTTACCATCATCTATTCTATGCAATTAAACCTCTTTAATTTATTTTCATTTAGATACTGGCTGTGATTGCAACTTCATCTTTACAGAATCTGAGATTTGTTGGGTTGGTATGGAAAAGCAGAGGTTCTTACCACCCCTCAAAACTCACACTAAATCTGAATCTTTTTCCATAATAGTGTTTATGTTTTAAGCAGACCATATTTACTATAAATGTGGTAAACATTGCAATTGTTCTGTAATAGCTCTTATTCATTTGTGGAGTCAAGGAAGCCATTAGAGAGGGCAAATGCAGATCCAGGATAGTGGCCGGAGTGTGAGGGTAAGCCAATATAAAGTTCAGGGTGCTGAAGGCATTGAAATTTAGAAGCTAGTTTTCCCAAAGCATCCAGATCATGTAAAGATCATCAACATGAGGGGTTTCAGAGGAATTTTCTCTAAAAATGCATGTTCCATGCAATCTATGAAGTTAGCTAGCATAAGAACGGGCCATAAGATTGCCCTTGGTGATATCACAGGTTTTGTGGTATATCTGCCTTCAAAATAGTATCAGTTATTGTTCAGTTATCAGGTGGGCTAGGTCGGAGAGGAAAATGTGCTGAGGAGGCTGTTGGGAAGGCACTGATCCAAAAAATGTTCCATGGCAAGGAACCCATTGCAGTGAGTAATGTTTATGTACAAGGAGGTTACATTAACTGTTACCAGGATGGAGTCAAAAGGAAGGTGTGTGGGAATAGTACAAAGACAGAAGAGTAAATGTGTGTATTTGATATGGGAGACGAGCTGTGACACTATGGGCTGTGATCTAGCCCTAGTCTGTCAGCAACCCTCCCATATGAAGGATACACAATGCTGTTTCTTCCGCCTTTCAACTGCCCCCTCTAACGCTAACCTCTTCATAAACAGCCAAGAACAAGCATTTTTAGAGAAGGTCCGTTAGAAACCCATCATGCATATCAGATTCATAGATGAATGATAAGATCTGAGCCTGAAGGGAAAACAATTGTCTAAATTTCCTGAACTATTTCAATGCCTTTTCAAGCTCACGCATATCCTGAAAATTGACTTCATTGACACTGATCATTGGATGCCATTTTGGGCTTTATTTTTTCACACTATCAAAACCATTCTGAAACTGCTTGACCCCATTGAACACTCAGATTAGTATCACTGAACTGGAGCCTGTTCCAGATTTCACATCTTTGTTGGTGAGAAAACTAATAGTAAAGTGTTGTGTAAAAGATGCTGTTCCTCTTTCACTCATAGCGATACAGAAAATGCGGATGTGTGTGCGACGGCTGTGGGCATCTCCATTCCCTCCCCACTTTTATCCCACCAAGCCTTTGCTCAGGTCACTCTGCAGGTGGGGATTGATCTAACAACACATTCTGGAGACCAGACACCATCAGACATCAATCTCAGATAGTACAGAGGCTTTCCTCAGCCTCGTTTATGCATCACTTGCCAATATCATTAATTTAAATATACAGAGCTTATTTTTTTTATTTTTAAATGAATATTTCCATCTCTTTTCCATGTCCCCTTTTTTTTATCTTATTTTTTTTTTTTTTTTACTTTTACACTTTGTCGACGTTGAGGTCATTAGAGGTGGGATGGAACTGGGGACAAGGAATGGGAAGGAATTTGGCCATGGCCTTTTGAAGGAAGCATCCTGGCATTATCCTGGAGTGATTTGGGGGAAACCAAGGAAATCCCAAATCTGGATGCCTGGATGGGGATTCGAACCAGTGTCCTCCCGAAAGCGAACCGTTCACCCACAACGCTCTGTTTATTTTAGTTAATTTCTTTTCCACGATTAATATTTCTGATGATATCACTGTTGCTTCTCCACGATCTCCCCAACAATCAAATCATTATACATGTGGCTGTGTTGACCATTGACACTTGCGTGAGCTCAGTTACACGATTTTATGTTCTTAAAATAAAGGGCATTTCATGAAATATTGTGTAATTTGTATTTGTGGAGTGTTTTTTGTTGCTGCTGCCCTCCTCCCTTCAACTTTGGTGAGTAGAGAGTCAATCAAGTGACGATATGATCTCATCTAACCAACCAAGTGTCTCATCTACCTGCAAGAATTAGGTTCAACACCAAAATATTGTGTGTACATCGTACCCAGCTGCTTTTTTTTTATTATTATTATTTTTTTTTTACAGTAGTAGTGGATTTTATTTCCCTATTCTTCCTTTGTGTCACTGATTTAAAGCATTCTCCTGCTCATTATTATTATATGCTGTTAGGAAACAAAGGAGCTATGAAATAGGTCAATTAAAACATATGAATAGATAATAACCAGGGGCTTACAAAAACTGAAGGTTGCCATGGCATCAAAACATGGATAAACATGTACACACATAAGAGTATTGGGTTTTTTTTATATCCCTTCTGCAATAATAGAGTGAGGAGGCTGCCTGACCCGTGTTTCAATGCCATTGCACTCTTCAACTCTGGTACATGGTGGTAATTCTCCTATCCAAATGTTTTAACTTACAACCACTTTATAGTGCCTTAGAGCGAGAGAGATAGAGAGAGAACTAAGTGCTGATAAACAAGAAAAGATGAAACAAGGTATACATCTAGCACTGTAAAACTATGTAGTAAATTAGCAAGATGAAAATGATTCAAACAGAAAAGTCATTAAAAATCATCTGAAATATGAATCATTAACATTCAAAATGACTAAAGTCTTTATTAAAATTATTAGTTCATGTACAGGCAAAATGCATCAAGCTATGCTATATTTTAATGCACATTATTAAGCAGAAAACAGATACTTTACAATGCAGATATTGATGAATGAATGAGGGCATTTTTTTTTTTTCTTTTCTCTTTGAGGAAAATATGAATTGAGTAGCAAAATGATCAATTAGAGCACAAAGAAATGTTAGCCATCAAATGAATGTAGCCTTTACATAAAGTGAGAAATAGCATGCAATAATTTTAAAACTTTTGATTTACACACTTCAAACACATCACATACAAATGACCATTCATTAGCATAACTTGCATCTGCACTAAAGCTATTGCAGTTAGTATCAATAACAATAGGTGCCACCTTAAATTCTATTGTTTTGTGTCATCATATCATTCAGAAAGCACCATTGTTGCAGGACAGCAGAAAGATCCGCGACCACATTATGAAATGATAACACTGCTGATTGTTTGTAAGTTCAGTCTAAATTTATTAATAAGCCACATAAAAAGTCCCACACCACCACCAACACTTTAGCTAATCAAATTGACCGTCCAAATAATAATATCGGAGTTCCTTTCTCGAAGATTGCAAGTTCTCACCACACAGTTTGGCTTAGCCAACACCACACCAATCACTCACTTCAGACAAAACCATCTAATTTCAATACATAATCAAAACTTAACAAACAAACAAAAAGTTGTCAAAAATATAAGAATACTATGCCAAAGTGTCTTACATTTCCTGCACTCTGAGTAACTTCAGCTAGCTTTATGACATTTTTACACAATTTTGAGTCAGAAAGTAGCGCAGGTCTGCAACCACCACAAACTGAGCTGCGATACAAATGACAACAATATCGAAACCAGGTCTTTCATAGTTTCCTGCATCACATGAAAATGTTTCTCGAAGGCTTGAGATTTCCTAAAGAATTAATCCTACTGGAATTACTCCTTTAAGTTCTAAAAATGCTTTAGCCTAGCTCAGAATAATTCCAAAACTGATTATACTCCTGCTAACCAGTTTTTAATGACTTTTCTACGAATAAAACCCTACATCAACAAATTACTGTCTTGTCACATGAGCTTAGGCTTCTATACACATAACTTTAAATTATGAGTATAAATTAAAAGTGAATGCCTACCAAATATGAGAAAATGAGTTCTGAATAGTTCTGTAGTAGATGTTCTCACGAGAAATCCTAAGCTACAGAAATATGGACTTATTAATACTAGCAACACAATTGCCAAACATTACAGGAAAACTTGGAATTTTTTTAGAACAAATGCTGTAACAACAAGAAAAATTTCTTAAAAGGTTGTTGTTGGGAAATGGTACCTGATACATTTAAAAAAAAAGGATGACAAAGATTAACTGGGGGCAAAAACAACTGTATGTATCTGGTTATGGTTTAACATGGAGTCATCTTGTTTTTATCTCAGAAAATGTGAGTAGTATACACACTGAAAATTACATCCATTCCCATAATACTAACAATTGTTTGATTCCTTAATCAGTTTCTTTGAGAGATATGTTGAAATACCTTTCCTGAAAGCTACCCTAATCATCGTGTATAGACAGCACAATTTTTTGCAATACGTCATTTCCACACACTAATTAATTTTTCATACGCACAAGCTAATAGTGATAGTAGGTTTTTTCCCCATCTTTCCCCATGTAACCACCACCAGACAATCAAAATTATCTCTTTTCTCTCTCTCTCTTTTTTTTTTAAAAATCACGGTTTAAAACAAGTATTAATCCAGTGTGAAATGAAAAGCTAGTTGACTACAAAAACTTATTAAAAAAAATGGCTAAAACTACTATGAAAAATAATACAAAGCTAGTATCAAACATATACTTCATGGTAATTGGTTCCTTAATTGTTACCAGCTCCAATGTGAAATTTACTGTTACACTATTAATTTAAGATAGAAAACCAGAATATTGTATGAATTATTAGTTGTTATAGAACACAAAAGCATTCAACACAACCAAATATATGAAAACTGAACACACTATATTTACAGCATCAGTGCAGCAGTGATAAGAGTATGGAAAACTTGCATGCAATTAAGCAATAAAGCAAAGCAGCAACATGCCTTTCGTGCCAAAGTGTCATCCCTTACTCTTGCTAGAGGCATTTCTTCCTCGTCATCCTGGTGAACAGGCAGTTGTGGTGCTGGAGCTTTGGATTCTTCTTCTGTTGTCCTTGAGCCTGCACTTCTGCCTCTTGACCTGGGAGCAACTGGTCCATGTGGCTGCAAGAATTTTATATTCCAAAATAGCTATTTTTTCTAACGTTTAATCCTGTCAACTTAAATGGTAGACATTTTCAGTCAGATATGAGCACTAAAAGATATCATCACAATATGATACTTCATTTACAGCAAAGCAGAGCAAATATGAGCTAGGTTCGAGATTTAGTAGCAGAATGATTAAAAAAATTCAATTGTGGTCATTAAACTGAATAAAACCTAGGGTATGGAGACAGCTTGATGTTGTGTTAGAAACAGGACAACTTCCATATGATTCAGTATCTCCTCAAGTGCCTTTCTAGTTATTTTATAGGCAAACTTAATGCAGTACATGTTGTTACACAAGTTGCAATGCAACATATTTCACTTGAAATATAATAATAGATAGGCTACAAATCTATTTAATTAACCTTAATAACCTTTTGTTGTTCAGATTTTTTTTTTTAGATTACCAAGACCAGCCTAAATAATGCATTAAGTTCTCTCTAATTATATATATATATATATACAGTTTCAGCATAAGTATTTTATGGTTCTTATCAGTTTAACACATTGTTAACCAACAGTTAGGTAATTTACAATGAGTAAAACATACCGTGTAAGTTCTCTGAGGTTTAAGACGAGTATCAAACATCTCAAATGCATAACTTTTTGTGCAAACAGAATGTTTTGGTTTTGCTATTTTAGTGAAAAGATGTGCACTCTTATCAACTCTAT
This sequence comes from Vandiemenella viatica, assembly GCA_031002005.1. NCBI lineage: Eukaryota > Metazoa > Arthropoda > Insecta > Orthoptera > Morabidae > Vandiemenella > Vandiemenella viatica. The sequence goes on along the minus strand of JARYHS010012519.1, from coordinate 172,024,426 downwards.
ATTCACATATGTACACATGCTCTTCTGGTGCACCAACTGGTCTTCCTTTGCAGTATGTATTCAGATCCAACACCCAGCAATGTCCCATGATGAGATCAAGAGGGACTACTTCATATAGTGGGACTCTCATTACTTCATTTGGAAAAAACTTGCGAGAGGGTTCATGGTAAGTTTCATGAGGTCGAAGATAATGATGACCAAATGCAAACCTTTCATTTCTAAAAAGAAAGAAAAAAATAATATGGAAATTATGTTTATCATTTTTACAATTATTTAAGCATCAATATCATTACTCACATACACTCACAGTTATATTAAAGATTGTCTCATTAAAAGCAAAAAAACATAACCAACTATTGGCAAAGTAACACTTAAAAAGCAAGTAAACAAAATTGATTTTCCTAATGATATTTTTTTAAATTGTTGGCTTCTGCTTTGTATTCACCTCCAACGATTTATTTGCTGATGGGATTTAATTTATAACTTCATATTATACGTATATTGTACAATTCTGATTCGAAATAAACAAGCTCCAATTATTATGCTCTAAAAGTCTAAATCTTAGGAACTGCTTAAAACACATCCTACTAAAAGAAACTGAAATCTTACTTTTCATCCTTCCATAGCTTTTCTATCCTAAAAATGTCCAGATCTGAATACTTTACATCCTTTACAGTTTTATAGGTATGTTTTGTTGGTGGCGATGTTTTCGGTGCACTTTCCTCTATCATATCTCGAAGCACATACACTGTGTCACCTGTAAAAAAAAGAAGATATATGATTAATTTCAAATGGTAAAATATGATTTTTTACCTCTTTCATGATATAAGTGAAAGACAGGAATCTGATAATGAATGGACAATGTTATAACAGCTAATCAAAGTATTGCAAAGATTAATAATTTAAATTTTCTGCTAGCAGATCCAAATTTTCATCATTTGTTGTATTAACCAGTTAATGTTCATCCACTTAATGTGTTGGCTCTGGTGACGATTAAGTTTTTGTCAACTGAAATCCTTATTCCCCGTATTGTCTGTAGATTTTATATCTTTACTGCAAACCGATTCTTGATAACATTCCTATTAAGTTTTTGTCAACTGAATCTTTATTCCCTGTATTATCTGTAGATTTTATACCTACCTTCACTGCAAAATAATTCTTCATACCATTTCTTTCCTCTCTTAAGAGGGTATGTAGAGAAACAATTCAAATAAAATTAGATAGAAAAAGTACACCTATCATTCACTGCAAATGAAGGCAGGTGGGCTGTGATGAGCACATAAACAATTTACAGTATTACTACAAAAATGATTAAGGTCTATACTGAAATACTATAAATTGTGTTAATGTTTGTGTGTTCGTTATAGCCCTTCTGCCTTCATCTGTAGTGAATGATATCCTTCCTTATTTTCATTGCCTAACAGTATTTTGTCATTATTATCCAAAAACTGGAACAGTCTGCCTGGAACCGAAATCTGGATTCCACTGAATGTTAACACAGCAAAATCCTTCATCCATGTAGGCAAGCGGTGGTTGGAATGAGGGGAGGGTGGGGCTAGGAAATTAGCTGATAATAATAATTTGAAGTATGACATCTCCTAAAATAATGTGTTTACTATTTACATAACTCTTTAAAATCCAAAAAGAAACTGAAAGATTCTATTCTTCTTTTGTTTCACATTATTGTTATTTGAATAACAAAACTGAAAGCTGTTTTTGTGGTCTTCCGACAATATTTTTGGCACCCATCTTGCACAAAACTTGTGATAATCAAGCTCCTCCAATACAATTTCATGCAGTACATATCGTGAAATGAAGCAAGAGTTTTGTGATCGTAAAGTGGTGATTTTCACACATTTTATCATCGATTTTCTTCACACATTTAATCACTGATTTTCACAGTTGGTTCATCAGTCACAAGGTTAGGCTGACCACTGCAGTTGTCATCAGGAACATTCATGTCGCCATTTTTAAACTGAATGCACCACCGACTCACTCCACCCTCACTCATTATTCCATCTCCATACACCTGAAAAAGTTGCCAATGCATTTCAATTGGTTTGAGGTTTTTGACGAGTAAAAACCGACCACTGAACGCACCTCACAAATCACAGGATTTTCTATTGAAGCACACATTTCAATAACTCATAACAAACAAAGGAGGAAAACCTCAGTTCATATGCTACAACAGCTGAATGTGTACTAAGTGTAAAAATGTTTTGACGCCAAGATGACAGCTACATCTCCTCGCTAGGCACAAATGTAAGTTACTTTCTGGATATCCCTCATATTATGGAGAATGTATACAATGTGGAATGACGAACAAATAAATTTAGTGCAGCAATGTCTTCACAGCTAACAATCAGAACAAATTAGCTGGTGATGCAAAATGTAAGAAAGGATTGTAAAGAGTAAAGAATAAAATAATAATAAAAAACAACAGACTGAAAGTGTCCAGATATTTTCCCAACCTTGAACGATAATATTCTCAAAACACCAGTGTTGGTGTATCCAACATTTATAACATTTTAATCGGTGACACACAGTACAAATAATTCAAAACTGTTCCATACTAGGAATGGTGATCCTCCATATGAAAGTTAAATTTTGTATACAATTCTTAAACATGTGTTGGATACACGATAAGTTTGAAAATTTTAATTGTTGGGTCTTATGAAGTTACATTTTTAGTGGTACTGTTGATTGACGTTACTCTGTTAATGAAAGCCACATACCAATCAACAGAGGCATCAATGCATTGTGGTCATCTCCAAGAGGACATACTAGGCCATTTTTTCTTGAAGGGACTGCCACAGAAATCTCCTTTCATAATAAACATGTGACGGATGTTACGAAGGAGCCATGCGAAAAGTTCATCTGTCCCTAGACTTACCACAAGTGTTCTCTAAAGAAAAACAATGACAAACCTTACTTGTGAATCTCAAGTACAGTAAACAAGATAAAAATGGAGGCAAAAAATTACTTAACACATCATCTGGTGTCCAATGATTGAAGTGTCCCACTCTGATGCCCAGCTCTGGACGTCCTAACACATCAACAACCGACGACAGTGTTGAAGAAGTGAAAAAATGAGTCTGGGAAATTGCCGTACCACTATTAGAGAGGTTGCTGATGAAGTCAGAATATCATTTCGTTCATGCCAAGCAATATTGCTGATAACTATGTACGTTCACGCAGCGGCAATGCTTTATAAAAACTTCTCGGGTTTCAAGCCGCATCAAAATTGAGCCGTCTGGCGACGTTTCGGAAGCTTGCACTGCTTCCATTGTCAAGCCCCGCTTAACAATACTGAAGTCTGCCGCACGGTAGTCTTTTATATAGCGCCAGCAGCCGGGAGCGGAGGGGAAAGCGCGTGGAGGGGCGGTCTAGTTGGACCCTGCTCGCTTGGTGACGTCACGATCGGGTCACTCCTATGCCCTAATATGGCTCGATTCCGTCTCGTTTGTAATAATCCAATTACTGTATTCCAAGCTTGGCTTAAATTGAGGCCTTGATCACGATTAATAACATTATTGCTAAGCCTAATCTCAATAGCCTCCTTCACAACACTGTCCCAAAAGTTATCTGCGTAACAAAGCCGTGTCGTTTTGTAGAAGCATGGCTCATGTCCGTTGTCAATGGCGTGTTGGACTTTTTGTCCAAGTTTAAAATGTCTGATGTGTTCCTTGCTGATGTTTTTGGCATGAAAATAAAATAAGAGAAATCAGGGCCAGAACGGATTATTTTTTGTTTTCATTTTTTCCATGAACGATTAGGGAATGGAATAGAAAGGATTTACCGGTCGAGTAAACTTAAAATCCGACAGGAGTAGCTTTCGATAAAGCTCTCCGGCCATCCTGATCTGGGTTTTCCATGGTTTTCCTAGATCACTCCACACGAATGCTGGGATGGTTCCTCACAACACTCATGGCCGCCTCCTGCCATATCCCGTACATCCCTTCCAAACTATTACCCTTTCGGATAGGTGCAATGCACTCTCCGCCACACACTTTTAGTGAATCATGGAGTAATAGTAATAGAAACATGTCGCAGCAAAGTTCGTTCCGAAATTGCTGAATTTAAACAAACACAACATCATGTAGACATTATATAAATATTGTTCTTGGGTGACTAGCCGAGTTATAGGAGTGTTATAATAACTCGGCTACTCGCCTAAGAACAATATTTATATTCTCAATGCCGAGAAAAACTATGTAATTATGTATCATGTAGACATTGGTAAGGAATTTCTGAATGAAGTCAACAATGATACAGAACTTCTTAAAATGGTCATAACAGTTGACTAAACACGGGTGTATGTATGAAGTTGAAAGCAATGCCAAATCACCCCAATGGAAGCTGCCTGAAGAGCCAAGACAGAAAAAAATCAACAAGATTCTTCTCACTGATTTGTTTTAATGGCATTGTGTATCATAAGTTCCTGCCAAATGATCATACTGTTAATAAGGAATACTACATGGAAGTAACGTGGCATCTGCATGAAGCAATGCACTAAGAACATCCAGAATTGTGGCAAAACCACTCATGGAAATTGTATTACAATACTGCTCCCGCTCCCACTGAATGACTAATTTGATTTTTTTCATTAAAGGGGGGAAAATCCAACGAGGTATTAAATTTTTCAGAATCAGAAATATAAACTCCATGTTAAGTTTAGTAAAAACTACTAAAGTAGTATATTAACCATGACATGTTTCACATCCCAGAGGTGCTTCCTCAGCAAGGATTCATGAAACAGGACTGATAAATAAATAAATAAATAAAATAGTGTGGAATTACAAATTTCTAATATTGAGACTACGATGTATTGAAAAATGAGAGCATCTGTGAGGATTCTGTTTTTCACTCAGAAGGTACAGATCCCTGGTAAGTAATTAAACAGATATATTATACAACCACCTTGTGACTTTTTTTTTTCTAGTCGTGAAATAAAAGCTAATGGAAATCTATACATGTTTAAGATCAATACTGCTCTGTAACTATGTTAATGATGATAACTTTCCCTATGAAAAATTGAAATAACTATACAGCACAAATTATTTTCAATTTAAAAATGAAACTGCTGTCAGCTGCACAGGAAAATGCAAAATATTGCATTTTCATGCACCGATTTTAATATTGGCACCAAAACGCTCACAGCTGTCATGGTCTCTCTTGTGATTTCACATCTCTGCTCGTGACGGTGTAAACAAATGGGCGGTTTGCTTATTTTGTGGGTGAAATAAGTTCTATGGTTTACAAGGGGTGTGTGGTGCTCGACGCAACTTGGCATATTTGCCTACAAAGTCTTCAATCTATTTTTTTTAAGTCTACTTTGTCGTAAGTTTTGACTTAAAATTTTATTGATAAATAAATCACAACTTCAGATGTTAAATTGCCATTCGTTGTAAATGTGAGGAAATTTTTTATAAGTACAGTTGTTAAACGATATGGAAAATTACATGAAGTATCATAGGCAGCACTATCATAACCATGGTGTCGCAATTTGATTATGAATTCTGAAGTAACTCCATGAAACAAACCGAAAGTAAAGAATATATTTATTTTTTTTTTGATATCTCGCTTAGTGCTTGAGATATTGAATACAAAAAATCAGTTCGTTGTCCTTTGGTGGCGTTTTTCTTCTGGTCCAGGCCGTATTTCAACCTAATGACAACCGCTAGGAAGATAATAAAACACCTATTGTTCATGTCCAGTGTGTAGTTCCCTGTGGGTTTGGTGATTTTTTTTTTGTCCAGGTTGCATTCAATCTAACTTCCTTAATTTTTGAGATATGATATTTCGTGAAATAAGATATCAAAATTTTTTATTCTTTACTTACAATTCGTCTCATAGACTTACAGAAGAATCCAGCATCAAATTTGGTTTTGGTGAAATTTTTCTTCAGGTTATAGTCACATTTCGATGTAACCACCTTACTTTTGGGACAGTAGGCCTATATCTCAAGAACTAAACGAGATATCAAACAAACGTTATTCCTTACTTTCGATTTGTCTCTTAGAGTTACTTAAGAATCTAACACCAAATTGCAGCTCTACGGTTATCGTAGAATCCCCGGTTCAACGAATGCCGAAAAATATTTCAACCTGAATAGGACGATAGGTTGGGACTTTCTTAGAAAATATGATCAAAATAAATTTCTAGCTATACAACAATTTGTATAACCTCTAATACAGAAAGAAACAGCTTTATATTCATAACAATACTGTTGGAAAAACAGTGTTGAATGAATGTAAACAGATTTTTAACTTTAACTAACCCAGCGCGGAAAAAAAAATAGTTGAAGAAATCACTCAAGGATTTTTTAAAACAGTAATTACATTAATGGTTAACAACTACACATTCTTCTGCGAAGCAAGTCATATTAAACATATTTTAAAAGATACTACAATGAAATATTCAAAATTACTCAAAATGTATACGCCGCTGATTAAAATCACTAATTACAGATTTGTATTAAGTAAAACGCTCCACTAACGCACAAGCTTCTAAAATTCCTTATGTACGTTTTATCGCAATATCGTGTTATGTATAACGTAATAGATACACTTACTTGGACGTTTTGACATTCTGGATTTCTGCTGAGCAGAAATTACTGTTTGATGCAAAAAACATTCTCCGCATCACATCACTTCTAGGCAAATTAGAGCTATTTGCCTTAGTAAAACCAACTTCCATTTCGAGTATAAGTAGAGCAATTGTTTTACAACCAGCACTGAAACCTTAAAAATCTTAAATACGCGACGGAAAGATCGTCAACAAACGTAAATAGACGGGAGCAAAACTAGCGTGAGCTGATAATGCGCTCCAATTGGTGTTTCGTATTGCGTGACTAACAGCTGTCTTTTTGCATTTTTATTTGATTAAAACTAGTATGTTTTTAACTCCTATCCAACAAATGAAGTTGTTTTTTGGTATCCTTACAACTTACTCTATCAGTATAAATTAAGGTTTCATAGTTAGTGTCAAGTACCTCATTATTTGTAAGTTAGCAAACAATAATAAAGACAATATTTCACACATCTTTTACAGTACCTTGACGTAGCTGTAATGTCCCTCTAAGCAATGTTATGTAGTATGTCAGCCCTGGAACAGCATTGGGTGGTTGTGGAGACATAAGTATTTCTAACTCAACTGGCCGTGGATTGCACTGCTCACAAAGGTAATGCTCCACACCTTCGTCTGCTCTAACACAGTCACAGTGTTGCCATACTAGGCACCGCTCACACTGAATCATCATGCCTCATCCTTATAAAGACCACATATGCAACGAATCACATCCTCCTCTTCACCACCTGCATGAGCAAAAATTTACTACTGTTAATTCTAATAACCATGAACTACTACTCTTACTGACTGCTTAGGACCTCAATTCAACATGAAGAAATAAAAGATTGGATAATATTACTACTATCATTAGTGGTAAACTATAACAATTTTTTAATAACAACAGTTACATCATTCTTTGAAAAAGATTAATTATCTGGATGGCTAATACAAAAGGAAAGATGATTTCAAAAATTTAAACTACTGTTTTTAAACACAAAACTTACAGTACTAATCAAAAATTGTTTCTGAACAAATCATCCAGTACTAGATTCTTCATACTCCTGGAATACATTTATTACAATTCCATCTCTTTGTCAGAATCTTCAAGAAAATGTTAATCCATAAGGAAAATATATGAAGGATATAGAAGGTGTGGCATAATATCAATTTATTGTATCGTTAATTTTTCTGCAGTGTTTCTTGCAAAAAAAAAGAGCATAGAATTATTTGTGCAACCACACTACTTCATTTCTCTTAACCAGAACTGCTGCTGGTTATGCAGTTATTGATGAATATAACCAATTTCTTGACACTAAGCACCCACATTCATAACCTGACCGTTTGTAATTAAAAGTAGCTGTGCCTTTGTTCACAAGTAATTTTATATTTATGCTGTTAACTCGCAGATACAGGTACTAACAACGAAAAATTGAATGGGCATGAAACAGCAAAGAAGGGGCCCTATTTTACCTCTTTCTTGGATCTCCTCTTTTCCTTCTGAATTTAGGTTGCATGGAAATGTTTTAAGCAAGTTTATGCACATCATTTGTTTCTATCACCCCCTGTAACTGTCAACAGTTCAGAATATTTTATGTTTGTTTATGTCCCACAAGCACACTTCAGTACTTATAAAAACACTTCTCAGTAAGCAATACTTTAAGTGTTCGGGGCCTGGTGTGTGTACAAATGGACATATACATATATAAAGCAGCCAAGGTTGGCCCATGGAAGCAGGGTAACTCGGTGGTGGGCAATTATGGGATTAATGAAAGAAATGACAGAGGTAAGAGATTTGTAAAATTCACCGAATACTCAAAAATGCCTACTGTGAACATATTTTTCAAAAAGCATCCTTTCAAAAAGTGAACACACAGAAGCCTAAACTTCAGCATAAAAATTAGATAGATTTTGTTCTTTCGAATACTCCTCACACTGTTAAACATGTCTCTGAAGATGTTCTACAAGTTTAAAACAGGCATCAACCACCGACTAATAAGAGCAAGGATTGAGGCAGAAATAAATAAATTTATAAGAAGCAAGACCAAAATTATTAATCCTAAAAACTTGGAGGAAAGCAAACAAGAATTCCAACAGATGCTCCAGGGAAAGCTTCAAGAAACCAGCAATGAAGACTTGGCAGCTTCTGTCGTAACATCATCCAAAAGAACAAATTCAGAAATAAAAAAAGATCTACTGAACAAGAGGAGGGAAATGAAGATTCGGTCTGATTATGACTCGATTATTCTGAGCTGTGTAAAACTCTGAGGAAAAACATGAAAGCTGATATAAAGTTGTACAACGAAAAAATTGTTAAAGGATAGTTTAGAAAAGAAAACAGGTTTGAAGAGAGCAAAGCAAAAGCTTATGCTTGGTAAGAGGCAGATAATAGCAATGTGGAAACAACGGCAGAATTACTGACAAAATGAAATTTTAAAATTCATCAGAGGTTATTATAGTAGCCTACATGGAAGCTCAGAGAAAGCTCCGATATTCTCTGCCGTCTCTAATGTATCCACAGTGCCAGATATACAGGGTGTCCACAAATGAATATCGGGGTTTTAATGCTTTATAAGATTTATTACATTATCCTTACAGTTATAAATGATATGTCAAATGAAAGAGCAACTCAAACAGTTTTGTTCGTTGGCACTAGTGCGCATGTGCGTGAAATGTTTCCGCTGCGATCCGCTAGAATGCGGTAGTAGCAAAGATGGCGACTAGTGAAGAGAAAGCGTTTTGTGATTTACAGTTTGCAAAGACTGAATCTGTAGTTACTGTGCAGCGTGCGTTCCGCGTTAAGTTCGGGCGTGATCCTCCAAGTGACAATAACATCCGAAGATGGTATCATCAGTTTGAAGATACAGGCTGCCTTTGTAAAGGGAAGAGCACGGGACGACCAAGAGTTAGCGAAGAGACTGTTGAGCGAGTGAGAGAGTCGTTCACTCGTAGACCAAAGAAATCTGTTCGGAAGGCTAGTCGCGAATTAGAAATTTCTAAGTCGACTGTTTGGAAAGTTTTAAGGAAACGCTTGCAACTACGTCCTTACCGTTTACAGTTGTTACAGGCTCTAAAGCCTGCAGACCATGGTTTACGTGCCAAATTCGCTAACGAAATGTTGTTACAATGACGATGAAGATTTTCTACATGTTGTCTTCAGTGATGAATTGACCTTTCACCTCAGTGGATATGTTAACACTCATAATGTGCGGATCTGGGGCTCAGAAAATCCTCAAGAGATCGTACAAGTGCAACGAGACTCCCCTAAAATCAATGTTTTTAGTGCCGTATCCCGGCGGAAAGTTTACGGACCTTTCTTTTTTTATGAACCGACTGTAACTGGTACTTCTTACCTTGATACACTAGAGCAATGGCTCCTCCCTCAGTTGGAACAATATGAACCAGAGAACTTCATTTTCCAGCAAGATGGTGCGCCACCTCACTGGCATAACGAAGTACGCGGTTGGTTGAACGTAACTGTACCCGACCGCTGGATTGGCCGCAAGGGGCCCAATGACAGAGCTTGCTATGCGTGGCCTCCACGTTCACCTGACCTAACGCCATGCGATTTCTACCTATGGGGTTTCATCAAGGATCGTGTGTATGTGCCTCCGTTACCAGCCGATCTCCTTGGATTTCGACAGAGGATTGAAGCAGCTGTTGCAACTGTTACTGAAGACACACTGCTCAACGTTTGGGAAGAACTCGGCTACAGACTTGATGTGTGCCGTGTGACAAATGGTGCCCACATAGAACACTTGTAAGCTTGTATAGAAAACTGTTTGAGTTGCTCTTTCATTTGACATATCATTTATAACTGTAAGGATAATGTAATAAATCTTATAAAGCATTAAAACCCCGATATTCATTTGTGGACACCCTGTACTTCCATATGAAGTTGGTTGACTGTAAGCTCAGCCACTTATTTCTTTTAACTTGACAAAAGGTTTACCCTGAAATATTGTATTTTTTATGTTTGTGTATTGTTTTATGTTGTTGCTGCCCTCCTCCCTTCAATTAGGTGAGTGTTTGGTGTATTTTATCAATCCTTTACATATAAATATTGAATCACAGCAGTTCTTTCTGTCCATTCTTATCCATATGAAGTCAGTTATGCTATAGATACCATGGAAAAAGGAATAGCTGTTGGTGATTAAGGTATCTCTGTTGACGTTTTGAAGCTAGTCGGTGAAGTTACTATCAATAACTTGGCTAAAGTCTTCTCTTTCTGCTTACACAATGCTTCAATCCCTTCATCATAGAATAAAGCTAAAATCATTCTGCTACACAAAAGTATCCATAACATCAAAAACTACTGACCTATATGCTTGCTGGCTGTTCTGTACAAAGTTTTTATAAAGATCTTGTTGAGCCAAATCAGTTCCATCCTTGATTCAGCCCAACCCATTGAGCAAGCAGGATTTCGCAGCAGCTTTATCACAATCGAACGCATTCTTGCCATGTGAGAATTAATTAGTTGTGCAAACGAATACCAGATGCCTCTTTGTGTAGTATTTGATTCAATAAGTTACAAGGCTGTCCTGCAAGCTGTTGCTGAACTTGGTGAGGATAGAGCTTATATGTCACCTCCACAGCCTTTATCAGCATTAGAGAACCAACTACCGAATTTCGCATCAAAAGAGGTGTTAAGCAAGGTGATCTCATTGCCCCAAAATTATTTTCAGCTGTCTTGGAGAAGTGGCAATGTCAAAGCTAGAATGGGTGGAAAAAGGAATAAGAATCAATGGCAGAAGACTTAACAACTTGAGGTTTGACGAGGACATTGAACTTCTGGCTAGTGACATTAATGAAGTCCAAACCTTGTCTCCAAGTGTAAAGCAGTTGGCTCTAGAATTAATCTTTCAAAAAAAGTCTAACAAATAGACCACAGAGGGGTACCGAGAGTCGTGAGTGAGCAGTTAATGCTCTGGCCTCACATTCCTTCAAAAGGCCATGGACAAATTCCTTCCCGTTCCTTGTCTGCCTGTAATGACTTCGACAAGTTGTAGGAAAGATGGGAAATTTTCCATCACATCGAACTGGAATGGCAAGGTTTTGGCAGGCATTCTATTATCCTCAAATCTAATATGCCCACAAATCTAAAGAACTGTGCTGACATATGGCTGCGGGACTTGGATCCTAAATGAATTTATAAAGGGTAAATTTAGGACTGCCCAAAGAGCTATCGAAAGTCAATCCTAGGTTTAGCTAGAAACGATATGAAAAGAGCATCCGACATTAGGTCCGTTACGAAGGTCACAGACATCTTAGAGAAGACAGTATCCTTAAAGTGTCAATGGGCTGGCCATGTTATGCGGTGAGAAGATCTTTTTTTTTAAGTGCTTAACGTCTCTTAACAGCGAGGTCTTTAGAGATGGGAAAGGAAGGGGGACAAGGAATGGGAAGGAATTCGGCCATGGCCTTTTGAAGGAAGCATCCCGGCATTCACCTGGAGTGATTTGGGGAAACCATGGAAAACCCAAATGTGGATGCCCGGATGGGGATTCGAACCACCGTCCTCCCGAATGCGAGGCCAGAATGCTAACCGCTACACCACCACGCTGTGTGTGAGAAGATCAAAGATGGACAAAAAATAGTGTTAGAGAGGAGCCCAAGTAATCACCACAGACTGAGAGGAAGACCACCAGACCGATGGGACAAGGACTTATGCAGGACTGTCAGAGTTAAATGGCAGAGGATCGCCTGGTCATTTGACCTTAAAGAGACTGCTGCTTTAACTTCTACCTGCACTCATGACTCTAGGAGGCCACATCGTTGAACTGAGTGATAATGAATATACAAACTATGATCTAAAGCAGTAGTAGTCAACCTGGTCCCTACCGCCCACTAGTGGGCATTCTAGCTTTCATAGTGGGTGGAAGAGGTTTTGTTCGATACTGAAGCACCTTTTATTTTTTTTACCTTCAATTGACTTTTTTAAAACAATTTCAAGAGATTTAATTATATCAATTTGCTGCTTCAAGGAGCTAATAAAACTCTTACTATTTGCTAAAGTATTGTGCCATTATTTATTGACAAACTAACTACTTTGTTAAAATCAATTAAAAGAGAATTTTATCAGTTTCCAGAATAATCATTTTTAAAAGGTAATATAGCTCCAGAGGATATAGACAGATCTAGTAGTCACCTCAACGAAATTAAATTGTACGTAGAAATACAGTTTGAAGACATATTGAATCTGAAAGTGTATAGTAGGATGAAAAATCCTTATACGATAAATATGGAAGAGGCTTTGTTGTATTTTTATTTATTAATATTAATTGTGATGATGCACATGCTCCATTAGCAAATCCCTGTTGGCTAATTATCCCTTTTATTTTATTTTTTAATTATCTTAAATAATTTGAGTGTAAAATTCCCTCCCCCAACTACTTTTACGATTTACAAATTTTTGTGCCTTGTACATTGCCAGCACTCTCTTCAACCTCCTCCCATTTTCCAATGACTCCTAATCCAGTTCCTTTATCCAGCTCAGTTACTGAATGGGTCCTGCGATTATTTCCACAAACAAATTTAGCCACTAAAATCTCTAATAAAACTTTCCATGAAGATCTGCTGAAAATTAGATATGTTGAGGAAAGTAAATTTGATAGTGGTGAATATGAAAAACTGTGTAAAAAAAGAAGCCTGTCCTATATCTAAATATGTGGAAGATTATAATCAGTTTATTGATGCCTTTCCTTATCTCATATCAGACTTTAGTCCTGTTGATTATATCATGATCAAAGAAAGCTACTGTGTAGATATTTCCAAAAGAGGAGGTCTTTGTTTGTTCCTTCCTAAAAGTAGGCCAGATATCCAATATTTAATTTCACAGTCTCAGGGATATCATTAATAAATTAAATAATTAAATGTAGTTTCACCAGAGTTCATGCTTCTATGTACACAAAGTATAAATAAAGAAATGAATGTTATAAAGATTTATTCTGTCAAACTTAGATAAATTCTGAAAAAGTATTTTGGTTAAATAATTATTGTTATTTGCTTTAACTTGCTGTAACACTGTGTTATAAATTTTATTAAGTGAAGTTTTATAAATCACCATTACTGTTGAACCAGTGGGCAGTTAGAAAATTAAAAGGTCGACTACCTCTGATCTAAGGATTTGAATACATGTAGGTAACCTGTAAATCTTTCAGAAACTTAAGCAGCAAGGAAGTTTTTTTAAACGCAGCATTTACTTGGGATATCTCATAGGGTTCATAAAATGAGGTAATATCTGAAAGCTAAAAAAGCTGTAATGAACCCAAAAATGATACAATCATCTTGTCAAGCTGTGACAACTGTTTTCTCAAAAGAAAAAACTATTTTACAATGCAAAATACCCTCCCTTTGTTCCAGATTAGAAGGCCCTAGTTGAATGAGAGAAAAAAACTGCAATAAAAAAATTCACTTCATTACAATAATTGTAAGCACCTTAGTATTTTATCAAATTCTAGCTCCTCACCTTTAGGCATAAGGGGGGAAAGCTCACTCTTTAGTAACAGATAGTTTCATTTCGTGTATAGGTTAGGAGAGTAAAGCTTTATATAGCATGCAGATACTGTAACCAAACAGACTAAATAAACCTTTTTAGAAGCAGTAAAGGTATTCAAAAGTTAATAAAAGCCCTAAACAAACTTTCTATAACAGTAAGAAAACATTATCTTGGGAGGAAATAGGTTAATTCACATAAATTCAGTTTCAAACAATAAACTTTGCTATAGGTTAATTTCAACATTTTTAAACCAATTTAAACGCAGTAAAGACTGTCAGTAGTTGATAAAAGCCGGGTATAAACTTTGTATAATAGTAAACAAACTTTAAGTCAACCGAATATTAAATAATCATTAATAATTCCCTGTTTACCAAATCAGACGCGAGGTGAATTTCAAGTGCCTCGCGTCTGATTTGGTAAACAGGGATTGTGGATTCCAGATAAGTGATGCATGGATTCCTGTAATTGAGGATGCTCATCACCAACGCTCTGCTTTTTGTGTTCCGCGGGCGTCTAATGACATCTGAGATGCTGCTAGGCAACATAACAACATCTGTCGTTGCCATGCCAGTTTACAAACAACACGCTCAAGGCTGACTTCAAGGCAGACTTCAAGACTTGCAACTGCACCTGAAGATGGCGACGGAGAATAAAGTTGCCGAAATATTGTGCGTTAATAACAATATTATTCGGTTTGTTTCCCGAGAAACGTTTATAAACAAAGTATTCATTTTGTTTTGAAGAGAGAAAACATTATGGTATGTGTGAAAAGTTAAGCTGAGAACAACATAAGTTTCTAATGACATGAGATAACTGTTACAGACTGTTTTAAACTAGGCATGAGAGACACAAAATAAAAACATTGATTTACCTGGATCATGTTCTGGTATAAATGAAGAGGGTGGGCTCTCTCCCAGTATTTCTTCCAATTGTGGCAAAAAATCCATCTTGGCAAGATTGTATACTTTTCGTAACCTTGTAGCTGTAATTCCAAGTTCAGACGTGCGGCCAAAGAACCGAACATTATTTGTGAAAATTCGACTCATATCCTGATCAAACGATTCAACTGTTTTGTAGAAACCAGTAACTATGTTTTGTCCAAGTGTTGTCATATCAATTGGATCAGTGACCCGCTGGTAGTACTGAGGCAGTTTCCGCTTTGATGGTAGGGTGAGAAACGGAGCAGCCAGCATTTCTCCATGTTCATCTATGAAAGCCCAAAGTTTTGTGAATGAAATGGACAGATGATGAGCTAAAAACTAGAGAACAATGTAGCATTTTCAGTAGTTTTAAACCTAGTAATTAATAAAAATACAAAAATAAGGTTTTGTGATTAAAGTCTTTTAGGCCCGTAAGCAATAGTCCAGTAGCATTTTGATTTCTGGTGTTTGGCTGAAGATTACATTCAGCATTCTCAATGGGTTGTCTTTCAACAATGACAGCAGGCCCCTAGAAAATGTTGAATATAATCTTTGCAAAATGTCAGACATTTCATACCTCCAATTGAACCACAGTTTACAAGACTTTGAAATTAAACACTGGCAGCGAATATCTAAGTCTTTATATTGAAACCATGACTGGTAGAGTTTAATTTTGGATCTCAGTAACAATTACCTTTAGCTGAAGTAACTACACTGTAGAGATCTCTGAATACATAAGCCAATCTTGCAGTTCTTGTAAGTTCAGGATTATCTTCTGCCTGAGCCAGACGCCGCGTTCTAATGTTTCTTGGAGTTGATAACGCATTCAGCTGGGTAAGAAAGACATCTGACTGCTTCACCTGGGGTCTGGCATAATTGCCAGCATGAGGCTCTTCTCGCCTTGTAGCTTGTTTCAGTCTTTCACGGAGCCGCTTAACCTAAAATTTTAATCAATATTATTACTATAATAAAAATTTCAGGCACTTGAAACAAATTGTTAATCAAAAAGCATGTAAAATTCCAAAAATAAATTCCTGGATCTGCACAAAACACTCACCAAATGAGCTATGATTAAACTATGAAATTGAGTATTCTAATCAAATTCTTTACTTGCTTCATTATCGGTATGCTGTGTCTACATAGCTATTTTCGAACTCAATGTAATAGACTATAGCAAGAATATAGAACAATAAACCACCAGCTTTAAAAAAATGACATCTGAGAAGCTTTTTTAACCCACAATTGTGTTAATGCTTCCAAGACTCATCAATTTATAATAGACCATAATTACTTCTTTTCCAAACAATTTGAGAAAAAGTTGTGCTAACACACAACTTCTCTGCCCTCCCTTTTCGTTAATTAATTTTTTGATTCATTGAATAACACCTTCCATGAAATATGGTTGAGAAGAAAAAGATTGAGAAATGCTGCAGACCATACATCACTGGCTGATTCATAAACACTAATGTTCTTTGTCAAATCCTACATTCTTCTTAAAAAAAGTATACTGACTTGGTTAATCAATGCTAACAACTGACTTTTCATAACTAAACATGACAAAGGAAGTTGCTGAACAATCCATAACTCGTGGACTTGTTAGCAACACTACAGTTGAAGCATTCCACATTTCGGATGCTTCATTTTGCAAGAGTATTTGTTCCAAGATGCTGCATGCAGGGCTGCACTGGACAGGCCTACGGGACCACAGGTAGCAGCTTGGAATGTGATTTCACACTGGGGAGTGAGGGACAGATGTTGCGTCAAAAATTTTCCATTAGTAGAGAGAGAGGAACATGTTATGTGACAAAGATGCAGAAAGGTAATGCCACAGAGGGAGTGTATGTGTGTGTTTGAGCCAATCATAGCCAGTGTTTGGTTTCACGTGGACTAATGTGTATCTTGCTTTCCATGAAACGGCTGTGGACGGCAAGTTTGTGCAGTTTCCGCAGTGTGTGTGTGTGTGTGTATGGCAGTCAGTGCCAACAAGTGCAATTTATACTTGTTGTGTGTACAATGCATCAGTGTGACCTCACACAAACGTGAGATCCTGAATGTCTGGCTATAATTACCACCTGGTAATTTGTGGTCTTTTGTGGTGGTCTCCATCGATCCTCCTCCGTTGCCAAGGACCATCTCCACGGTAAAATTTTCATCAATTTGCTACCGCAAATATTCATTTGACACTGTTGAGACCCCAAAAACTGTGTTACAAAACCCAGTAACGGTCCTAATGAATAGCTTCACTGAGATAAAGAGACTCTCAGCCTCTCTGTACTGAGCTTAATTATTTTCAATCATGAATGATCTGTTATTCCTCGGTTTTGTGTTCCCTTTGTATTTTTATTTTGTTTTCATTGGATTCGTGTTCAGTGTAGTAATAATTTTTATAAATGATTTAACTGTTTCCTTTGCATAAGATAAATGTATAATGTAATTAATGGTAGATTATCGGCTTCATTTCTTGGCATCTCCCATTTCCCAATGTTTGATAATTATAATTAGTTTCTTGCATTGCTGTCATTATTGTAATTATTGCAGGGAATAGAGTTTCCTAATTTCATCTGGAATACATGATTTTTCACAGCTCTCACCATCAAATGGTGAAAGGTGTACTCACAACACCTGCGACATTAATAACTGCTTCACAGTCAGAGCCATTAGAGTAATTCCAGACACTACCTCCCAATATGAACTCCACAGGTGGGAATTGGTATATCAACACATCCTGCAGACTAGACATCCCCCAGACCTTAATTTCCGTTAATATCTTCCATCCTCAACCTGTACACCCATCACTGGCCAGCACAATAGATTCATATATTTTTCAATTATATTTATATTTTTATTATTATTATTATTTCAACTATTTTAATCTTTCTTATACTCGCAGTTATATTATCGTTTCCCCCCCCCCCCCCCCCCACCACCACCTCCGACAGTCTATTGCGTTCTATGAGTGGCTGCATCGAACGCAAGTCTTGCGCAAGCCCAGCCACCTACCTCTGTTAACTTGAAAAAAGGGTTTTCACCCAAAATATTGTATTTTTTTCTTTGTTTTGTGTTGCTGCTGCCCTCCTCCTTTCAACTTTGATGAGAGTTGGGTTTAATAATAACTTGAATTATATTTTGATGTAACATTGTTACACTGTGAAATAATAATAATAAAAATTGTCCGCTGATTTAACTGTCATGTAATAGAATCTATCAAGTTAATACTGTCTGGCGCAAGCCTTCTTGCAGTGAAAATTTTTATACAGATTGAATATAAAGAAGTGCAATGCAACACATAAGCAGGGGTACAGCTAGATGTAAGAATTTACAGTTTATGTAACTTTGTAAATTATTTATATTCTACTTACAATTTTTTATTGATTTTTATACTGAATACTAAATCACTACAACATTCATATCTTTTGCTAATAAGTTACTGGTGACAAATTATGAGGAATGTAATGATGTAGAATAATACATTTGTTCTATTCTGAAAATCCATTTTATAGAAATTTATCCCTGATATTGATTAATCACAAAATTTTAATAAATGGCTAGTGCAATTTACAAAAGGTAGAATGAACAATCTATAGTAAGGCTGCCCAATCCAATGCTTGCGGGTCACAAAGTGGCCCACCAACGCATTTGAATTTGCCCAACAACAGCAGCGGCCTAGAATACTCTAGCTCAAAAACCTCTACAAAGGTCTCATTGGTGTATTTTTTGTTTGTTATCAGTTATTTCTAGATTATAAGTAAACTGTGTTACTTATATATTTGCTTTATTTATATAT
Organism: Vandiemenella viatica; assembly: GCA_031002005.1. Taxonomy (NCBI): domain Eukaryota; kingdom Metazoa; phylum Arthropoda; class Insecta; order Orthoptera; family Morabidae; genus Vandiemenella; species Vandiemenella viatica. Next base: position 172,005,657 of record JARYHS010012519.1, on the reverse strand, counting down.
CTATTTGGAACTATTTGGCAAGTATTATGTGGCCTGCAGGCTAATGTATAATCAAAACTGTGACTCATCTCCAAAATTGGTTGGGCAGCCTTGATCTAGAATGTCTCTGGATCACATTAATGAAGTTACAGGAACTGCTAGTTCTTCAGAAATACCAATATTTGTCTAGTTCTTTCAATGTTGTTGGATCTAAATCATTGATTTCTGCAATGTAGTTATTCCTGTTTGGTCTTTGTATTTATCTGTTCAGAGGGAAGTGAAATAGCATGACCAATCTTTCTCAGGTATGGGGTAGTGGATCAATTTATCTTTTTCTGTCTTTTTAAAATCTCCCAACACACTGTAAATTCTGTCCTACCCACCATGAAGATCATGTTCTATATTGTTTGGGTAATTCTGCCAGCTTTGTCTATATACTCTTTAATCCTGACCTAACTATAGCTGTTATTCTTTTAAACTCAGGTAATTTTTTTTCTGTACGATTTTGAATCCTCATTTAATATATCTTATCCCGCATTTTCCTAAGGCTTCATATGCTGCTGTTGTAATGCTATCTTTAAACGTTTTCCATTCTTGATTAATATTAGTCTCCACTGGAACATTTTCTAGAAATGAAAGATAACTAAGTTATATTAAGATACTGTTAATTGCAGCTCTGGAATGTAAAGAATGAATATATGATTATTAGTTTAGTGCTACAAAGATTATTATGACATTATACCACAAACGGACAGGAAGAAATAGTGCTGGAATTTGCAAACCAAATTGAGGAACACAATACGAATTACATAAAAAAATTTGGAGAAGTAAATGGGGAAATTATTGTGGAAGTTTTAAAAGTAAGTAATAACATTGGATGAATATCGTTTAGAAGAAGGATAGAGACAAGAGTTTCAACAGAGGAGCAGAGAGAATGGAGAAACAAAACCACTAACAAGTAAGCTAAACTAGTTTGGAGGGTTTCCAAAATAATATTCAAGAAGTTTCAAACAGAATGGAATATTTTCTTAAAGGCAGCAAGCAATAACTTGGAGAGTGAGAGTTGGGGACATAAAAAGAAGATGAGGATGTAAGTACTTTTCAGCAACACATTTAAAAAGGAAAAAAGTGTAATAATTTATTTTGTAAACAAAAGGCCAAGGAATAGAAACTGCAAAGTCCTTTGCCAATGTAGTACAAAAGATTAACAAAATACTAGGAACAGAAGAGGTAAATAATACTAATAATAAAAACAGCAAGGAATACATTGAAATTACAAATCTATTATTGCTAACAATTATCATGATGTTTATAAATTGGTATTACCTTCTCCAGATTTCTCAGCAAGAAGCAGTGATGAAGTTGTGCAAAGCACCTTTGTTGATGAGACATAGGTTTCACTGGAGTCATATTACAGAGCTTCTGGCTGGAAGTGCCTTCTCCAATTCTCCTCTTATATTTTAATTTGTTACTACTGCTGCAAACACTAGTGCTATTCTTACGACAGTTCTTCCTGGGTCGACCCACCATACGACGCTCCTTTTCTTCAACCCGTATCACAGATCCATTCACACGTTGGGATTTTCCTCCTATCACACCACGACAGTTGATGCTACCACATTTGCAAGTCTGTTGGCCAGAGAAAAGAAAATACTATTTCAAAAATATTAAAAGCAACACTGATTTGAGAAAAACATAGTATGATTTCACTAACCCACAAGTTATTATTTTATATCTATTTACATGTCACTGAACGTAATAACATCTAAATGCATACAGTTGTATTCTATTAACACACAAAAAATCAGAGTTAATAGGGGAAAAAAATTCTTGATACAAATTACCTTAAAAATCAGACTAAAATATAATAACTTTCATGTCTGTAACAGAATTCACTAAAAACAAGAAAAAATATTTTTATTGTTTTAGAAGTTTAGATAAAGGTTTTGTTTATGGAAAGCTCTGCAGTAAATAAATACCTGTCCCTCAGCAGGATTAAACAGTGAAAAATTATAGTCATAGCATAGCTCCTCATGAGGTTCAATATCTCTTAATGCAAAAAGAGCCATGCGGAAGAGACCGTTGACACTCCATTTTTGCATTTCACAATTGGGTTCACAGGAATGGTTAACAAAGCGACCTGAAAGTAAACAACAATTTTAATCCTTGAAAAATATTACTCGAAGTACCTGTAATTATGTTTCATAGCAACAACTCACCATTACATTTACCATTAAAAAATTTAAACACAGATACAGGAAGAAAGCATCACCAATCACATTTGAAGAATAATACCATGGTAATATAATACAACAATAGTAACCAAAAGGCGAAGGCACGGAAAAGGCTGGGGAAAAGTGAGGGGGCAGGGGAAGGGGAGGTGCAGACATTATAGTATGAATATTTTGCCTCCCAATAAAACAAAAATTTAACATAAAATACTATAAAATTCCCAACTTTTCCATATTCTGTTCTCCTACCTGTTCTCTACTGCCCTCCAATATACCTATATCACCCCACCATCGATGAAGGTAAAAGATAACATTATTTCATGGTACTAATTATAAACCTTTATCACGCCCTAGGTCGGTCTGAAAATTTCTGGCCTCTCTTTTCTATCTCCACTCTCTCTCTCTTCCTTTCCAGTCTCTCTCTCCCTTTCTCTCAACCCTAGTCTGCTTCCCTTATCTCCTTCCCTTCTATCTCTTCTAACCATTTAATTCATCTACTGTAATAAATTATGTAATTTTTTTTGATGATCTGTCAAATAGTGTTCTGGTTATTGTGATGCAGATTATTCCAGAGTAGCAATTTTTATATACCCTGCTTTATTTCTTTATTTAAAGTAATTCATTGTTTGTAGTAAGTTGTTCACCATCTCCCTCAATAACTTGTTCAATTTCATGACAAATCAAAAAAATTTTCATCTTCCCTATGCATATTTCTGGTCATGGTCATCTCATCTCTTCCACATACTACTATTAATTCTTTCCCAAAATCCATTCAGGTCTCATCCCCATTGTATGCCCTTTAAATACACATCACTCCAATCACCCGTTCTGTCTTACCTGTTTTACAATGTCTTCGAAACTAGTTCCTTCCTCATATTAGTTACTGGCTGTATTAACCACCAGAAATAATTCAGTTGCACTGCCCCTCCCCCTACATACTACCTCCAACTCTTGGAGGTATTTCCTTGATACATACCCTTATCACCATCTATAGTGGCTTAAGGCAGAATGATTAACAAGACTAGCCAAAAGAATTCTCAATCTGGCCATTTCAATGAAAAACAATTGGCTAGTTAAAATCAACACAAGATATCCAGGAAATTGGAATCACAGACGATATCATACAGGACTGTTGCAGATTAGTAGCAATGTCAACACACAGTGGAATTTGCCAATATATAGTATATTAGAAGAAGAAACACCCGGTCGGAAGAACGTAGGAAAGAGCTCAGCGAGAGGATGAAGAGATTTTGGGAAAAAAAGAAAAACATATCTGTTAAATAAGTTTATTTGCGCTCCTCAATTGGGTATAGTGATGGAAGAAGAAGAACGGTATAGGGCACTGAAACCTTGCGTACTACTTCCACAACATGTCCTGCCCAACTGAGTTTAAAATAATATATCACAATATTTACAATTTATGCCTTCAACAAGCAATTCCACATTTACAGTTTAATAGAACAAAACCATTATTTTTCTCTATTTCATGCCAAATAATCCAGGAATAAACTTCTCAGAGTAAATCAAACAGTATAATGCAATGTTCCACTCCACCTACCATGAAGCTACATATAAACATATTTTTTAACGGCTTTGTGCCTCATCAACATTGAGGTCATTAGAGGCAGTAAAGGATTTGGGGCAGGAGCAGAAAGGAATTCAGTCATAGCCTTCTAAAGGAACTATCCCAGCATTTGCCTGGAGTGGTTTGACGAAACCATGTGAAACGTGCATTCGAAGCTCTGTCCTCCTGAACACGAGGCCAGAGCATTACTGCTAAACCATCACGCTCAGTCCTAAATTTTCAATCACGACTCTTTACTTCCTACCCCTTAAAAATTCCACACCAACCAACAGAAATTCTGATAAATACAAATGGTTTCATCTTATTCACCACCATACTATGACACTGTCTATCAAATACCCTTTCTTTGGCTTTGCGGATAGTTGAAGCTGAGGTCATTAGAGCCAGAGCGTAGGGGGACAAAGAATGGGAAGGAATTTGGCTATAGCCTTTTGAAAAAACTATCCCAGTATTCACCTGGATTGATTTTGAGAAACCATGGAAAATCAAAATTAGGATGACCAATGGGGATTTGAATTCAAATACTCCCAAATAACAGGCCCAAGCATTATCGGCCATCCACCAATCTTGGTAGTTTTTTTCTCATCTACAAATTGGGTGGAGGGTGTGATTAATTAATGACAGGCTATCTAGTGGAAACATCCTGGCATTCACCTGGAGTGATCCAGCAAGCCATGGAAAAGCAACATCAGGATGGCTGGAGCGGTTTCTCTAGCAAACCATGAAAAAGCAATGTACGATGGCCGGAGCAGTTTCTCGAGACCTATTCCTGTCAGGTACTCTGTTTTCTCGCTTGATAAAACGTTCCTATCTATTCAGTAATTGTTATAGGTTAAAATGAGTACAGAAAAGAATTTTATCTGGTTCTGATTTTTCTTATTTTCTCAGTCATTCATGGATATGAATGTTGTTGGTAGTAAAATGTGTTCGCTTTCTTCCTCCTTTGAAGAGATGCAGAGTTACAGCATCAAGTTGACCATCCACATCCATTTCTTCTGGAATAGTTTGCACATAGCCACTTAGATTCCCAAGAATAACATTACATACACTTTACTTCTTGATCTATTTATTTATTTTACATTACTGAGATTGTTTGGAATAAAGCTCTACATCAACTTGCCTACCACGCAGCATTCAAACTAATATCACTACAGTAATTCCCAACAAAGAGTGTCCAGCGAAGAGTCATTTTAAAATTCAAGGCTCTTTCCCGGTTTTTCAAGGTTTAAATTTTTTTCCAGGTTAATAGTTTTTAAATATTAAAAAAATAAAAAAAATTTCCAGTTTTTGAAGGTTTAAAATTTTTTCCACGTTTATTTTTTTAAAATATTAACAATTTTTTCAAAAATATATTATTTATTACACCGTTACACGAATAGGGCCTACAGTATATACGTTCTACAACGTTTAACGCAGTAAATCGCAGAAACTTAAACAAGTTTATAATTATTTTGCATTAAAAACGGTAATTATGACGAACAAAAATAATACATCACTGTAACAACGTATATAATCTTTATTTTAAAGATAAAATAAATAATATTTAATTTACGTAATACATTATGATGTACTTATACTGTATTTGATATAAATTAATGAAAAAGTTATTTTTTTTAAATGTTCTATCTCTATTGAGATTTTTGACGCTTCAGCCAAAATTTTGCTCCTTTTTGTTTCCAATTCTTTGATCTCTTCCTGCTTTCGCTTGTTCATCAATCGTTCCTCATTTTGTTTTGCGATTTCATATTTCTGATTCTTCATATCATCTTTGTACAAAGAATGAGCATTGCGAAATTATTGTATCAAACTTTTATCGATGTTAAATGAGTGAACTCCACAAGGAGTCTGAACTGCGTCATAAATGTACCTTTGAGCAACAAGGTTTTTTTTACTTTAATTTTCAATAATACACTCGGAGTTTATGGAAAAACCACGTTCAACAGAAGCGTTTCCATGTGAAATCAGGGCTGGATTAAGACTGCGCGAGGCCCGTAGCAAATGTGAAGAAGAGGACCTTGTTTTTTGCAGTTCGGGGTAAAATTGTAGAGTTAAAAAAAAAGGTCACCAAATCTAGCCTAGGCCCCCTAGAAGCCCATAGCATTTGCTACCTCCTGCTACGTGGTTAATCCGGTACTGTGTGAAATTATCAAAATCAATTGCATAAAGTCGCGGAAGTTTGGACAGGGCTTCAAAGACATGTTGATTATATCAACCCAAAACAGATCTAGGCGACCTTCGCTTCTCTTGAAGGATTTCAACTGTTCTTGAATTCTTTTGTCCCTGCAAAGATCAAGAAACTCACACTTCACACGGTCTGCCTCGGAACCTGACATTCTTCCATTTGTTACCAAAATATCAAGACATAAGGTCAATCTTTTTTGTGCTGTTTCGTGTATTAATGCATTCGCTGGATTCAAGCAGGAAATTGAACGTGTTAAGTTATATTTCTTGTAGCGAAGTCCAAATCGAAATCTTTTGCAAAAATCAAATTCTTTGTATCCTGTACGTTGATTTTCATCAAAGATTTAGTGCTTTTAAGGACATCCGGTTTAATTACCCGTTGCATCAAAGTGTTCAATTCGTCATATAAAAGTGGAGCCATCGGGACGTCACTCTGAAAATCATGTAAAAAAGGTTCCAGCAAATGGGCTGTTGAACTAAAGAAAGTCAATTTCGGACCTAGTAATTTGTCATTGACAGCTTCAGAAACAATTTTAAAACTCTGTGATGTAGAAGTGTTTTTTTCTTTCTTTGTTTCTGCAATATATGCTCGAATATTCTCCAGAATTTCCACGGCTTTCTCAGCAGCACTGGCATTTTACACCCATCGTGTTCCACAGAATGATTCCGGAAAGGATGAAGATTTAGTTATTTCCATATATTGTGCCTTTCGTGCAGGCGAGCCATAAAATAAATTATGAGATGCTCTCAAAAATGACACAGTTTCCCACTTGGTTTCAGATATGCCTGTTTTGAATGCGCCATGGACAATGTGCAAACTACAGCTACCAACTTGCAAAAGCTGTAAGCCATTGAAGGATTCTTTCAGTTCCTGGTTAAAGTCATTAAAAAGTTTTAAATTTACATTTGGTCCATCCATGGACAACTGCACAATTTTGTTAATATTTTCTAAAACAAAAGAAACAGTTAAACCTTTAAGCAAGTCATTTGCCCTTCTGCGCTTCAAAAAAAAAAAAAAAAACGGAATCGTAATATCGTGTCGATACTAATGATTTCTCGTGGTCCCAAAATCGGATATGCACGTCCATTTGAGTAGTTCTAGAATCAGTATTCATACTTTCATCGAATTCGAACACCACCAAATCGCATTTTTCAATTAAATCGACAAGTTTACTCTTTAAGTATGGAGCAATCCCATAGACGATGCTGTAACAATTTTCGCTTTTTGTAATTGCATCTTACTTGCAATTTGACTGTCCGGAAATAATGAAGTAAATAACGCCGTACAATCCGCTGAACTCCGAATTGATAAGTGACTCCTAATGGTGCGCAAACACCACAGGATTTCAGCTCGTGTAACCTGTCCTGAGAGCAGGTATGACTGCATTACCGATTGTTTCTTCGGCTCATTCTGTTGCTTAGAGCATACTGTTCCGTTATGTTCTGGAATCGCTATAAAACAATAAATGACGTTTATTAGCTAGTAAGCAATATAAAATGAGAGAATAATAATGTTCATTTTAGTTTAAAAATTGAGTACAATAGACACTCGGCTTCCACCGTCGGTACGGATTCGGGACTCTGTTGTGACGGTTTTGTTGAACAGTTTTAAAAGTTTAGTATGCCGAATAATGACAGCAGTAATAATGAAACTTTAAGTAAAATATATGTGCGCATAAACTTTTTATATATTTTTAAATTGCAAATTATGTATAGCAAATTCTCACTAAAAAAAAAAAATAATGATAAATTGAAATACAATCTAAATTATATTTATGTTTATTTGTATCCTAATTTTGAATTTCGAGCGAAAATATAATGGAACTAATATTCGTATCGTAAGTTACAATGTACCGATAATAAAAGTCAATTGATTCTATTATTGTAAACAATAATTACATCATTCTTTTTAAAAACAATTAATTAAATATTTTTCACAGAGATATAGGCACTTAGAGACAGAATAAAAACTGGACAACTTGAAAGCATTAAAAATAGCATACAGATAAATCAAAAAATACCTTGAACTGATCGATTGTTATTCGTGTCCGATTTCATCTTTGAAGTTTCAAACTTTTTCATAAATGCATCCAATGGTAACGTCTTCTGTGAATTTGCACTAAAACCTTTATGTTTTTTACTCTCAGAGTGACTTTGTAAAGCACTTTTTCCCATGCTCGAAACATTGATCGTTTTTTTGCACCTAATACAAATAGCATTTGAATTGTCTTTTTTTTTTTTTTTTAACAGTTTAACGTCCCTTTTTAACAACGTGGTCTTTAGAGACGGGAAAGGATGGGGGCAAGGAATAGGAAGGAATTTGGCCATGGCCTTTTTTGAAGGAAGCATCCCGGCATTCACCTGGAGTGATTTGGGGAAACCATGGAAAACCCAAATCTGGATGCCTGGACGGGGATTCGAACCGCCGTCCTCCCGAATGCGAGGCCAGAACGCTATCCGTTACACCACCACGCTCGGTTTGTATTGTCATTTGGATCAGGTGCTACCCATGGAAACAGATTCTCGTATCCCTTTTGATATTTAGTTGTGCTTGGGTGCGATTTCGGCATTTTTTAAAATAAAATGGTTCAAATGAACTTTTTGTTACAATTTGTACAGACTCGTTCATTCAACTTCGTTATACATTACTGCCAACCGTCCAGTTTTCGACCGTCCTGTCCTGTTCTTGTCAGGTTCACTACATGCGACAGGGCACTAAACGTCCGGTTATTAAGAAATTTTAAAAATTACGAGTTGATGGTTTCTCAGATGTATAGGAAGTAAACAGGATCGCCACACCTCGCTCCTTATTCCCCCTTTCGCTAAACATAATTCAACTATTTTGCTCTGTGTTTAAACATTTATGGAAGTTAATTGCATATCTGATTATTCTGAAGTGACTGGTTTATTGTTTCAGTTACATACACTATGTCGAAGACGGAACGTCGTGCTTGTTTTGTTCGCGGAGAATTAAAGAATGATTAGTGTTATTAATTTGTACTTTTCAAATACATAATTGAGTAGCCTACCATAAAAAATCAGATACGTTCCTGTCACTTCAGGGACAAGTGGTTGCCAAATGACTGGCTTAAAACTTGCTGCGTAAGAGAAACGATTGTACCGCATATCGTAAAATAACTTTTGCTGTGAAATTTGATGACAAAGGCAGTGAAACGCGATTTCTTCCACAGAGGTTTTTGTTATTTTTAGTTCACGATTGTCATAAAAATTATATATAAAAATTAAACAAGAATTGTCCTATAAATTTTACTTTATACAACACACAACACTCCCCCTCCCCGTGGGCAAATGTCCGGTCGAGGATATATGAAAAGTCGGCACATTCGGCATTTGTCCGGTCGTTGAAATGTGAAAAGTTGGCAAACCTACTGCCAACATTAAATACTAACATTTGTTCTTCAATTTGGCAGTTTGCAGTTTGGCAGTCTTGAACTTTAATTTTCTATCTTTAATTAAATATTTGAAAACAAAAACACTCCCGTATGAAATAATGTATTTCATTATTCCACATACTCGTATATAGGTTAGTTAGGCCTATTTTAATTCAAATGGTAATATTGCTTCGATTTAAATTGAAACAATGACAAATTTTTAACAATATAAAATGAATACATTGAAAATGATTAAAATTCCAGGTTGTAGGCTAAAATTCAAGGCTTTTTCCCGGTTTTCAAGATTTCAAGGTCCGCTGGACACCCTGCAACACTAATAGTACTACAACAGTCTGAAGCAGATGTGAGCATTCCATAAAAAGTATACAAGATTGAATACCATGGAGCAATAATTATTTATAAAAGATGGTTTATTGCCCTACAAGTAAATTAAATTGCAGGTTTGTTAAGGTTTTTGGGAACTTTTCTGCATTAGTTTCAATAGTCAATAAATAAGTCTCCATTTAAATAAATAGGCTGATAAATTTAAATGTGATCTTGCCAGTAATGAAGATTAACCACATAGAAGAGTTCAATGTGAGCATAAAAAGTAGATATCACTGAATGAATACATGAAACAGGGTTTGGCACCAAGTATGGAATTTTAAGACCTGAATTCACCATTACTCTTGAAACAGTACCATAGACAGAAGCATGAAGTTCAGAACCAATTAATGAATGAATATATGAAACAGGGTTTGGCACCAAGTCTGGAATTTTAAGACTTGAATTCACCATTACTCTTGAAACAGTAGACAGAAGCATGATGTTCAGAACCAATTAATAAAGATGATGCATTAACAGTAAAGACAGGTACACAAGTGTTTTGTGATTCTTAGGGGATTTTATTAATATACTACCTAAAACATTTTCAAAACTCGAAATTAAATTAATTGGTCAGAATTTTTTTTTGGTCGGTCAGTGGAGTCACTGGAGATAATCAATTTTTGAGTTCTATATGAGCAAAATACAGATTGAAAGTAAAGGATCTAAATGACAGTTTAAGGAAGAAATCAGTATGTGGTACCTCAAAAACTATTACTAACAGCTTTTTTTTTTTTGCTTATGGCTTTACGCCTAATTTACGTAGAGGTCATTAGAAGCAGAAAAGGATGGTGGCAAGGAATGGGAAGGAATTCAGCCATAGCCTTTTTAAAGGACGCATACCAGCATTCGCCTCGAGTGATTTAGGGAAGCCATGGAAAAACCAAATATGTATCCCCGGACAGGGATTCGAATCCAATTCCTCCTAAATGCGACACTCGAGAGAGTGTTATTGCTCACCTACCATGCTCTGTGATTTCTAAAGCATGTGGTTATGCTCTTTAAAATGTAAAACACAATGATGTGTTAAGCTGAAGCTTTTTATAACACCAATAAAAATGTACTAATGGTTTAGAGCTATTGATCTAGGTTCTCTCTACATTGAAGAAAAATTCTTTCCTGTAGAGTAATTAAATTTATTTGCAATGAAAGTGAGAAATTACAAGACAAACAAATCTAAACAAATTCACAACAACCATTTTAGGTTTGTTAGTTCATCAGTTATGGTAGAGATGTTTCATGTGCACTTGTTGCATGCTGTGTTCTTTCACACTGTCATGTGCTCAGAAAACACACACACACACACACACACACACACACACACACACACACACACACAAAGAGAAGAGTACAATGTTGTACATACCATCACCTCCCATGCGATGACCATCAATAACAAGCCCGCCATCCAAATTAAGGCAGTAATGATGAGTATCATTTATATATCGAGATGCCATTCGATCTTTGAATTCTTTTTCACTAACAACTTCACCAACATATTCCAAAATAAACTCTCCTGATTTAATTGGATACTTGGTCCTTACACCCCAACCCTGAAAAAGATATTCAATATTTTTCAATTTCCTATAAATTCAATAAATATGGTATCATAGTAACAAGACAAACACAAAAATGTTCACACATTCAACAAACAGGAATGAAATGGTAAAGATACCTTTACTCAGACAGAATTTGGCTTGAAAAAGGTTTACAAAGGTGTGGTTGCATGCAAAAACTACCAAACAGGTTTCAATCTTAGGATATGATTTAAAGTCTGCGACCATTTGTCACCTGATGACAGAGCACAAATTGTAAATTGATCTTGACCTCAAAATTTTTTAGGGTCATATGTCATTTCATTTGTACAAGTTCACAAGAAGAGGACTTCAATTTAAACATGGGAACAATATGACACCTCACATATATAATACTAATGCCATCCATATTGGTAAGATTAAAAATCATAAATTAAAAATTTGCAGACTATATACTGGTAGGAAAAGTGATGCCTGCACACATTATGGCAAGCCATTCCCATATGCAAGATTGTAGATTTGATAACTGAAATGGGCAATTCTTTTCCCCCCACCACGAGCTGAGCCTCAAGTTTGCTGCCAGCCACCATCATACACACTACACCACCTCACTACATATGTAAATAAGGATAGGGAAATGAACCACCTTAGATGATGGTTGTACAGTGTGACAAAATATATTGAAATTTTTTAGTTTAGGCCCTTCATTGAGGGTCTAAGATCTGAAAATTCCAATGCCTTTGTTTAAATAACAAAGGATAAGGAAAATGAATCATCACTCACCAAACTTGAAGGTCACGACGAGTGAAAAACATACACAACAAACAAAAACATATACAATATTTTGGTTGTCCACCTTAATCATGTTTTAGAAAATGGGCCATGTAGTTCGGGAGGTGTGCACACGTCGAAATTTATCACACGACTCCTGGCATTATGCATGTTTTTCACTAGTCACGGCCTTCAACTTTGGTGAGTGATGAGTCATTTTCCCTATCCTTTGTTATTTACACTGCCTAAAAGCCGTTTCCTTTTTCCTACTATCAGAGATGTGTTTTGTCTGTAACTCATTCACACTGTTTCTTTTTCCTATCCTAATTTGTAATTCTTTTTTGCTATTTAGCAGGGAAGCAGTGGAAATATTTAAACAACCATCAAATAGAAACAGAAATCAATGCTACAGACTGAGTGAAGTGTGGATAAGTTTTGTATAACCATGCAAAACAACACACTCCATATGCAAACAAAGAAGAATAACATCTTTACAAACGTTTCTCGGGAAACAAACCGAGTAATATTATTATTGAAGCACAATATTTCAGCCACATAAATCTCCGTCGCCATCTTCAGGTGCAGTTGCAAGCCTTGAAGTCTACCTTTTTAAACAACACACTCAAGACAGACTTCAAGGCTTACAACTGCACCTGAAGATGGTGACAGAGATTTATGTCGCCAAAATATTGTGCACCAATAATAATATTACTCGGTTTGTTACCTGAGAAACGTTTATAAATAAACAACACCGAGAAAAATTGCATTCATTTATAAGAATAACATCCATGGGCCTCAAACATAATATCTTCGTAATGTGACTAGATTGTTTGTTTCAATTGACAACCAGAATATTCAATCACTCTAGAAGATACCTGGAGGCTTCAGGCAAAACTATGACATGTTTCAACATCAACAAAGTGCAGCTCAAAGCCCAAGTAAAGGAGCAAGGATTGATACAAGAGTGAAATCAGATAAGAGCAATAAGTGGTAGGAAACGCTTATTTGATTTATGTGAAATATAAATATTAAATTTTAGAGTGGTAGACTACAAGCATATTAAAGGGAATTTGTAAAACTGATACACATAACAAGACTTGCCTTTTCTTTAGTCATGAACTTCTCTAATCCTGGTGCCCATTCATGCTTTTGTATGCGCTGGTTAGAACAACGATCTTCACAAGGACAAAGCTGTGGGGAGCACTCTGCATATACCATTCGATTTATGCATTCTTCTCCACAACCTTTACTACCAGGTCTGTTAGGTGCAGAACAATTGCATGCCTGTGCTTCATAGGTATAAGTGGGTTTCACATCATAATATACATCTGTAATGCAAAGATAAAAATGTCAAAAAGGATTATATATTTTATAGAAATAAATTAAAAGACCAAAATAGTTCCGAGAGTAGCAATTCTCACTTGTGCGTATTTTCTTGTAATTCCATGAGGGCACACGATCTCTGCCTGGCAGCTGGCTATGAGTATGTAACCACCAAAGGTCGTATGGCAACTTGAACTCAACTCTCCTTTGTCGCAAGTATTTTCCACAATGGTATGGAGGTGGAAGCAGACCATGCTGATGATCCTCAGGTCTATAAATGAGCCTAGATTTTCCTACATCACTAGTTGGTCTTCTCACACTAAAAAAATGAAGGTAACTGTTCAGTAACACGTACACACATGTAATCAGAAATTTTTTTTAACATCTGAACACAGTATTTACTTACTCTGACTTATAATAATCTGAAAACAAGCCTGCAACAAGATATTTTTTCCTCCAACGTGGCTGTTTCTTCCGTTGACAAGATTTTGTTGATTCATCACCCGATGGAACATCACTACACATTATGGCCTCATATGGAAGCACATCACTTCTACAATACAAGTTACAAAAGTCAGGTATATTAAAATTGACCAATAACAAAACATCAACACATTATTGCAATATTTATAAATAAAAATACTTATCACTATGTATACAATAGCAAGTAATCCGTAATTTTAAAGACAAAATTTCTGCTATTAATTTTAGTACATGAAGTTAATAAACTTTTTACAAGTGAAACAAATTACATTCCATTTTACACAAAACTGAAAAGAACTGTACTTTAAAAATATAAACAAATCTATTTATTAGAAGGCAGTTTAATGTTTAATTTTGAATTGATGAAGAGTAAAGAAAGAAATGCACAAATATTAACAATACTAACAAAAATAAAAGGTTAGTAAGTAAAAAAATTAGGTGGCAATTCCCCCAGTCACCCATTTACCCTCTTTTTCAAATACATTTTTTTTTAAAAATTCTTTTATAATTGGAATGTTAAATTCCTAACCATTTACAATTATGATTTACAAATTTTAATTCTTAATTCCTTACGCATTTTTGGAAAATTATTCATCACTACACTTGGTAATTTGTTGCAATACCTGACACCCTTACCAACAAAAGAAAATTTTCCCACTCCCTTATGCATGGAACCGAGTGCAAGCTTGTGGTCATGGTCGCCTTTCCCCCTCCATGCACTATTCCTAATTCTTTGACCAATATCCCTCCAAGCCCCATCACCATCACATTCCCAGCACTCTCTTCACCCTCCTCCTTTCCTCCAATGAGTCCCAACCCAGCTCCTTTATCATATCAGTTACTGACTGGGTCCTGCGATAATTTCCACAAACAAATCTAGCTGCTCTTCTTTGCACACCTTCAAACGCCAAAATGTGGGTCCCAAACTACACCACCATATTCAACCAATGTTTAGTAACCGAACTCCCTAACTTCTCTGGTACATCCTCCCATCACCCTCTCTAGTAAATGAAGGATTTTGTAACCTTTTCCTACCACCTGCGCAATGTGGTCTGCCCAATTGAGTTTGTTATCAAACGCTATGCCAAGATATTTACACTTCAAGCTTTCAACAAGCAATTCTGACCCCACCCTTCAATAGTAATTAACCTTTTGTTTTTTATCTGTGTACCCAACAAGCAGACTGTTCTTGGTATTTATCTTCATTCCATGCTGATCAACCCATTTAGATATTCTATCCAGGTCACCCTTCAGCTGTTCACGGTCTTCACCTGTTTTGATCCTATTGTATACCATTATATCATCTGCAAAATACCTAGACTCTGACCATAATCAATCAACACAGTTATTCATTAGAATTATGAACAGCAATGGTCCAAATACACTATCCTGTGGCACTCCCATATTTACTTCCACCTCTTTTGATAATGTATTTCCTACTCTAACACTTTGCTTTCTGGCCTTTAAGAATTCCTCTACCCAACAAGTAGCTTTTTCGTCCATTTTATGGCTCACTCTGTCAAACCCCTTAGAAAGATCGAGTACCACACTATCAACTTGTCAAATTCATCTGAAATATCTTGCATATAGCCCACCATCGGGGATTTAAATGAATATCCTTGCCTAAGGCCATGTTGTTGATCTGACAACCAGTTTCTTGCCTCACAGACATTTCTTCATAAACCCATCCTTTGCTTCTCTCTTTGCTCTTATTAACACTTTAAGGACCAGCAGCTTAGGTACATTCTTGGGCCGGAAAACCAGCCATTTATGGCATTCTATAAAATGTCACCTACATGTTTGTATTTGACATATTTTACAGAGAAACTCGTATAATAAAACAACAATCTTCAAGGTTTATTTTACAAATTTATTTTAACAACAATGTTAATGTCAAGTAAATTTTTGTTTCACGAAAAGATTGTGTTTTCAGTTTTTGTATTATTTCACAGGTAATTGGCTTCAGTGTGGAAGATTTTGAAGCATTCTGGCATTCAGAGAAATTTCCCCTTCTGACTCAGAATCATTCAATTCTTCTTCTAGAGCTTTTAAAATTTCTTGATAACTCAAAATGCGCGGTATATTTGCGAGAAACTAACGAGAACTTGCAAAACTTGCGAAGCTGCAAATACACAATCGCGTAGCTGCTGTCCGGCACCACTTACTGTTTCTTTCGAAGTAATTCCATAAGCACATCACAGAGGACAGCACCAGTCAAGAAGAATATAGACAGATGTTACACGCCACAGTTCTAGTACTGCTTCTGGGTAGGAAACAGTATGTGTGTTCTGAGAAACAGTCGTCTGAGCTAAGCTCGGGCTCAGTCGTCAAAGTGTTAATTGCTTGTTTTAAGTATTCCCTACTGCCATTCTGTCTCTAAACTCTGTTGTGTTCCCATCTCACTAGCCTCTTTAACCTTCTCACGTCCCTATTGTAATATGTAGGTTCTGTATTTATTTTTATTTTCTGCTTTGGAACAAATATTTCCTCACCCTTTTTTTTTATTATCTGCTTAAACTCTTCCCATTTTGCCTCCACTGTACTTGAGCAATCCTTCCATCTTTCCCTGAAATGCTTCATAAATTCGAAAGTCTGTGCCTTTTTATAATTATACCTTTATACCCCTTCTATTTTGGCCACTGGTTTACTGAATCCCCTAATATCCAACAGTACCACACAGTGATCACTTATTCTTTCAGTTACTTGACAACGTGCAAGAGTTTCATCAGGTTTTATTAGAAAGATATCCAACATGTTTGGTCACCTTGTATTTTGCTCTACCACTTGTGTAAAACCTCCTTCCCTCATTAAGGTATTTGCAAATCTCTGTTCTCTTGTGTTATTTTTATCTTATTTCCCATCCAGTTGACATCTGGTAAATTTAAATTCCCTCCAATAATAACCATTCTACGCTCACCTTTTAACAGTGAATGTGATAAGATGACAGAGCTAGTCGTCGAAATATCATGTTTTCAAAACACTATCCAGCGGTACATCTGTGAAGACTTCATTTCAAGCATACGCCAGGAAAGGCTCAATTCTTAAAATGTGAATTTAGTTAATCTCCAAGAATCTCATCTTCATCATTCATTCTTCCATTGTGGTAAGCAGCCAATATCCTGATCTTTTCTTTTTTATCACCCCAAAAATCTACCCCTAGTAACTCGTGGTCATTATCTATGAACACTAGAGAACAATAATAATCTTTGCTAACCAGTATGAATACCCCTCCATCAATTGGTCCTCTGTCTCTGTGGTACACTCTATCTTTCAGGGAAAACCTCATTGTCTAGTACTCCTTCTTTTAACCAAGACTCTACCCCAATAATCACTTGTGGTTCATATATTTCTATTAAGTTTGCAAATTTTATCCCTTTGTTCATTATACTTCTACAGTTCACCAATAACATCCTTATTATTTGGTTTTGTGGTATTTTAAGCATTAACCTTTGTCTTTCCAGTTATATCCTATTCCGTTTTTATTTCAATAGCTTCATCTGTTTCTTTAGCATTTGTATTTTTTCCCATAGAGCATCTACAACCAGTATCCATTTGATCACATATTTTTATTCCCTCACCAGCAGCCCCTAACCTAAAAAAAGGCACAGTCCCGACCCCATCATAACTGGATGTGGGCTCCCTTACCGCTTTAGCCAACAACTCAGAACAGTTAATTATTAAGGTGTCGATTCAACTGTGAAATATATTGAAATGTAACATTTGTTATAAGAAGATATAATCATCAAAAAGTCGTTTTCAATCCAGATGTAGACAACCAGTACAAAACTGACACACTTCACTGCTGAAATGAATTCTTCACAGGAGTTCAGCTGGATAGCGTTGTTAAAAGGCAACATTTCGACAACTGGCTCGTGATTTCAGATAACAATATCTGAGTAGACCTGATAAAGACAACCGAGCCAGTTGTCGAAACGTTGTCTTTTTACAATGCTATCCGGCTGAACTCCAGTGAAGAATTCATTTCATCAATGCGCCGGAAAAGTATCCACTCACATATTACATTTCACTGCTTATTTTAAGTGTAAAATATCTAAAACCTTTTTCTGATGTAAATTCACCAAGTGAATTATTAAAGAAAATAAATACTCAATACAAATAAATTTATAGAGGCAATGGTATATTTTGAGACCACTGCCTACAAGAACTTATGGTATTCAATAGCTGGTGATGTAACAGCCTAGCAGCTCAAACTAAGGAGACACTATCAACTGTGTTTTATTGAAACACAGACAATGGGCTCTGCTAGTCAAGCTGTATGTGGGTGAAAGACTAGATCACTCTGCTAACCAGTAGACCGTACAGTGATGAAAAGAGTGTGAACTTCCCTGCAAGCCAGTCAGCATGGCATTAATTGTAATGGCTGGCAACAGGGAAAAGGGGGAGGGGCAAAATTCAGCAAAGTTTTTTAGCTTTAGCCAACACAATTAGAGTATATGGCTGCAGTAAATCTGGATGTATTAATTGCTGGAAGGATCTGAGTACTGATTGTATATTTCCTGCAGGCAATGCCTCTTTTGTACATTCTGGTGAACAATGGACTTTGGGCTCTTGTCAGCAGAATATTTGAAGCCATTAGGAACTCTGCCTCATGATGGTCCATGAAACTCTATGTCTGGTCCAAGACAAGCAAGCACCGCTTCCTTTTCAGTGGAGGTTAGAAACCTGGAAAATTGCTAATCCTGATATTATGACAATATTGCTGTTTTCCACCACCTACCTTGTTCCACTAAGGCTTGACAAGAAAATCAGTTGAAAAAGATACAATGAAAAACTACAATAGCCAAAAAGTTACAAACACAATCTAACTCCCCTAATGCTCTTATGGTAAACCTAAAGAAAACTACAATCATTACTGAAGGAAGCCAAGTGACTTATGCTAGAAGCATTTCAAGAGTCTAAGATCAAATTTTACTAGCAGCACACATAATAAAGTACTTCACAGAGGCAGAGTATTCTTATTTAGTTTTTTTTAACACATTAAAAATATGCCCAGCCTATCAATACAACAAATAAGAGTTTGTGACCCAAAGTAACTGAAAGTCAACATGAAGGATGAATAAAACACTGAATATCTCTGAACTTCTGTAGGTTAAAATACACATATCACACTTTAAAAACAATGGTAAACGTGGTTTCAAATCGGCAATCAACATCATCATCATCATCGGTGTTCTGCCCTAAGGCAGGTTTTCACATGGCTGCTCTCCATGCTCCATGCAATTAACAAAAACATAATTCTTTTACAAACAAATCAGCTTTACTTCAATGGTTTATATACCTGTGAAATATAGACACAGGTTCTTTCCTTTCGTTTAGCTATATTCACTTAATACTGTAAAAATGTAAAGGAAGGAAAACACGCCATCCTCGAGAAAGACAATTCTTAATAATAATCTACTTGCAAGAGATTGAAGATGACTTCTTTATGACATAAAGAACATCTTTAGAAAAATAAGTGTGTATTTAACAGATTAAAAAAGGAGGAAGAATTTCATGTGAGACTGAGCCACATGCTTTCATTTATTTAGAGAAGGGTTTGAATGGGGAAGTATATTTAAAATAATGTTAATATTAACTAGCCAATGCATTTAACACTACACATTAAGATTTTATCAAAAATGGAAATATCTTTCTCCATTGCCCATCATAGATAAGGATATCTGAACAAAAATAGAAATGTCATTTACATGGTTGAAGCAAGACCTAAAACAGGATTTCATGTAACTGAAAGCTGACAACAAAATAAGAATTTCGGTAAGGTAATAAGAGGGAAATTAAAATAAAAAATGACAAATTTACAAACATTCTGTTTCCTACTGACAACAAAGTTATTTTCTATATAAATATAAATGACTTGTGAAAAACATTTCATTAGTTGGATTTGTGACACCAATACTATAAAACACAAACGTTGTAAGGTTTATTGTTCAGCAAACAAATCTCTATGAAGATAAGCACAGAGAAAACACTAATATTACTTGCACATATTTGTATAACTAGATTACAATGTAAGTGAATACCTAGACGGTGCTTTAAGCAATAAGGATTAAATATTCCGTTTGTATGAGGCACAATACAATGAGTAATTAAATCAGAATACAAATACTCTTAACAATTTCAAATACAGTGGCAACATCTATCAAAACTGGGCCATCTCTTACTTACAGTAATCAACAATATGAGGTTCATTAAAAAAAATAAAAAGGAGCGTGTTTCGCTCAAATCACGTGATGGCTCAAATCACGTGATGGCTGAAATGAGCATCAGAAAGGTAACATGGCTGTGGGAGTATGTCCAGGTAAAGTATATGGAATGATTACCTCCATTCACCAGACAGCATTCAGCATGTACACGTCGTGCCCCTCCTGGCTTCTCACTCTTGGCAAGAATAAGGCTAGCCGCCAAAATTTTGCATTTCTTGTGTTTGTCTCTTTTATGTTCATCATTCTCAGCTGCCTTCATCATCTGTGGTACGTGTTGGGTCGAATTCCCCTATACTTGCTGAGTTTTCCTGTTCATTGTTATTATATATCTATCTATCTATATACGTTTTGGCTTATCAGTATCTAACTCTTTGTGTTCACGACGAATTGCTCCAGGCTGCATTTAATATATATGATTCTTCTTACCCGTCGCATTACAAGCTCAAAAAAAAAAGTTTGAGTCATCATGTATGGAGAATGTGACCTGGACCAAATGTGAATGTTGCGTTGTGGCCATTTTGAGTTAGCAATAACACATTCTGGCTGTTTTTTGAAAGTGCCGTAATGTGAAGAAACCAGAACACATTGTGGTTGTGTTTTTTTTCGCTCAATGAGTGTTTTCGGGCTTTGAGTCTAACATTGGTCTGGTAGCTCAAGTGGTTAAAGTGCTTGCTTACAAAAAATTCACTGCTCTGGTCTCAGGTTCAAATCCAGGTAGGCGCAGGCATTTTTAGGAGTTGTGTTTGATCATATGAGCTATGCCAGGTGGTTCCCTGGTTCGGATTCCATTTTAAACTGTAGGTCCCATAGGAAAGGAACTGACAAAATGGCTAAGTATGCCTCCTCTGGGAGGATCCAACCTACCTTCAGGTTGTGGACCAAGTTACATTAAGAGAAATAAGATTTTAGTTTTATCTTACTTGGTAGGTTGGTAACTGTATTGTCTCTGTGTGCCATTTTTAAATGCTGATATGGAGAATTGCACATTAAGCGTGTACTGCAAATTTAAATCGATATAGTAATTACCTGTGACTTCATTCTCTTTGAAATTGGGTTATAAAACAAGAGTTTTCGTTATTAATAATAACAGTAACAGTAATAAATATTTCAATGTGATACTAAAAATTTATTTACATTCTGTAACAAAAAATTCAATAATGTTTTAACTGTGAAATAGAATCTTTTTTTGCTGTTTGGATATTTGTTTTATTTTTACACTGTTGATTCAATCAATTATTTCTGCTTTAAAATAGAAATTTAGGTGGATTAAAAGTAATCTTATGCGGTATCACACACAATTATTTTTAATTTCCTTCCCTTTCAAACCACCTTATTACTAGTGCCATAATTTCAACAACATTTAAGTAATTTGAAAGTGTTAGTACTTGATCACGATACAGTGTATGTATTAACGGGCATGTGACTGAAGCTATGATTTCCCAATTGCAATATTATCAGATGTTGCGGTTCGGTTGGGCTCCACATTATTACATCGGAACCTACAAAAATTGCCCTATCAGTCCAAATTTGATACAAACATTCCTTAGGAGATAATATTTGACTAAAAGTGTATAAAGTAATCTTCAAATTTGTGGAGATGAAGGAAAATCACTCAAAATGGGGGTAGACGCATACATGTTATTACGCAATAAAGTGATGATGAATTAGCTTTATGATTTATGCGTTGTAGCATTAGTTTATGAATTATTTTTATTCCTTTGCTTTCAAAAACTGATATCATTATTTCAGTCGCTTATAGTACTTCCAGTAGGCCAAGATTTGATGATGAAACTATGAATATATTAACGAACATGTGACAGAAGCTATGATTTTCAAACGGAAACATTAGCCATAAATGTAATTAGGTTGAATTGCAATTTTATTGGTTCCACGTTGCTATCGTCACTAACTCAACAGCGTGTAAGATAAAGGTAACATTTTGTTTCTCATAAACATTGCTTCACTTACTTATAATACAAAAAATAAAACCCTTTCTAAACAACTTTTTAATTCGCACAATAATTAATAAAAAGAACAGTTGATTCTACTGACTGTGATTTGAAAAGCAACCAAAATTTGTACACACATTCCTCAGGCGATATTATTCTATTACATTTGCACATTATAACAAATTATATTAATCAAATAAATTCCATCGAAATATGGGTACTTTTTATGCAAGAAATTGTTTCCTTCTGATATTTATTGTAGCTATTTCTCAGGCATCTTTCTTTGAGAAAAGAACTTAATTTCGTATCCATAATAACATGTAAGAAAGAAATACCGGTGATTAACGTCTTTTAATTCACAGCATTTCGGAAGACATATTGTACCAGAGACAAATTGTTTAACTGTGTGTAACAGAGACAATATAAGTGTATCACATTAAAAATCTAACATACCTGTTAATATGGCAAGTCAGTGCTTACTGATTCATGTATTCTGTTTATTTTAATTACTGCAGTCCAGAAAACTGAATAACCAAAGTAAATAAAACTGAATCCTGAATTAAGTAGTGTGACCTTTTGACAGATTTTTGAGAAAGTAGTGCCCATCTGAAATACACAACGAGCCATTTTCCTCAACTTTAAGTATAAAAATTATATTAATTATTTGCTCCATACCTCGGAAAATATAAGTCATTAGCTATTTCCGCAGATTTTAATTTGGACTGTAAGCTCTAAAAATGTGAAAACCCCATCCAAACTGCTGCGGTAGTTTGTTCAAGTAAAGAGACACACACAGCTTGCTTACAGATTTATAATAGTATAGATATATATAACTAAGGAAGGATAGGGAAATACAACCCAACACTTACCACAGATGAAGGCGACAGAGAATGGTGAACATAAGAGATGAACACAAGAGAAACAATATTTCAGCGGTTAGTCTTATTCTTGTCAGGAGTGAGACACCAGGCAGGGCATGATGTGTACACACTGAATGCTCAGGGTTATATATATATATATATATATATATATATATATATACATGGAAAAGAAAGGGAAAATACACCCAACACTCACCAAAGCTGAAGGGAGGAGGGCAGCAGCAACACAGCACAACACACAAACAAATAAAAAACAATATTTCGGGTGAAAATCCCCTTTATCAAGTTAACAGATAGGTGGCTGGTCTTGCGCAAGACTTGCGTAGGACGCAGCCACTCATAGAACGCAACAGACCGTCGGAGGTGGTGGGGGCAGCAACGATAATATAACCGCGAGTATAAGAAAGATTGAAATGATCAAAAAAAAAAAATATATATATATATATATATTTGTTATTAAAAATATATATAAAGAAAAAATATAATTGAAAAAAAATATAATTGAAAAAAAATATAATTGAAAAAAAAAATATATGAAACTATTGAACTATTGTACTGGCCAGTGGTGGGTGTATAGGGTGAGGATGGAAGATGTTAACGGAAATTAAGGCCTGGGGGATGTCTGGTTTGAAGGATGTGTTGATATGCCAATTCCCACCTGCGGAGTTCAGATTGGGAGGTAGTGTCTGGAAGTACTCTAATGGCTCTTACTGTGAAGCAGTTATTAAGGTCACGGGTGTTGTGAGTACTGGCATGGTGAGCAACGGGGAGGTCCAGGTTTTGGGAGTAAACTGTCTGTCTGTGACCATTCATTCTGATGGATAATGAGTTTGAGGTCAGGCCAATGTAGGAACTTGGACAGTGGAGGCAGGTGAGCTGGTAAATGAGATGGGTGGTTGTACAGGTGGCATGACCTATTATGGGGTAGGTTTCACCAGTTGTAGGATTGCTATAGGTAGTGGTAGGTGGATGCATACCGCAAGTTTTGCAACGGGGTCTCTTACAAGGGAAGGATCCAAACGGTGGTTTAGGAGCATCAGAGGCTTGATATTTATGTACAAGAATGTTTTTTAGATTAGGCGGTCTGCTGAAGGTGACTCGGGGTGTGGTGGGAAGGATAGATGGAAGAATGCGGCGCATTTCAGGAAAGGATCTAAGAAAGTCATAGCCCAGACGAAGAATTTTGTTTAGGGATTCCAGGCCAGGGAAAAACTGGGTGAGAAAAACAGGGTTCTGATTGGCTTTAGGTTGTTTGTGTCGGTGTGGAGGACTGTCCCTGACCCTTGATACTTGTTTTTGAATTAGTTCTGGAGGATAATTGCGTTTTATGAGTGCCTGGGTCAGATTGTTGGTGTAGAGGGTAAAGGACTCGTGATCAGAGCATATCCGTTTGCCCCGAATGGCTAGGCTGTATGGAATGGAACGTTTTATGTGATATGGATGGCAGCTATCAAAATGGAGATATTGTTGTAGGTTAGTGGGTTTTATGTGGACAGAGGTGTGTAAGTGACCATTCCGTACAGAGATGTCTACATCCAGAAAAGTGATGTCAGTCTGAGAGTAGCACCAGGTGAAATTTAAGGAGGAGAAGTTATCCAGTGAGTGCAAGAAGTCAAGAAGGAGGTTTTCACCGTGGGTCCAGATCATAAATATGTCATCTATATACCTGAACCACACGGTGGGTTGTAGGGTAACCTGTTGAAGAAAACGTTCCTCTAGTCTGCCCATGAAAAGGATGGCATATGAAGGTGCCATGCGAGTGCCCATAGCAGTGCCTCGAATCTGATGGTAAATCTGAGACTGGAAGGAAAAGAAATTTTTGGTCAGGATGAATTGAGCCAAAGAAGTGAGGAAATGAGTGGTAGGGAAGGTGTGCGGGGGGCGACTGTCGAGGTAATGTTCCATGGCACTTAGGCCCTGGCCATGAGGGATGTTGGTGTATAGCGACGATACATCAATAGTGACCAGGAAGCAATCTTTAGGTAGGGGTGTAGGGACTGTTGACAAACGCTCTAAAAAGTGGGGGGTATCTCTGACATAGGATGGAAGGACCTGGACTAAAGGTTGTAGGTGCTGGTCAACGAATGCAGAAATGCGTTCTGTGGGAGACCCAAAGGCAGCAACTATTGGACGTCCAGGATTGCCCGCCTTATGTATCTTGGGCAGAAGATACAGGGTGGGGGTTCGGGGGGTCTTAGGAGTCAAAAGGTAAATGGAATGGTGTGAAAGACCCTGTAAGGGACCTTGGAGACTGAGGAAAGAGCGGATTTCTGTGCAGATTGAATCAGTGGGGTCAGTGGTATGAGGTAAGTAAGTGGAGGTGTCAGAGAGCTGCCTGAGGGCTTCAGCTGTGTAGTCGCTTCGATCCATGACCACAGTGGTCGAGCCCTTGTCAGCTGGGAGGATTATGATGTTTTTATTGTTGGAGAGTTTACTCATTGCCCGCATTTCAGTACGGGTCAGGTTGCTGGAGTGGGGGATTGAATTTAGGAAGGAAGGTGATGAGAGGGTTGACATGAGGAATTCCTGGAATAGGAGAAGGGGATGGTTTTGAGGGAGGGGAGGTGGATCTAGCTGGGATGGAGGTAGGAATTGACGGAGGCTGGGTTCCAGGTTATCACATCGGCTGTCTCCCCTATATATATATATATAGAAATTAAATTAGGCTAAGGAAATGAGTCGCCACTTACCTTTAGATGATGGATGTGCGGCGCGTACACACAGAAAAGAAAAAAATACAAATGATACAGAAATTTTCGCACCCTACATCCATCATTTAAAGGGAAGTGGTGGCTCATTTCCCTATCCTAATTTAATTAATTTTTGCTACTTAGCGCCTTTGATTTCACTGTTTAACTATATATATATATATATATATATATATGCCCACATCACATTCTGGTTTCCTGAAAACAAGCACAACAAATTATTCGAAGTTATGGCACTTTCAA
Organism: Vandiemenella viatica; assembly: GCA_031002005.1. NCBI lineage: Eukaryota > Metazoa > Arthropoda > Insecta > Orthoptera > Morabidae > Vandiemenella > Vandiemenella viatica. The sequence continues at coordinate 171,979,788 of JARYHS010012519.1, read as the reverse complement.
AAACAGCCAAAAAGAATTGCAACTAACAAAAAGGCAAAACACGAAATTCGCGTCTGGTCCAGGTCGCATTCTCCACACATGACGATTCATATTTTTTTTAATGCGACGGGTAAGAAGAATCATATTTATTAAATGCACACTGGACTGATTCGTCGTGAACATAAAGAGTTAGATATTTATAAGCCACAAAGTGTTGTGGCCGTTTTCAAGAAACCAGAACGCATTGTGATCATTTTTTCATTCAATGAGCATTTTAGGTCTTTGAGCGTAACACATATATATATTGATTACAGCAGACGCACAGCTAAAATACTGACTACTTTCCCAAAACTAGTCAAGTAAGCCATCGTCCGAGACTATGGTACAATTTTTACCTCAGTGAAAAACCATCAATTAAGTCAGAGATATAGATGGAGGAGTCCTGTGGTTTGGTGGTCAGTGATATAGATGAAATGTGAGGTGGAAGAGGCCTGTGGTTTGGTCAAACCAGAGGTGGTTGCTACGTCACAACAAAGTGTCAGCTCAAATTTTTTGCTTGTGGCCGAATTTTTGGCCAGTACTGAGATAGCTGTGGTCCCTCACCCAGCCTACTCTTCCATAGACTTTTTCCACTTAAAAGTTGAAATGAGTTAAACGATGCTGATTCGACACAAAAAGAAATTGTATCAAGTATTTAAATTACGTAAAGTATTAAAAGAATATTTCAAAACAAGAATTTCAGGTGCATTCAAAAGCTGTAAGAAACATTGGGAGCAGTGTGTGGAAAGCCAAAGAGAGTACTTTGAAGGATACAAACATTTTTAAGGTGTATGTTTTAAAATAAAGTTGTTATTTCATCAGTATGGTCATTTTTTGAACAAGCTTTGTATCAGCAGCCAAAAAATGAAAATTCTGCAAAAATATGAAAAATGGTAGATTTAAAAATGATTTTATATGATGATCTGAGTGAACACATACTGAATAAGAAAATTTAACAGTAAATGCAACATAGGGAACAATACCGAGTGTTACAAAAAAATGTATACACACTTTTAAAGGTCATAGAGAGTTCGTTTTCACGCTTGAGAGGATGAAATTTGGTACAAACGTAGTGTGATGTTTGCTCAATAGGTGGCAGCAAGCTAGGGCCGTGACGCGGGCAGCGGTGCTTAACTGATATCAACATGGCGGAAGTACGGTTGAACTTTGAAGAGCGTAAGCAATTGTTGAAGTGGTACTGGAAATTTGAGAATGTGGCTGCTGTCCAGAGACAGTGGAGACGTGAGATTGGTACAGATCCACCTACACGGTTAACAATTACCCGTATACGTGACAAATTCGAGCTGCATGGAACAGTGTGTGATGTACACAAAGGCCGATCAGGGCGACCTCGCACAGCTACGAGTGACGAGTCCTCGGCTGCGGTGCAGGAACGCTTTCAGCAGTCGCCACAAAAATCTACAAGGCAATGTGCGCGTGTGAGTGGTGTAAGTCATGTCAGCGTGCTACGCATTCTGAAGAAAGGCAAGTTTAAAGTGTACATTCCCAGACTGGTGCAACAGTTAAATGACGACGACTCAAATCGTAGGTTACAATTTTGTGAATGGTTTCGGGACATGGTTAACAATGTTCCGGGATTTGTGGGGAATGTGGTTTGGTCAGATGAAGCACAGTTCAAGCTCAATGGAACTGTCAACAGACACAATTGTGTGTACTGGGCTGATAATAATCCCCACATCACAGTGGAAACGGCTGTGAATTTGCCTGGTGTAAATGTGTGGTGCGGATTGACTCGTAGGGGACTCATTGGTCCTTTCCATTATGAAGGTACTTTAACCGGTGAACTTTATCTGAGAATGCTTAACGATTCAATTTTACCTGCCATTCATGAACTGTAATGAGAGGATTTATTATCAAGAAGATGGCGCCCCTGCTCACTACCATAGGGATGTAAGAGCATACCTTGATCTACATTTTCCAGAGAATTGGATAGGACGCAGGGGTCCAATCAAGTTTCCTGCGCGTTCTCCAGATCTAACACCGTTGGACTTTTACTTATGGGGATCAGTGAAAGACCAGGTGTACAGAAGAAAACCAGATAACCTGAACGAACTTTGGGATGAGATTAGAACAGTGTGTGCAGATATCCCACTGGAAACTTTAGCGGTAGTTACCGAATCAGTCGCAACCCGTGTTCAGAAATGCATTGATACAGAAGGCCATCACTTTGAACACTTAACATAAACATTTACCCCAGAAAGTGTATTGGAAACTTCAAACAGACTTATAATCTTACTTTCAGGCTAATAAATATTTTTTATGAAAACGTTTCCATGTTTTTTCTTCTCCTGAAGTGTGTATACATTTTTCTGTAACACTCGGTATTTAGGCAAAACTAGACAAATGATAAAACTATTATCATTTAATAAAAAAAGGGATGAATATGGAATACACAAAAAGATGAAATGAACGATAAAATTGGGGGAAGCACTATACATAACATATGGCAAACAAGTAGAAAACAAGAAGACCTTAAAGGATTTTGCACTAAATAATTTTGTGATGGAACTGTTAGCTATCTGCAAACATGTTTCATTTCCTGTGATGAGTATTTTTTAAGACAACTAGAAGCAGCTGATTAAATTCGGTAAATTCAATTTCATTCCCTAGCTTCTTGTTTTGCAGTGAGAATACAGATTTCAACTAACACTATATTTCTGTGTGTGTGTGTGCGCGCTCGTTTTTTTTTTTTTTTAATACTAATCGATCTTCAACAAACGTATTACCTAAAGCAAAACTAATTTGCTAGTTGTAGCTAGGAAACTTAATAAATATATGTAATTAGCAATGGCATGAAAGTACTTACACATCATCTCTATCCAGATCATCATCACGACACTTTCTGTAGCGTTTAGAGGTTACTCCCAACTCATCCTGTGAGGAATCCCTTTTCCTCTTCCGGCGTACCCTTTCCTCACTGGGTGGCAACACCATATCCTCCATGGCACACGAACTATCATCGTCTGTTCTATAGCACTCAAGTTTTGAACTTACATCTTGAAAAGCACCTCTAGATTGTTTACTACTGCTTATAATGTCTGATTCAGTATCTGTATCATCTTCTACTTTACAGTCATTTTTACGACATCTTTCTTTTTCTCTAGATGAATGGTCTACTGTTGTACTACTCACAAATCCTGACTTTGTATCTTCACCATGTTTTTCATCTGAACAATGAGATAAATCAGTTGATTCACACTTCAATGGTTCAGTTCGTTTTCCCCTCAATTTTTCACACTTTGAAATCACTTGGTCCTTTTTATTGGATGACTTTACATCCAAACAATTCATCACATTTACATCTGAATCACACACATCACCATTTGACAATGATGTTTCAGTTATCACAGGTACTTGCGCCAATGGAATGGAAGATCTGTCGGTCGTTTGTACTTGATCTAAACTTAAATTATTATCCAGGTCATCTACTTTCTCTGACAATGGAGGCCTCTTTTTCTTCTTTCTTTTGACTGGAAAGCCGGTCCTGTTGATGGTTTTCCTTCTGCGAGCCCTCTCTTTGACAGCTCCTGCTGCTTTCTTTAACAATTCAACTGGTGTTAATTTTGTTACATGAATTCGCACATCTCTGATCATTTTCTTCTTTTTAAGACCTATTCGCCTCAAGTCCTGCTTTTCAGCAATTCCGTTAGGGCGCTTTAATCGTAGATTGTGAATGGAGTTTACTTCTTTTTCGAGAATACTACTCCTATTACGAACAGCCGAACCAACTCTCACAGCTGTAGACACCTTTACACCAGCTAATTTGGTCACTAATGTTGTTTCTTTGGCCTGTATAATGGGTTTCACTGTAGGTGGTACTGTTTTCTCCGCAGGAGTTTTGAGTACTACAGGTGGCCTGGAAGCTTCTCTTGGGTTAGGATCAGACACTTTGTTCACAGAAACTGCAGATTTATTGGCAGAGGAAACTTCCTTGGAAACTGATGCTCTTGTTACAGGAGATGAAAGTTTCCCTACACCAACTGACTTACCATTGGAAATTTTCCTAAGAGCAGAACTGGACATTTTATTGCCAGATAAAATTCGAGCTGATGAGGTCCCTGTTTTACCCGCAGAAGTGATGACTTTTCCTAATGTCCTACCTGTAACTGAAGAAGTGCGTTTTAATGGAGAAGCTGTTTTTGGAGCTGGTAAAATAGTTTTACTAGCCGGTGTACTGGCTCTGATAGCACTAACATTTGGTTTGCACAAAACAGGGGAAGCTGGTGATGGAGATGCTGGAACTGTTGAATCAGGCTCAGCAATTTTTACTGATGGTTCAAAAACTCCTGGCGGAACCTTCACTTCTGATGCAGCTGATGGTGCTACACTACACACAGCTGGAGGTGTAACTGATGCATTTATACTTGTACTTCGTGACATAGTCCTTTTATTTGGCTGTGGGCTGACATTTGTAGCAGTAATGTCTAATGTTCCTTCTTTAGTTTTATTAGAAGTAACACATGGAATCTTTCCTACACTGCAGGTAGCCACAGCATTTTCCAAACGATGTCTCTTCTTTGGGGTAACTATAACAGTTCGCTGTCCTTGGGGCGTTTTTTCCAGTGACGGAGAAATGGTTGTGTATCGTGTTATACAAGCTTCTATAGCTTCATCGATAGAATTTCTCGAACCGTCGACCAAGAGTTTTGTTTTTACATCAACCTGGTTACACGCCTTGTTAATGGAGTTGGGCACACAGCTAACTTTGTCACCAGTTTTCTCTTTAACAGGTGCACAATATTTTTCAGCAGGTTTGGTTTGACTTTTTGCAGTCACACCAACTGCATTTCCAATTAGCATTTTATCACTTTTCTCTTTTTCTTGAGAAGATAGCTTTTCCAAGTTTACAGTCTTTCTGGTCTCACTTGTAGAGTCGATCTTAGGTGTGTCCACAGAAGCAGTTGCTGGCTGCACATTAGCTGCAGTTGACATATGATAATGCCGTTTCTTTAAAGGTAGTCTTTGTTCATTACTAGCACTGGCTTCTGGTCGTTCGTGGCCCTGCGAAAATAAAGGAAGTAGATTATTATACGTCTATGTCAAAATTATTCTGCAACTAACCTTAAAAATAAAACTAACAGTTTCACTAAAGTGTATGAACAAGTGGAACCACACAAATTTCCTTTTAATGCACAGAGCCACTAACTTTTACACAGATTCAAGGTAACCCAGATGTATACTTCATACCAATAAAAAACAAAATAAAAAATGTTTTTACCATAAACATTGCTATGAAAACTCTAGCATACACTGGAAATTATTTATTCTTAACCGTTTCCTCCCTGACGGTACTTATAAGTACAACTGTATTTACCACCATATAATTCGACAATACCAGCGTCCACTGCATTGTTAAGCCTGTTGATGTATTGTTGTATGATTACGCCAGACAATGACAACATTTATTTTTAAATTCTGCGTGAAATTGCCGAGAAATTAATTTTCTAAGTTGGGGCTTGACAGCATACTGACCAAAGTAACAAGTGGTACATTACAATGAATTTTTAGATGATAATTTACTTGGTAAGTGTCAATTTCTGTTATTACTTTTTTAGTTTGAACATTTAATCATATATTTTTTACCGATAAAATATGTTTTTCTAGTTTCTTTACTAAATAATCTAGAAAAACCAACGTGGACTCATAAGTACCGTCAGGGAGTTCTGGGTAGTTTTATACAGATTACTGGTCAATAGATTTAGCAAGTATACAATTGGTTTTATCATTGTTTTAGATATTTCCAATGGATATTTTTATGAAATACGCTCTGATTGAAGCTCTTCTCTTAGAAATTTATAATTTATCAGCTCTTCTCTTAGAAGTTTATAATTTATCAAGGCAAAAATGAAGAAATGACTGGAATGTTCTCAGATTACTCATTAGGCCAAAGAGTGGTCTTAGAATTGACTGAAAAAAAATGGAGCAATGACGATGTTATCTAGTATTATCATTATTTTTCATCAGTTTCACTATTAAAAAACTGAAACAACTGGGAGAATCAGACCCTACTGCAAGGGACTTTCTAACAATCTGCTGATGGAAAACTAAAAATAGGAGATTGTGAAAATGAATTTACAATCCTAGGTATTTGCTACTGGAAATGGAAGGATAAAATGGTCATACATTTAGTATCAAATTTTCATGGCAGCGGTGAAACTCCACTACACTGGTTGGGGTCAATGGCAACTTCAACAGATGGGCCCTCTCTCGGGTTGGATTGGTGACCTGGTGGATTTTGGACCAGAGGGCCTCTCTGGCCGGTCATCGGGGGCCACCTCCGGCAGTAGGTCCCGTAGCATTTTGCCCATCCTGCCACCCTGTTGTTACACCACTAGTTATATGCAAAGAAAAAGATGGATTGAAGTCGACAATTTCATGCTCAGGAGTCGTCAAGGACTACAATACCTTCATGTGTGGGGTTGATACTGCTGATCAGCTGATGACTTTGTGCAATGCTGACAGAAGAATACCGAAATCATGGTAAAGATTGTTTTTGGGAATTCTGAATGTTGTATTTGTCAATGCCTATAACATAAATGGTCCGATATTTGAAAAAAAGTCTGTAAAATTTTTTAGAAGATCCTTTGCACAAGGTATTATGACTATGAAGGATATCGGTAAGAAGAAAAGGTCATCTATATATATTTCACCAAGCCCTCATCCATTCAAACAACACAAGTCATACTATTCCACAATGAGAGATGTAAGATTGGGAAACAGAGGTATACACTGTCCCTAAATTGTAAAAATCAAATGAAGATGTGAAGTATTTAGAATGAAGAAAATACAGTCGAAACATCATTCCAAATGTTGCACTACAATGTCTTTTGTGTCTGAATGAGCAAAAAGAATTGGTTTTTTTTTTTTAATATCATGAGGCAAACATTTCATACCAATATGAACATAATTGATTTCAATTGCTATTTCTGTACATCCTGTGATACACAAACTCCCTGACGGTACTTATAAGTACCGGCTTAGTAATTAGCACTTAGAGTTCCAAAAAAATTTGAAAAAAATATGTGTGTTTAATTTCAAGTACCTTTATACAAATATATAATTGAAATTATAAATTTCCCTTTTTTTCCAATAGCCGGTAGGAAAGGGTTAAATTAAGTGTGACTTTTGTTAAAAATTTAGCACACACTTAAAATTACCTTAGTTGCACAAAATATGTAAAATTCATTTAAAATTTTCAATTACATTGAGATGACAGGATATAGATTAAATCTGGAAGGTCACAGTTCAAATTTGAAAGATGAATATTCAGTACACAACTGAAATGCAAACACAGTGATTTTTAGTTATTAGGAAGAAAAAGGAGAACAATACAGTTACAATATCTACAAACAGCAGGGTGACCATGTCTGACTTTATAATGGGACTAAATCGTTTGACAAGGTACATTAACTATAGAAGCAACGGAAACAATCTGTGGTTTTTAGTTGTAGTTAATAGTGATTTCTAACCTAACCCCACAGCAGCAAACATGGAAAACTTTAACATCAGAAAAGGCCACAACTTGTCATAATGGTATGTTGACACAGGCGGCAAGGGCATTGCTTTTACTGGCACCAACCCTGACAAGGATTGGGTAAATAACCCTACCATCTTATGGGCAGAGTGGGAGGTTTAAGTAAAGACCTTTAGGGTGAGCATTTATTTTGTCTGCTCTCTTCTTGCTTCAACATACATTCAACCCATGAGTCATTCCAGATCAACTGAATAGCCTCAACAGTTGAAGGATGCTGCCACTTAATTATCATGACTGAAATTTACAAAATATAGGTGAGCTTGCTTAACTTTACTAAGTCAGTACACAATTGTTAACTGCTCTAGCTGACCTACTCTCTCACTGTTTTGTATTCAGTCAATAAGCTTCATATGAAAACTGAGCTCATATAGATTAATTGCTGTACATGATGTACCATATGCTGACCACACTGTGCAATAGGAATAAATATGTACAAACAGGTTGAACATGTCTGGACAAAATCATCTGACAAGGAACATTACAGACGCCACTGAAACAACCTGCTATCTGGAATGATTCTTACAGATATTCCTTGTAATGAGCAGTTGGTTACGAACCATAGCCATAAGTTCAGAGGTATCTTCAGGAGCAGATCAAGTACGACTCTCTCCCACAGACTTCCTTACTCAGCTTTTTGTTCCTAACTACCATTCAGCTTACGACACCACCTATACCTTAGAATGGTTCCACAATGTTATTGATAAAGATAAATATGGATAATAGTGTTTGTTAAATCTTATATGGTTTTCAAGGCAAGCATGTTATGAACAAAATTAAATTTAGTTAATAGTGTTAAATATGTATTCAATTAATTTCAAACTGCTATTTTAAAATATTAATTCCAGAATTATTATAATGGTCTCTAAACAACTTAACTTTCACCACTGACGTGTTTGCGTCAGTGCAACCCCACGAGTGGATCATACAATGCTAAACTTATCTGGCAGTTAGCCATAATAAAGCCAACACAGAATTAAGACAAATGCCAAAAATTGTCTGCTTGTTAGGTACAAACAGAAGAATAAATGTTCTGTATAATTAAAAGATGAGGGAGGAATGTTTGTTGAAGTGATTAAGTGCAAATAACTTAATATTTGGTAGTAATCTCAACTGTGCAGGACACCTTCAAAAGATATTAGACAGAGGTTTCGAAGTCCTGCAGCTACTGGAGACTGTGCTGATTGGATGTGCCAGGTATATGAGAGAACTGGGGTATAAAATGCTGATTCACTGCTCAATAGGATGGTGTGATATGGATCCCACAAACAAATACCAAACACAGAATTTGAAGAGTGTAGCTAGATTTGTTTGTACAAATTACCATATAACAAAGTCAGCTGGGTTAAGAATCACTGAAAGAGAGGGGCTGGGAGTGAATAAGGCATTCATTGGAGAGGCAGGCTGGATGGATAACAACTCACAGAAGAATTAGACATGGTATGTGGAAAGGGAGAAGTGACTTGATTTCAGGAATACCATAAGGGAGTGGCAAAATTCTTTAACAAAGTCAGAGATTGGGGTAAAATATCAACTGGCACACAGAAAAAGTTACCTTCAGCAATGAAATAAAATAAAAAACCATGGAATGCAAAGTATGTATGAAGGGCAATTTCCGCTTAATCACAATTAACAAATAATGTTATCTGTTTTACTCAAATTCAGCAGTCTACAAACAATATAAGTTTCTCGCCATAATTGGAACAAAAAACATTAAACATGATGAAATTCCAAAATTGAATAGTTTAGATCTCCAGAAATAAACCACAGAGAGGCTCATTTTAAGTCTTTTTGATCATATTCTTATGTTTCAAAGGAAACAAAAGCTATGGATTATTACCTTTATTTGCTGCTTATATTTAATAGGATGCTCCATGGTTCAGTTTCTGCATTAAAACTGTACGGCCCCTATCATGGGCACTGGCAGGATTGCTTCTATGGGGGTGCACCAGGGCTGCATTGGTGCCCCCCCCCCCCCCCTATCAGCTCAAAAATTTCCGGGCTTGGTGACCTTTTTTTTGGCTCTACTACTGCCCAGACGGTGACCCGGGATGTCAGGGGGGTGCACCAGGGCTGCATTGGTGCCCCCCCCCCCCTTTCAGCCCAAAAATTTCCGGGCTGGGCGACCTTTTTTTTAGCTCTACTACTGCCCAGATGGCGATCCGGGATGTCAGGGGGGGTGCAAGTGCACCCCCTTGCACCCCCCTCCCGGCGCCCATGGCCCCTATACCTGGTAGGATTATCAGGTTATGTAAGGTGGCTATGACAGATGTGCACTGTGCATAAGAAATTCTTTCTGTGTTGAGGTGTTTGAGACCACATGAAATTCTATAATACCAGCAGACATGACAGACGTTGTCCTATCCAAATTTCAATAAATTTGTTTGTAATCATTTTGTGAATTTGTGAAAATGTGTAAACAAAATAAAAATAAGGAAACATATATTTCTGAGTGATCATTATATTTATTAATTGTGTTCATGGATATTCAATTTGAGGAGGAGTACATTTGGAAGTATGCCAATGGGAAATTTTATATTTGAGATTAATTCTGTTGGCAGTATATGGCTGAAATACTGGAAACGTGTGCTGTGCCTGGAACATGGTCAACTTGGAACCATGCAGGTCTGTTCCAAAATTTAAGTCACAATTGAATTAAATCATAATTTCATGTTTTCTTTAATTAAATTTGAAATCTTATTAAATCTGAGGGTGTTTTATTTCAATTCGATTTCGAGTTTTGATTGTTTCGTAGATCTTTCATTGTTCTGTCTTATGCCTCCAAAGACTTTTTATGTGTACATTCATCTCAATTGATCAATTTGCATTGCTGCAAACAACTTTGACGCCTTGCACAGTTCTTTGAAAATTTGCACGTTGGAGTTTTATTGCTATGCATATTCAACGACAACCTGGAAGCTGAATGATCTTTTTGACCACCTTCCAACAATGTAGCTGCAATTCCTTATGAAGCAAGTGCAAGTTCATTCTCCGAGCGAATCGTGCCAAAATCAATGAGAACATTCCAACCGTTTCTTGCAATACATCACAATTATAATGTTTTTTTGAATTTCAACTCTTGATTAAATGTTTTGTATATCAGATGATTGGGCACCATCATGCCTAACTGAGGTAATAATTTGTTCGATATTATCAACCCATGCTATCAAGTAATATCAACAGAATAGAAATAAAATAACTATAGTAGAACTCGAATTATCCGAACACCAACTGTACGAATTGCTGAATATCCAAATCGCTTTTTTATTTAAGAAGGGAAAACGTGCCGCCTTTTCATTTAATTAATTAAAAGATCTTTTTCTTCAAAAAATAGTTATTTCTCCCATCTCCAACATACATTCAGTAATTAATTAAAATAGACCCTTTTTGAGAAAAAACCAATTATCCGAATTTTTTGTTATCTGAATGGGGTCTGGTCCCAATTGATTTGGATAGTTGCGAGTTCTACTGAAAATTTGTGGGACGGATTGCAAAACAACACACACACACACACACACACAAAAGTAATTTTACTTTAATTTAGGCTGGAATGAATTTTTCCAAATTTTTGTACCAGATCTACCAGATTTAATTTCAATAGAAAATATTAAATTGAGTTATTTCCGTCCCGGGAGCATAAGGAACAAAACAGAAGAAGAATTAAGTATACCTATTGTTTGAACCGTGAGTTACAGTCTTGAGTTAAACAAACATTTTGAAAACATTGTCAATGGACTTTTGAATATTTCTAGAGAAGGGAATGCTGCAGTGAGGCAAGGTGCTTACCATTTAAATTGCGCTGCTACTATGTCAGAAGTCATTATACGCGATGGATTGAATAGTCAAGCATATAGGAACCTGGTGCTGCTGCATTACAATCAAAGATGATCGACATGTATATATGCATAAATTATATTAAAAGAGTAATGGCTGTCATAATAGATCATCGCAAAATTGCGGACGGGGAGAGCCTAAAAAAATTTTTAAACACTTCTACTAGAACTACAGCTGCCACTGGAACCAATTTAAAGGTCCCGCCCATAGTATCTCACCAACAACACCGGTCCTGCTGAGTCTACATCCAATTTTTGGATGAAATTGATTTTCATCCCTTATTTAAAATACTTGACGTCTTCATCAGAGCAGCAATTTGCTAATGAAAATTTACCTGCTGTCAGTTTGATGTACCAACATTCCAGTTAAAAGTCGTCATTGGTTGACAATGCTAGAGAATGGTCTAAACAGTCTGTGTATGCTTAGTCTACACAGTAAAATTGTATAAGAAAACTGAGATAAATTTGCAGATGAAGTTTCGAATCAGTTTTGTTATGAACCTTGTCAATTACTGTTAATGTAATAAAATAAATATGTTTTCCTTTAATATATATTATACAATAATTATATATGGCATTATAATATATTATTTTAATTATATATAACATTATAATATGTATTTATATTCCATTAATAAATGTTTTTAATTATGCATATCATCAGTTTTCTCTTACATGCCCCCCCCCCCCTTCGCTTGAACAAAATCCTGGTTCTGCACATGCCCTAGAACATTTTCTACAGGTGATACACTGGGAAAGCTTCCATTAATTCAAAGCAAAATTTATTTGATTCACTGCCTGGTTCTCAAAATATCAGCAAACTGTTTCACAAAATAAGCATTAGACCTCCATAGACCACGATTCACCAGTATTCATTGAACATTATTTTGCACATTTGCTTGTATCCGAAACAGGACTTGCATTTCAATACAATGACTACCACTCACAAGCCTATTATTGTTCAAATACTTTGCAAAGCTTTTTTTGTACTATAAGCACTACTTGTATAAATGTAGTTTACAAATACTATTTTTCTCATACAAAACTTTTCGGTATCATTTCATGGAGGATGAATTTAACAAGTAATATGGGATTCCAAATATCACCAATTCATTTACATCTATAACCTGCAATTACCAAAATGGTGGGTGGTTGAGAACGCTTTATTAAGATGAGACATGCTGTTCGAAATTGGGTCATCAAGACTTGTAAAAAAAAAAACCTAAGATCCAACTACTGCAAATGATGAAAACACACAAATCCAGTTATGAGGTCTGTACTTATATGTATTAAGAAGAAATTAAACTGTATACTTATTAAATAATTTTTTCTCATACAACAATAGCAAAGCAGTTATCAATCAATCAACACAAGTATCAAAAAATTTCCATGTATGTGAGACGTTAAATAATCGCTGATCTCGTCATTGAAATATCAAGAAAACATGTGAAAAAGATTGATACCATTACCTTTGGCACTTCTACAGCATTCTTCTTTATTCTCCTCTGCCGAGATTTTTCCTTTCCTCCATCACCTTCCGTTCCAGATTCTTTATCACTTGCTCTCGATTTTTCACTCCCTTTTCGTTTCTTTATTATCCTTTTTACCCTAAATATTGATGGAAGAGCTAATTCACCCGATTTAACATTCCCTGAGACAGAACTGGTCTTTGCAATAAAACAAAAACGGTTAAAATCCTGAATTAATTTTTCAACTTCCAACAGAAACACTGGATCAACAACAGACCTTTCCGTTTTCACCACACTAATTTTTTTCTTCCGTCTTTTATGTTTGTGATGTGATATACCTAAGGGGAAATTGTGCACTCTTGACATGGGCCTGGGTTTTAAAGTCTTGTGAACAGCAACTATATGATACGCAGAACTAGTAGCTGTGGTACAATTTCCAACATGCCTTTGTCTAGGTCCACGAGCACTCACTCTCCTATCAACTGCAAGGGATTTATTTTGTAAATCGTCCTTATCACGCCTTCTCCGACCCTTTCTCCTCCTTTCCTCTGCTACAACCTTAGACCGAACAGCTAATTCAGTCTTCCTCTGGCAAGTGTCTCTCAATTTGCCCCTTGAGGATTTAACAGGAAACCTTTTCACATTAGGAGTTTCAGCATTAGAAGCAGTTCCATCACTTTTTCTGTTCACTCTATCACATGAATCACTGACTGCTGTATTTTTCTGTCTAGATGTCAAGTCACCTGTTCCAACAGTTTTCTGAAGCTTACCTTCACTAACCTTACCCTGAATACCAGTCTTTCTTTTCAGTGAACTTCTGTCCATGTCCTTAACTACTTTATCAGTGAGGGACAAAGGAAGATTAGGTTCCAGAACTGGAGGAGCTTTCTTAGGCCTACCAGGGCCTCTTTTGACAGGTGCAACAGGTACAGGTGAAGGAGTTGGTGGTATTTCATCTCCACTATCTGTACCGCTGGCTGTAGCAATCACAGCAGGAACACTGCGAAAAGAGACGTGATTTTTGGCTGGCCGCTTCCTCATCATTTTCATTTTTCTTCCCGACCCTCTCGGTCGGCCTGGTCCTCTACGGTGCAATTGGGGACGGCCGACAACCTTCGGGTTACGCGAAGGCCTTCCCGGCCCCCGTTTCACCGGCCCCTTTCGCCTATTTCTAACAAAAAGCGTGGGTGGTGGTGGAGTATTTTCTCGTGCAGGACTGCCAACAGGAGAAGCTGGCTTCTGGGCATTTGAATTAGGAGAGTGAGCAGCAGTGTGAGATGAAGGAGAACAGGACTGGTGAACAGGAGATCCAGCTACAGACTGGATTCCACTATCTGGAGAAACATTTGACACTGAACAATCTAGGCGCATGTAAGCTTCCAACTCGGGAACAAATTTGCTGGAAGCAGAAGAACATTCGGGACGTGCCGTGTCACTGGTTCGTTGTAACGGTGGTTTTCGACTGGCCTTTGGAGGTCTTCCTCTTTTCCTTCTATGAGGTATGTCCCGCTGAACTATTCCTTTCGCTGTGTCCTGTGCAGCAGAGGCGGCCACTGATTGTGAGGAGAGAATTTCTGTTTTCTCAACAAACTGCTGAAGAAGTGTAGATGAGTATCCACCTACTGGGACATTATTTGGCACTGCACTGTCTGTGGTATTCCCAGTTTCTTCTGCACCATCTTCAGATCTCGCAGCTGCTCCACTCCTCTGCCCTGCCGGCGTATCTTCACTATCGATATGTATCCTTTTGATTGCTTCACTAACAACCTGCTCTGGGAGTTCAACATCGCTGCTAGACTCTGCACCAGCGCCTGCATTTGCCCGCTGTTGCACCACTGCTGCAGCCACTTTTCCACTTTCTGAGCTCACATCTTCAAAACCATCGAAGGGAGGTCCTGCCTCATCTTCATGATTGTCTGTTGTAACCACATCTGGTAGAATGGCAGCCAGATCTTCTTGGTTAATCTCCTAAAAAAATACAAAGGAACTTTCAAAATTATTGTTCACCATAATTTACATTATTACAAAATGCACTTTCAAGTTGCAACACAATGTATGACTTGTTTCATACTTTACACTGGGAATTGTAAGCAAGACAATACAAGCAAACAAAGAGGCATAAGTGAAGGTTAAAAAATTCTTAACGATGTGAAATAAGATAGTAGACAAAATATAATATGCAATCTGACAGTTAAAGGAATTGACCTACATCATTTATTATAACATGAAAGAACCCTCCATTTTGTTTCCAAATATTACCTCAAGGTGTTCAGTGATAGGCAATGACTCGGACTGAACTTCAATGTGGTCAAGCTCCTGCGCTAATTGTGAGATCTCTGCTACCTCTCCATCCTCATCACTCTCCGATTCCTCCTCGTCTGTGTCAGTATGGCTGTGAGGAGTATGGCTCCCTCTTCCACGAGCTGCCCCTCCACCTGCACATGGGTAGAGGCTCGGTGAAGTGGGCACTCGCATACTGTACAATGCTGCTGTACGACTGCTCACTGCAGATACCTGCAACAATCAAGAGTTTCAGATTTATATATCTTTTGTAATATGAATTTAAGTAATAGATGTTTTATTTAATTTCTGCGATTTAAATGAGTTTATTCCGATATGTGGTTTCATGTCTAGCAATTGCTAACTCAACAGAGAATGGTAAGAAAGTTCCGGCTTTATCAGGCATATTAAATTTGTAAGATTGATACAAATTTTGAGCCAACATTAATTTGGTTTATTTTTAACTAATAATTATTTAAAAATAAGTAAATTATATATTATAATATTACTTTCATTTACAAAAACTATTAATTTTCTAATTATATTTTCTTCTCATGTATGTAATAAAGCCTGGCATAAAAAATTGCTAAAAGAAAGTATAAACAGTATGTTTACAAGAAAAAGATAACGTAAGGCCACGTAATATTTAATTGTGGTTTAGGCAACATATATCACGATCAATTTGGAACTTCTTTTATTCAAACCATTTTAGTACAAAAAAAAAAAAAAAAAATACTGATGATTAATATGTCAATTTAAATGAAATTTATACATTCCTTTCAGTGTTCTGGCAATTTATTTTGTTTGGAATTGCTTTCATAAATAGAATTATTATAAAATAAAGCTCATTGTAATTTATCGTCTCTAGTGCTGTAGCAAAACGTTTCGCTTGTCAACTTGTTACGGTTGTCAACTTGTTACGTTTCAGCCTAACCACAATCTCAGTCAATATCGCCACTAGAAAACCAAAACTTCAATCACATGCAAATTGATACATTCCCTGAATCGTATGTCAATGTCATAATGCATCACAATACAAACTTGATCCAAAATCTTCACAGTTTCTTACATCTTTCTTATTATCTATGATGAAGATCAATGTTTTACGGCTGAAATAATAACCCCAGTGAAAATGTAGGCTGCTAACAAGAAATCTTAACAACTTGTTATGCAACGTAATATTAGTTTTAATTGTGGTTTAGGCCGCATAGATCACAATCAATTTGGGACTTCTTTCATTCAAACCAAGTAATGATTTCAGTAAGAATAGCAACTGATAACTAACATGCCAATTTAAACGAAATTCATACTTTTCTATCAGCGTTCAAGGAATAAATTTCTTAAATAAATAGAATTGTTATAAAATAATGCTCACTGCAATTCCTAGTGCTTCGCACTGTAACAAAAACATTTCATTGCTATCCTGGTCCAGGTTATATTTCAACCTAACCATGTACTAAACTTGCCTCCAGAGAAACAATACTTCTATCACACGCATATCAATACATGTACTATACATGGAGGAAGGAAATATATGGAGGAGAAGTGATGTTACATCTGTGAAGCAGGCTCTAAAGTCTCGCTCATGCGCAGTGGTGGTAGCACCGATATTGCGATCCCAAACAAATGCAAAAGTTTACATTGTGTTTGATGCTGTCATTATTTCATTTTGTAATGTGTATAAGTGTTTCATAATGCCATCTTGTGTTGCATACGGTTGCACAAATAGGCTAGAGGAAAGAACCTGGAATATCTTTTCATAAATAAGTTGAATTCTAATTATCGTTGTTGAAGTGGGCAGTAGGAATTGCAAACTTCGGTGCCTGTCTATAAATATTTAGTCATAGCTCTCAATGGGATGACTTTGTTCTAAAATTTTTGTTGGTGTAGCGTAGAAAATCAGGATACCTTGCTATTTTGCACATAATAGACTAGCATTACTTTTTAACGAGTGTTGAAAATGAGGGGTGTGTTTTACATTGCGATTCAGTGAATTTAGTATTACACTTTCTTTCGTCACATTGCAGTTTATGCTGACAGTGTATTATGAAATTAAATGTGTTAAATTATGCTATGCAATCTAGGAATATTGATGATGTTGTTGCCGCAAATACAGTTTGTGATTCAAATACGCGTGTGTGGGTATGTCTACATAGTTTGATTCTGTAGTGGCAATTTAATGGAGATTGTGATTAGGTCTAAATGCAGTCTGTACCAGAATGGTTTTGTTGTTCCATAAGGGACAAAGAATTTATCTATTACTGTTAGTAATTTCATGAGAACCAAGTTAGTGACAAAACGTGTATCGCGATGGAAACTACTTCCATTTCCAGCTATTCCCAATTAAGCTTACGATGAATGGTAACAAGATAACTATTTTTATTCTGGTCTAGGCCGCATTTCAATCTAACCACAAGTGGTAGTAAAAAAACTGAAATATCCATTCTGCATGTCCACCATGTAATTCATTGTGGCTTTGGCAGAATTAATTTTTAGTCCAGGCCGCATATCAACCCAATCCCAGTATATCCCGAAAACTAAGCAAGAAATCGAAAAATTTTATTCTTTATTTTCGATTTTTCTCGTCGTGTTACATAAGAATCGATCATTAAATTTGACTTTTGCGAAATTTTTCTTCTGCATTTCAACTCAAGACACCTCACTTTTGATACAGTATATCTCGAGAACTAGGCGAGATATCGAAATTTTTTATTCTTTATTTTTTATTTGTCTCGTCTTTTTAAATACGAATCCGTCATCAAATTTGACTTTGACCAATTTTTCTACTGTATTTCAACTAAAAACATTTCACGTTTGAGACAGAATATCTAGAAAACTAAGCATGATATCAAAACATTTTATTCTTCATTTTTTATTTGACTCATCGAGTTACATAATAATCTATCACCAAATTCGGCGTTACGTTTAGTCCCCTTGAGGTTTTTGTACATATACCCGGTGTCTGTATGGGATCGGCTGAGCCCCCCACTCCTCCTCCGCCCGGCTACACTTCAATGCGTGGTGAAGGTCTCTTGCGTCGTCTCCATATATTTCCTTCCTCCTTGGTACTATATTGCATTTTAATGGTAATGATGCACTGCGATATTGTAGTCTATGCTTTATAGATCAGTGTTGACTACTTTCTTTAAAACAAAGTAATGATTTTAGTAACAGAACTCTCAAGAAAACAAATTAATTATTAATAAAAAAAAAAAAATTACTCAAGCCCTCCACTGCAACGTCAAGTGCCAGTTCTAATAACAATCTATCAAAACTGCTGCGAAAATTAAAGCTTTTATATTAAATTAATGTTACATATCTGTGGCCAAAGATTTTTAACGAATACTTTTATATAAAACGAATATTAAAATAAATATAAGCAACTAATAATTATTATGTCGATTTAAACGGAACATGTACTTTTATTTCAGTGTTCTGTCAGTTAATTTATTCGCGGATGTTTAAAAATGTTATTAAATAACGTGCATAACCTAGGAAAAAAATTGTGTGTGTGTGTGTGCGCGTGTGTGGTTGGATGGATGTATGACTGCTGCGAAACAGCAAAATCTTTTATATAGCCATTAATAATGTATTTAGGACATGTTTTCCAGTTCACTTCACTACCATGAAACGAAAACTAGTATCAAGAGATATAAAACCACACAAAAATGTTTTGCCACAGCCTGGATGTTCCTTCGATTCCTTTTAAGGCCAAAGTACAGTGAAACTTTTTTCACTATTGTTTAATGCAAAAGCTATTTTTTTTTTTAATTTGCAACTGTCATTTGTTATACTTTCGATTTTTTTTGTGTCAATCAAAGAATATTTTTTAAAAAGCTGCAATATCCAAACGAAAATCTCGAGGGTAGAGTTCTTGACGCGGCGTCGTGTGTCACGAAAGCGAGGGAGATTCTAATCGCAACTCGCCGGGCGCCACTCGCTGACTCACCTTCAAGACACAGAAGCGATAATTCAAAAAGTTTGTATTCGTCACTTTTCGTGTTCTCTGATACTTTTCTTAGCGAAATCACATAGAACTGTGATTTTTAGAAGGTAAAATACAGAACAAATAAGGGCGTTCATTGTAAGAAAGTTTCTTCATGCGACCTACTACAGCACTTACTTTTGACGAAATCGTTATAACAAAAAAAGAGAGATTTTGATTATTCTTCAAGAACTCACACAGACACCTCTGCAATCTTGCAGTTTTTTTTTCTGACTCTGACAGAATATAGAGGCGTTATGCATTGATCAAATTTCGGTCTCTTCTTGGAATTGGATTTTTGTGAAATTAGACATGATCAAAATTAACAAATTTCCCATAAATTTCATAGAAATAATAATTACGTCTACTCTCAGAGATCTGGTGACAAAGTTTCTTACAGACAGCGACTAAACTAACTTGGTAAATGAGGCAACCATATGAAGGTCAGATTTGAGGCCCAAGACCGGGATTCGAAACGATCCCCCGTACGCGCATTTATCAACTAAGACCGTTAAATAAATTGCAATTGGCATTGTTGATCAGGATTATACACTCGAAGGATTCGGCCACCAAGTGACAAAGAGTATTGATTTGCCGCCAATTCGACTCTGCCGTGACTAGACATACAAGTAAGCCGAACTAGGGTTGTAACAGAAGTCATCTTTGCGGATGTGTACTGGTTAACTTCCGCGGAAGCGGATGCGGAAAAATGAATTTATAATTTTTTATATTTTATCCAAAAAATTTAAAATTAAAATCAATATAGATTATATTTTATGCCAAATTGTTTTTCATAAGTTATTTCCAGACAATACTGCCATATTGATTTTTCCCCCCTCATGTTTTAACAACAAAAAACGTGGGAATTAAATTATTTACATAACCACGCACACGCCTAAAAACCAATCTTTGTCATTTGAACTTAGCGGAGTTGGTAGCGCGACTAATTCAAGTGTCAAGTATTAGCCCACGCCACCATTTTTTAAATTTTTTTTTGGCTTATGACTATACGCCTCGACGACGGCGATAAGGACGGGGATAGGAATTCGGCTAGGGTCTTTTAAAGGAAGCATTCGCCTAGAGTGATTTTGGGAAACCATGGAAAACCCAAATCTGGATGCTTGGACGGGGATTCGAACACGCGGCCTCTCGAATACGAGTCCAGAGCGTAAACCGCTCACCTACCACCCTCGGTTCCGTTCTCGCCATCCAACTTTCGACCGCTACAGTGGCCCATTCACAGTCCAACATGTAGGACCTACGATGATCTGATTTTCGATTAAAAAACTCTTGATGAGCCGTGAAAGGGATTACAGCACTACATGTAGATCGTGTTGTATGTTGTTCGACTCCCAGGCAACCAAAACGAGTCCTTGATGTCCAACGAACTATGGATATTGGAGGAAGCTATTCGAGAAAACATCCTACGAGTGTGCGATAAGGACACATGGTGTGCTGCGAGAAAATAAAAGTGGAAAGGATTGCTTGGAAAATTTTGTTGGATCCCTTCAAGTAGCGTGAATGGGTGAGCGTATCCTACGGTAGATCTACACGGATGTCCTATTAGTTGGACCGTTAATAGGCCGCTTAACTTTACATCCAAGTTCATACTTGTAAATTAGTCGCTTAGGTAATAACACCGTTTAGTTCACTGTTACTTATATTACAAGATCATCAGAAAAAAACTACTACTTTGTTGTTAGCAAAGCGACGATGGGCAGAATCTCGTATAAAAAGAAAAGAATAATATACACTGAAGAGCCAAAGAAAATGGTACACCTGCCTAATATCGTGTAGGGCCTCCGCGAGCACGTAGAATTGCCACAATATGACGTGACGTGGACTCTACTAATGTCTGAAGAAATGCTGGAAGGAATTGACACCAAGCATCCTGCAGAGATGTCCATATATCCATAAGAGTACGAGGGGGGGGGGGGAGGGGAGATCTCTTCTGAACGGCACGTTGAAAGGTATCCCAGATATGCTCAATAATGTTCATGTCTGGGGAGTTTGGTGGCCAGCGGAGGTGTTTAAACAGAGAAGAGTGTTCCTGGAGCCACTATGTAGCAATTCTGGACGTGTGGGGCGTCGCATTGTCCTGCTGGAATTTCCCAAATCCGTCGGAAGGCACAATTGGCATGAATGGATGCAGGTGATCAGCCAGGATGCGTACGTACGTGTCACCTGTCAGAGTCATATCCAGACGTATCAGGGGTCCCATGTCACTCCAACTGCACACGCCCCGCACCATTACAGAGTCTCCACCAGCTTGAACAGTCCCCTGCTGACACACAGGGTCCATGAATTAATGAGGTTGTCTCCATACCCGTACATGTCCTTCCGCTCTATACAGTCAGACCAGGCAACATGTTTACCATTATCAACAGTCCAATGTCAGTGTTGACGGGCCTAGGCGAGGTGTAAAGCTTTGTGTCGTGCACTCATAAAGGGTAAACGAGTGGATCTTCAGCTCCGGAAGCCCATATCGATGTTGTTTCGTTGAATAGTTCGCACCCTGACACTTGTTGATGGCCCAGCATTGAAATCAGCAGCAATTTGCGGAAGGGTTGCACTTCTGTCACGTTGAACGATTCTTTTCAGTCGTCGTTGGTCCGTTCTTGCAGGATCTTTTTCCGGCCGCAGCGATGTCGGAGATTTGATGTTTAACCGGATTCCCGATATTCACAGTGAACTCGTGAAATGGTCGTAAGGGAAAATCCTCCCCTCATCGCTACCTCGGAGATGCTGTGTCCCATCTCTCGTGCGCCGACTATAACAGCACGTTCAAACTTACTTAAATCGTGATAACCTGCCCTTGTAGCACCAGTAACCGATCTAACGCTTGCGCCAGACATCTGTTGTCTTATATAGGCGTTGCCGACCACAGCGCCGTACTCTGAGTTTACATATCCCTGTGTTTGCATACGCATACCTATTCCAGTTTCGTTGGCTCTTCAGTGTATATTGCAAGGTAAACAAAACATACATCCGCATTAAAAATTGCTGATGCGGATTCGAAAGTGGACGAAGGATTTCATGCGAAAGTTCAGCGGATGCGGATACCCATTACATCCCTAATACGAACAACGGAACGTCTTACCGTATTGATATCAATAAAACAAAGCACGTAAATACACTGCCTGCCCGCAAACGAAATACACACGATAAAAAGTGAAAATAAATTTGGGCATGTCAGTTTATTCTGTAATTTGAGTGAAATAATTTATGATTCTGAACTCTCATATTCACGAATCCAACATTATTTCAGCAAGTTTTCTAAAAAGATGCTATCTATTTAAACTGTGAGTAACTAATGTTTTTACAAATGATGATATAGCATACTAATGTTTCAAGATAGATGTTCATCAGACACATTCAATCTAACTACATATTAAGTTCTTTTTTGTTCTAACAAACTATTATTTTCGAATAATTTTTACCATCTACTTCATTATTTAAGCTTTTAACTGCTCGGCTGAAAAACGAGGCTGACATAATACTTCGGGCTACATCCAAGGATGGAGATGCTACCGGTAAACTGCAAAACATAAATTTTCACGAAAATCTACAAAATTGTCCTATTCACTCATTTTTAGCGCGAGTGACTACTGATGAGTAACACTTCAATGTCAGAAAAATAAACTAAATTACTATTTAAGCTGTCTGATGGCAATAGCCCAACACAAATCCTTAATGATCGTTCATGTAGCAGCAGATAACGCTTCGCCGGTTCCACCTGAAGAGTAGTTCACGCTGCTTCTTTTTTTTTTTCTTTCGATATAGGTTTAGTGTATATGAATAGGAGTCAATCAGAATTTTAGAAGTTACGGCAGGACGAAGTTAATAACAAAACCTCGAAGTAAATAGTAAGCCAGAAGGTAGATAACCTTCCATAAAGACGTTAGATCTAAGTTTACTGGTATTCAGTTGTTTACTATTCACAAACGGAAGAAATACACGATTAAATTGAGAAAAAGTGTGTCAGTGCAAACGGAACAGGAAGGAATTCGACCATGGCATTTTGAAGGAACCATCCCTGCATTCGCCTGGACTGATTTTGGGAAACCATGGAAAATCGTAATCTTGATGGACGGACTGGGATTCGAACCCACGTTCATCCGCACGCGAGACCAGAGCGTTACCACCCACCCACCACGCCCTGTAACATGAAGTTCGCTGTACTGACTGTTGTAACACGTTACATTACACTTAATTTAGTAAGCACCTTAACGACGTCGACAAGCCATATACTGTACCAAATTCTAAAAGAAGGCGTTTTCTACTGCACCATCCACCAAACCAAATTGAGAAATCAAAACAACTCAACAAGGGACAGTAGCAAGAGAGAAGAAGATACGGCTTGTTTTATATAATAAAACTACAAAAGCT
This sequence comes from Vandiemenella viatica, assembly GCA_031002005.1. Classification (NCBI taxonomy): domain Eukaryota; kingdom Metazoa; phylum Arthropoda; class Insecta; order Orthoptera; family Morabidae; genus Vandiemenella; species Vandiemenella viatica. The sequence continues at coordinate 171,956,262 of JARYHS010012519.1, read as the reverse complement.
GTCAAAAGGGGGATACGAAATGTTTGCCAGATCTACAAAACCAAACGATAAAGTCGCTAAAAACACAAACAATACATCGATCCGTGAGTTGCATCAGTATCAAAATATCGCTACGACATAAATGATTGCCAGAGCTGAGAAGAGAGAGAGCAGGCAAAAATATCAGAGACCAAGCAGCTTGCATCGAACAATATTGCTTTTGTCCACAAATCCTTCCAATTATATTGCCACCGAAGATTTACTCTGAGGTCTTAGATACCGAATGATGCAGTCCTATAAAGACAGACGACGTCACAATCAATGGCCCAGACGTAATGATTATCCAGTGTGCCACTGATGGCAATACAATCGGATCGAACCAAGGTATGTGCTATAAAAAGCCAGGTTACAAGATACTGGCGTCGCAAAAACGGCGCGCAAGTCTCCACGCCCTCAAGTCGAATGAGAGTGGCGTGTTAAGCGTGTCCCAGCTAGGATTGCCAATCATAATAAAGTATCATACTTTATTTTTGGTCATTATACTTTATACTTTTCCTACCAATAAAGTATGCGAAAATACTTTATACAACACGTGGAACAGAACGACCTAATGATAGTTTCACAACTTCGTGAAAGAAAAAGTGCCTATCTGCCAGGATTTTTTGTCCGTTCGCGTCCTTTGATCTGTGTACTTAACTACTTCAGAGTCGAGGCAACAAGTGCGCACCATCCACATTATTGCAGACTCGTGTCTGCTTGCCGACATTTTTGAACGGAACGGTGGATGTCAGACATGTGATTGATAAGCGGAGGATTCGCGGCTTCTCTTTCTCGCCGTTTTGAGATTTGAGTTTTAAACTGCATTATTTTTCTTTTACATCGTTTAGAACGGCTGGTAATGTAGATTCCGTTTGTGATAGTGATACACCATTAACTCCAAAGAAAGCAAAATTGACGAAACCAAAGCAATTAGAAAAATATAAAGATTTCTGGGAGAAAACATTTAACGGGATAAGAAGGAATTCTCAAAACAAATTATTTGTAAATTCTATGCGCTGTGAGTTTTACTATTGCAGTAGACAGGTAGGTCAGTCAGTATCGATTTTCCATAGTTTTCAGAATACTGTGAGCATTATCTTTTGATGAATAAATTGTAGGTCTAATTTAATGTGAAATTGTGTCGCACTGGCCAGAGGCGTAGTGGTGGTAACCACACCTTAAAATAAAGTACCATATATTATTTTTGGTCAGTATACTTTATCCTAACCATAAACTACGCGGAAATACTTTATTTCGTGTAAACTATACAATCCAAGCAACGTTATTAATTTCCAAATTACATATTAGTGCTTATGACGAAACGAAATTAATGCAAAATGGTGGGTAGGGAGAAACAGAGCGTCCTTAAAGTAAATTAAAAATGAGCTGTTCATTTATTTATACCTCTACATGTAGGTTGTTGTACCAGCTTTAAAATGAAACAGCTTTTAAATTAAACAAATGATTAATAGCTAGTACCGTAAGTGCGAAAAAATGTATCTTTGGCAATAAAAAATCTAAAAAAATACTTTTCCTTCTAAATAAGTTGGTAACCCTAGCGGGCGTCCATTAATTACGTGAGGCGTTTTTTCCGGAATTCTGGACCCCTCCCTGAGATGACGTGAGATTTCTCCGGACCCCCCCCCCCCCCCACACACACACACAAACCAATTTCACATCAAACAATTAATGGATGCCCCTCTAGTCCCAGCAGCCGTCAAAACAATTAGCAATTAGCACCTACTCAAAGCTCTACTACGGGCAGAGCATCTACAATACAGAATTTTAACGACCACACAGAATCATCGAAGAGTGCTGTACTTCAAGAAACTACAAAAGCTACCGTACCAATTTCTCAATTCTATTCTGCGGAAAAACGAGAATATTTTTATCCTCCTAGGAAAAAAATCTAAAGACAGAACCTTAAAACGTGTAATTCTATTATTTATTCTGTCGTAATTCCACTTCATCGTTGACACAAATCTCGTACTTCTTCCCAGTAACGTAATGTTTGCTTTCGATAGAGTCGGATTTGATCCCAATCAGCGAAAAGTTTGAACCTTCATTGATGTTGCACTTTCCAACCAATAATATTACCATGGTACATTTTAGGCAATATTTTGCATTACTTATAATTGTCATTCCCTTTTTTCTGGCTCGTCGACGTCGATGTCATTAGACACAGGAAAGGACTGAGGGCAAGGAACTGGAAGTAATTCGGCCACGGCCTTTTGAAGGAACTATCCTGGCATTCGCATGGAATGATTTGGGGAAACCATGGAAATCCCAAATCTGGACGGTCAGCTAGGGATTCGAACCAGCATTCCCCGAATGCGATGCCAGAGCGTTTCAGCTCACCCACCAATGTGAAAACTGCACCATGCGAGGTAGCTCATTAAGTCTAGTTGTATGCATCAGTGTGTAATGTGTTAATATTTGTAATTTGCAACTTCACACATCCCCTCTCTATCTATTGTTATTCGCCTTTACTCTAGCAACAAATCAAACGTCAGGATATGAAGTCTTGACCGTATAGTGTTCACACAAATCGAATGTCTTTAGCATGCGACCCACAATCTTTTCTTTTTGTAAGGGGGCGTCCATTAATCACGTGAGGAGTTTTTCCGGAATTCCGGACTCTACCCCTCTCCTCTACCCTCTGATAAGAAGTCGTGAGATCTGGTCGGCCCCCCCCTCTAAAATGAGGTGAGATTTTGACGGAGACACCCCCTTCCCCCCCAAACTAATCGAGCTCCTAACTTTTTGAGACCTTTTTTTTTAGGTCTCATGCTTCCAAGGGCGGTAACACCCCCACTTTTCGACTAAAAACCCCCCTAAAGTCGACTTTCGCGTCATTTGTAGTTTTTTTTGCGCTACAGTGCTACTAGAATTTCAAAACCTCACGTGAGATTTCCGTTGCCCCCCCTCCTCCCTCTTGTTGAGGTTTCGCCGGACCCTCCCCCCCCCCCTCTCCCCTCTTTCACCTCACGTCATTAATGGACGCCCCCTAAGATTAAAACTCCTGCCTTACATCACAGCATTCACATTACGAGCGCACTTGTCTAAGATTAAAATCACATCCCAGTCATCCAAATTTTAGTTTCTTAAGGATACCCAAAACAATTTAGCCTTTCTTACAAAAAACCTATTCAATTTTCTTTACTATTTACGGGTCTAATTATAAGCCTAAAGCTCCTACACTATCATCCCTCGAAAGAGTGTGTGAGTGAAGACTTTCCCGGCGTATCGATGTAACAAAATCTTCTCGGGTGTAAAAACACGACGTTTCGACAGCTAACTCTGCTGTCTTCATCAGGTATTTGTAGCTGTTCTCAGCTGACTGTCTCTGCTTCGACTGATGAAGACAGCAGAGTCAGCTGTCGAAACGTCGTGTTTTTACACCACCATCCGGCTGGACACCCAAGAAGATTTTGTTGCCTCTAAAGAGTGTTCATCATACTGAAACCCTTTTCAACCTACTGCATCATACAAGATGAATGTAACTGGATGTTCATTTAATTACCAATTCTAATGGCATATTGAGCGACAAAGAATAGCGCTGTAGGTTGTTTCAGAACTGTCAGCAATGTCAATTATGTGAACACGCAGCTCCAAAGACTCGTTCAGACTATGGTAGTAATTTAGTCGAGTAGCGAGCAATTTAGTAACTAAACGAGTGTGAACAATGAAAATTTAGTCGAGCAGTTTAGCCAGTAGTTTAGTCAAGTCGATCCGTTTTGTACTATTATATCGGGCGAGTAGCGCCCCCCACCACGCGCCACTGCCCACAGGCTCATCGGCTTAACAAGTCTGAACATATTGTTAAAGTAGAGTTCATTAGCTACCGCAAAAAATGTCGTTTCACTGGAGCGAAGAAACAATTTTAAAATTTGTTTTTAAATATGTAGAACATGAATGCTTGTAGAATATTAAGTCCCCGCACTATAAAAACAAACAAAGGAAGCAATATGCACACGGATTTGGAAAATTGAACAAACATACGTGGATTTGGAGAGAAGTAAATTGAAAATTAAAAACATCTGCTTAGTGCACAATTTTATTAATTATTTTATTACAATAGCATCTAGATTTTACAAAAAGATCTTATTATTACTGTTGTTATTAGAAGTACTACCAAACGCGATAAAAATCTGTTTGGAATGATGTACTCGCAGAAGTTAAAAAAAAAAGTAGTCAAAAAATTTAGGCGCAGATACTGAAACAGTTTACATTCCTTCAGTAATATGATTCAATATACTGGATGCATGTCTACGAAACATTACTTCAATTCCCATGTTTCATAGATTCCTTCACACCGAGTTGAGTTAGGAAATAGCTCATTTTCCGTGTATAAATACGACGTGTGAGTGTACTTAAACTACATCCGGTGACAGTAAAGTTGAGAACTGCGTATAATTTTGTAATTGTTGCAATTGCACTTCTTAAATAGGTATCTTCTCCCTGAATTTACGACTGTATTTTCATTAACACAACTTTTGGACATTCTCAAACTATTCTTAGGGATCTTCTAATGCTAACTGCTTCAGAAGACAATTTGTAGCTCCTAGTAAATCTTTTCTATTAATCCATTTTCGTACCCATTGCTTTTTCCCCCCTTTATCGCATTAACTTCATCCACCTCTTCTAAAATAGCGATTAACTTAAGCTATATCAGCTCATTCATTTGATTGCGATGCAGCCTGTTCATCTGGCAAAATACCACGAAACTTGTGTACTGTACTCGACCGTAGAGCGAACGATTTTTGAGCGGGTAATTTAGCTACTAAAGTACTCGCCACTCCCATTCAGAGCAGATACACACAATTTCTTCCGCTATCTTTATTATTACTGCTTTCTGATTTTTCGAAATTCGAAGTACTCTTTTCCATGATCATATTATAAAAAGAGGGTTTTGATGCAATTCATTTGGTTGAATAATATTCGTTAATTAACATTTGTCTCATTAAAATGCTTAGTTCCGAACTGAATGTTATTCGCGTGTTGATTGTATCATTCGTTCAGCTGGCAACACAGCCGAGTCGGACAGGTGCGAGCAGGCAGTGCGCTCCACTTGGAGTGGTCAAGCCGGAACACAGGAGGTCCAACAACCCGCAGGGATCAATATCGGGCTACCGCTACTCTTCTATTGCGCAGAGCAAAATTTTGCTAAGCGGCACTGGCGTTCTGCACTGACAAGATGTGTAACTGTCAAATGAGAAACCTATCAAAATTACGCCAAGCATGTGAAATTTCCGATAGGTTTTTTTTTTTTGCAAACATATCAAGTAATTTTATATGTGGTGATAATTATTTGCGCGGGTTAAGTATGAAGTATGTACCGTCAAACCGGTCTCATAAAGAGAATCAATTTCCAACATGTTTAAAAATAGAAAAAAAAAACCCGAAGGTGCAGGGAGGTGGGGAGGAGGGGGGGGGGGAGAGGGGTTAACTGAGAGTAATTTCAATTTCAGCTTTTTCTTCTCTTCTTTATTCAGCATAAGCATAAGATTGTTTGGATCTGATAACTATATCTGCTCGTGCTCTGCTAGAACTACACCTTAGGTCTGGTTTATGCCTGCAAAGCATGTCAATAAAGAAGACAAAATAACTTGATGCCAGAAACTTTTAGGCAGTCAGAAAGTAATAGTACAGTGCAGCGCAAATCTACATCTATACTAAATAATAAGTTTTGTCTGTAAATAAAATTTACTAACAGATCATACAGTAATTGATTGCGAGAGAAGCATAGTCTGAGCGACAGATTTATCATTACAGACTTACACACGCATCCATCTGCCCGTCACCATTCAATAAGTTATCAAAACTTCATGACTAAAATCGTTATTCATACCGGAAAAAAGTATCCTGTGTCCTTCCTAAGGATACAAAGTATTTCCTTGTCAAATTCCATCAATATCGGTAAACCCATTTAGTCGTCAAAACGTAATAAACAGACAGAGTTACTTTTGGGATTATAACATTATTAGTGTAGATCACACACAAACTGTCTGCGAGAGAAACAAAACCTGTGGAACCAGTATAGCGTAAATAAAGTAAACGCTTAAGGCAATGTTCGGTCGCCTACGATTCCCCCCCCCCCCCCTGAATTTATGGGACCTAAATTTTAAAATGGAATCCTTACAACCGAACTCTCAGACTTGGCTCACACGATGAATAACAAATATTAAAAACTTTTCCTCCAAGCCAGATTTGAACCAGAGGCCACACGGGTAATTGTATGATTTAAGCACCTTATCAACTGTGCTACCAACCCACTCTATTATTGAGCATTACAGAGACGTTTCACAGTTCCGAGAGTTTTTCGTAATTCCATGACAGTAGGTATTATCTATACAGAAAATTGTATCCTATGACGTTCCTAAAGGCAAATAACATCTCCTTGTCAAATTTCATCACAATCGGATTAGCAGTTTAGCCCTGAAAACGTAACAGATAGACACAGTTACTTTCTCATCATATATATATATATTATTTCTATAATGTGTTGTTGTTGTTTTTTTTTTTTTGTACAAAGCCATTATCTCCCTTCATACTTAACCGAAATCAATCTATGAGATGTCATTTTTAAGCTTATGGTCTCCAATTTGGTAGCATCACATTATAAGAAAGCAATTTTTCAGAATTCGACACTTATATGGCAAATGTATCAATATTTCTGAAACACGTTTTTGTGTCACGAGCCATTTATCTCCCATATCATCTAACCGATATAGATAAATGAGGTATTATTTTAAAGATTAAGGTCTCTGCCGTGGTCGCATTATATTTTAAGAAAGAAATGTTTCGTAATTCGACCCTTAAAGTGCAAAATTACCATTAATTCCATAAAGTATTTTTTTTTTTTTTTTTTGTCACAAGTTATTTAGCTCTCTTGATATCTAAACGAAATCGAGAAATAAGGTATTATTTTAGAAATTAAGATCTCCGCTTTGGTTAAAACATATTTTAAAAAAGGAATTTTTTCGGAATTCGGCTCTTAAAGGGCAAAATAAAGGGAAAAAGTATCAGTGATTCTACAACGCATTTTTGTGTTACGAGCCATTTATCTCCATCAAAATCTAACCGAATTAGATAAATGAGGTATCATTCTAAAGATTAATGTCTCCGCTGTGGTCACATCATATTTTAAGAAAGGAATTTTTCTGAATTTAACCCTTAAATGCAAAAATATCAGTATTTTAAAAATGCATTTTGTGTGTCTCGATCCATTTATTAAATTTTTTTGAATTTAACACTGAAATGGGAAAAGTATCAACACTACTTCAACGCATTTTTGTGTCACGAGACATTTGTTTCCATTAATATATAACCGAGATAGATAAATGAGGTTTCAATCTAAAGATTAAGTTCTCCGCTGTGGTCACATCATATTTTAAGAATGGATTTTTTTTCTGAATTTAATCTTAAAGGCCGAAAATATCAGTATTTCTAAAATGAGTTTTTTGGGTATCGAGTCATTTATTTCCCTTGACAATTAAACAAAATTGATAAACGAGGTATCATTTTAAAGACTGAAGTGTTCGTAAGGTGTTCGGTTTTAAGGGTGGAATTTTGAAAAATTCCACCCTTAAAGGAAAAAAGTATTAATATTTCTAACAACGCATTTATCTCCCTTGATACCTAACCGAAATAGATAAATGAGGTATCATTTTAAAGACCAAGGTGTCCGCTTTGGTCACACCATATTTTATAAAAGATTTTTTTTTGTTGGAATTCGACCCTTAAAAGGCAAATGAATCAATATTATTTCAATAACGTGTTTTTTTTTTAATTTATTTATTATCTCCTCCGATGCCTAACCGAAACCGATAAATGACATATCTTTTTAAAGATTAAGGTCTGTAATTAAGTAAAATCATAAATTAAGAAAGAATTTTTCGGAATTTGATGCTTAAAGAGGTCGCGCGAATGAGATAGTTCAGGGCCAAGTTCCTAGATTGCAGCAGCAGATATCACAGAGACGTTAATAAGCTGTTTTTATAAAATAAGTAGCTTTTCGGATATTTGTTTCTGTTATGGAAACAATATTGTTTTGCTATACAGTGCGTTTTAAATTTTCCTAACTGTTTCGTAATATGTTGTTAAGTATTTTGATGCGTACCTATTACACTAAACAAATATTTGCTACAAAAGTTCTGTTCTATTTTACATTACATTAAAAGCATTCAACCTCACTATTCATCGTAATTTAATGTTTCTTTCATCTAAGGAATAAAGAAGCAAATCGTAGGTTAAAGGTAACATGGTCGGGGGTCGAACTAGAACACTGTGATACTCCAAAATATCTAGGAGTGACCCTTGACAGATCACTTACATTCAGGAAACATTGCATGAACTCCAAGCTGAAAGTTTCCAGTAGGAACAATATCATAAGAAAACTGGCTGGATCGCAGTGGGGCAGCCAACCTGAAACAATTAGAACTTCTGCCTTAGCACTATGTTATTCGGCTGCAGAATACGCCTGTCCCGTATGGCACAGTTCAACCCATGCCAAACAAGTAGACATTGCACTTAATGACACGTGCAGAATCATAACAGGCTGCTTAAAATCAACTCCAGTCGAATGGCTCCACCGTCTCGCAGGAATAGCACCACCTTCTGTTCGAAGGGAAATAGCAGTGAACAAGGAAAGGAGGAAAGTGAATCATGAAAAATCTCATCCACTATATGGGTATATCCCTCACAGGCAAAGACTTAAGTCCAGGAAAAGTTTCCTAAGAATATCTCAGGAACTTACAACAACAACTGAAGAAGCTAGGTTGCAACTATGGGAAGCTAAGGCTCCCCTTCCGCATGGCTGGGGAAGAGTGTCTGAATCTTTGCCACCTGGTTATGACAAGGGATGGTTGACATGGAAATCTTTGAATAGGCTGAGATCAGGAGTGGGCAGATCCAAAGTGAATTTAGCAAAATGGGGCTATACTGAGATCAGTGATATCAAGTGCGACTGCGGTGAGGACCAGACTGTCCAGCACATGCTCCAGTGTGGACTGTGTCCAGCATCCTGTTCGGCAGCTGAACTGTATGAGGCCTCAGAAAATGCACTGGAAGTGGCCAAGTTCTGGTCGATTATAATTTGATGACTGTAATTGTGTAACTGTATGTTTCTGATACGAAATAATAATAATAATCGTATTTTAATAGCGAAATTTTCGCACGGGTCGTCTAATTTATAATATTAGTACAGATAATGCTCCTCGCTTCCTTACTTCAAAATCCAGCGGCCAAACGCCGAGTATAACAGCTACTGCATCTGTGGAAATCGTTCCATATGGCCCAGTTAGCTTGAACATAATTCCTCGCTGCGTTCGCCTGGGTAGCTCCCTTCTGTAAATGCTTGGTCATGTGTTTGCTGCGTATACAGTAACGGAGGCAAGCTTACGTCATGGTACCTCCTGATGACAAGTGCCGACAATTTAAACCGCTGCTCGTCAATACTTTTCAGCTTCTTTGCTCTTCCTCATACCACCCCCATATGATAAAGGAAATTCAGTCATTACCCAGAAGCACACCAAGGTACAAGAATCCTGCTTTTCTTTTTATTGTATTTTCCTGCGTCTTTAATACAGTATTTATTTCCAGTTTTCCCTTTAGAATTATGTAAATTGTCTTGTGCGGCCCTAGGTTTAGCTTAACTTCCACTGACAGGCAATCCAATACAATTTTGCAGTTTGTTTCAAGTTGCTTTGATTTCGCGTCTATCAGAAGGCAACTAAACCCAGCAGTTGTGGTGTTCGTTGCCATTCATTCTTGGTTGGCCCGAGGCCAAAATCCCAAAAAATTGGTCTGCACACTCATCTCTGAGGGCAACCTTTCGTCGGTCTTTTCTCTATGAACGTGTTAGGAACCTTAATTTCGATTTCTGCAATAATCTCTGAAATTGTAGTATATGTCTTGTGGACAGTTGATCTTTCTAAATGTTCAAACAACATTCAAACGTCATCAGAGGTTATCGAATTATCGAATGCACCAATGTCCACAAGGTATATTATCAAATATTTTTCAGAAGAATTTTTTTTCAATAATCGATTGGTCGCGTCCTCTGTTGATTTGCATACTCTAAAGCTGTTCTGACTTGGTTAATTACATGTTTCTTGTGTGATGATTCATTTTTTTTTTTCGAACAGCAGGTCAGAATTTTATTGATCACCCTACAGACTTGGTACACTATTGAAACCCGAAATTTGGATTGCCGGTCGTGGAAGGGAAGTCTAGGTAAAACGTTGACGTTCACCCACCGTGTCCCGGCTGCTGAATCCGAATCTTCCGGACTGCTAATACCACGACAGTCGTTACTCCACAACGACCGGTATGAGGCCTACAATTTTTACGGACATTTACAGTGACCCTCCCCTATGATTTGTAAATGTTACGTACGCTGTGAGGCCCCGTTGTTTGGAGTACATATTAAACTGTATGTTCAACCACAGTTGAGGTATTTTTAAATTCGTTTCGCGAAAATCTGTCGGATTCACTGCCATTGTATGTTCTATTGATAGCAGTTCATTCTTCTCCAACAGATTTTTTGAGTTCTTAGTGTAACTCATTGACTGCTTTAGTCCTATTAAATCTTTTTACTCTATGTCATTGTAACTAAAACAAGATTTCTTACATTATCAATATCAACCTCTATTATGCAGTTTGTAGATATTCGTTCATCTAATGCTTCATTGCGATCAGCTGGAGCCGGGACACAGCAGGCGTGAGACGAGAGTGGTTGGTATCGTTTCAGAGGACGCAGGTTCGATTTACACTCCTTGCCCGTAATAGCAAGTTGATGGCAACATTTAGAAAGTGAATCACAGGTTTTTCGAATTAAAATGAAATTATTAGAATTTGCTGACTGATATTAAAAACTTGAAAAAGACTAACGAGGTTATCTGCTGAATCTAAATTTAGCACATTAAAAACTGCGTACTTCACTGAACCATTTTCGTGCTGAATATCAGTCCAGTTAATGTAAACATTACGCTGTCATCACGTTTGACCTTAACAGTTTTCACAAGAAATAATTCTTCGATGTAGTGGTAAACGGTACCTAAGTAACCAAGGATCTATGTAGATACAGAATAATTAAACAGTCTGTTGAACTTCTACAACAAATGCAATTGCGTCAGAAAAGTCATAAGTTAATGCAAGACAGTAATGTAGAGCTAAGAAATGTCTGACATACTTGCTAAATGTGTGCCGCTGTATAAATAGATTCTATCGACCAAGCGCCACGGCGACCGCACAATGCAGAAATGAAGAGGCTTGCTTGATCTTACAATGTTGCTGGGTCACAAGAACTTAACGCCATCACAGAATCATATTTGATATTAGCTGTCAATGACCACTGAAGGATTTAAACCTCATTTCAGGTATAACGATGGAATCTGTTTGCGTTTATCAGTAGCGTATCACTGGATAAGAATAACGGGTAACTTGTCTGCAAGAATCATTCATACTCTTACTCTTATTAATAACAAAATAGTGTAATATCCTGCAACATAGTGTTCGTTTTAGATAAGGGTTTAATAAATGTAACTAAAATTTAAGGTCAAAACATTTTATTTATTTTTTTAGAAAAAAAAAAGCTTCTTTGGGTTTCTGACAACAAAGCAGAGCCGACCCTTGAAATTTCAAACTGCACCCCGAACTACCCAAGGATGAGTACTGTTGACACATTCAAAACGAAAATAATGTTAAAAAAACTATAGGAAAAATATACTTATTTCCGTATACTACGTCCTACATACAGAATGCAAATCAGCACCCAAACAAATATCGATAATGTCAGAGACGACTTTCAGGAGTCTCAGCAGAAACAAGGCTGCTGACATGTCCTCCGGTCCAGCGTCGATTATCTTCGAAACCTCACATCTGAGGAAGAATCAGCTCCATCCTATTGCACACCGGTATTATTGCGGCTATGTTTAATCAGGTTAGAGGCGAGCGAGGGGCCCACGGTCGAGCGCACACGAGAGGCAGCTGTGCGCCCGACAGCCACAACCAGTGGCGGGATCGATCTGCGAGATTGTTAACGAAAATCATTCACTCTCAACCTCTCCAACACCATCACCGAAACAATCACTGAAACTTTGAAGAATAGCTTCCCATGAAAGAAATAGTTTCTCACTACGAGAACGAACGATTCGCATTAACTGTGACACTCAGTCGAGTAATTAAAACTTCTCCATTAAAAGTAAAGACAAATCACCAAAATAATAAGAATGACGAAAGCCGCCAGGGTCCAACAAAAAATTTAAAGACAACGCATCTATCCCAACTTAACCTGAGGAGGATAATGAGCTTCGCGTAGGACCACTTTCGAGGCCAAACGTTAACAGCAACATTTGAACACACAATAGAAGTAACACTTGAGAGCTGATACGCCCGCAACAGGTAGTTCGACACAGGCCTACCTTGTGACCGCCATGCGCGCGCTCGGACCGTTGGCCGACTGCGTCAGGCTGCGGCGACTACCGGCTGTTAATTAATCGGCTAGCGCCTCGCGACGCGCGTGTAATGCGCCCTCTTTCTTCGGCCCGGATGCAGCCGACACCGGAAGGCGTTGTCGGGGGCGCGCGCGCCGTTCCAAACAATACGGCAGGTCGCTAACCGACGCCTACCGCACTCGGACGCTTATCTGCCGAGTGGACATTTTGAACGTTAACACTAGCTCCGTACCGGCTGGCTTCTGTTTAGTTACCTGCACGATAACAGAAATGAAGACAGCAAAACGCCAAGCGTTATCGCAATCTCGTCCGCTGGCATACATTGTCATCTCAGATAAGCACGAAGTCACAAATATTTTTAATAGCTAAAAGTTTTATCACTCGAAACAGGCATTTTTGTAAAATGTACAATTACACAAAGAAGAGACAAACGTAACTCGACCTTCACCTATGGCGCAGCTTACTGTGTTATGTGAATTACGTCAGAATGCTTCCCTGGTTTGGATTCCAACTTACTCTGTTGGTCCCCACCTGTTTAGACAAAAAATAAACTAGTTATTAACAAGCTGAATAATCGCACACCACTTAGTTTGGAGATCAATTGCAAACATAGCCACCGAAAGCGCATGCTAAAATCAAAGTAGCACTTTCACTGTGCTTCCCAAAGATCCCGATTCTTGTCTAGTGCCATTCATGGCTGCGCGACGCGGCTATTCTCTAACTTTGCCTTGTATTCAGTAAGCAACGATGCCAAAAAGTTTTGACTGTGAGCAACTTACTTTTCGATTGTCCTTCGTACTAAAGAATAGTACTAATAATACAAATCGAGCGGAGGCCAGATCTTGTGCCTCATGCAGCAGGTATGCTGCAAAACAAAGTTATACGTGATGCTGTGACGGGAGTAAAATAAATAGAGGGGGAAAAAAGGGCTACCTCAGGGAAGTGAGTTATCCTCTAATACAGTGTACATCTAAACATACCACCCATCAACGAACCGAGCCATTTGACAAGTAAGTTTTTGTCAACCAATGACATCGCTATCATCGTTTAACGAATTACACAAGAAGATGCGGAAGCGCTAACTAAGAAGGTACGCTGAAAACATATGCACACATTCTAGTACAACACGAATAAAAACAAATGGAATGATCGGGCAAAAAGTACATTGAAGTACAATTCTTAAGCTTCAAAATCATATATTTAATTTTCAACGTAGTCACCGATAGTTCCAACACCTTTCTCCCAACGTGTATAAAGTTTTTTTACTTCGTCACTGAAAAAATATTATGACTTTTCTCGAATCGAAGATTTTTTGACAGCTGCCTTCACCTCATCGTCAGTGGTGTTATGATTACCCTGGAAGTCTCTCTTGAGTAGAGAAGGGAGGAAAAAAATCCACCAATTATCTCACCAAACGCTCACCAAGAGAGTGAGCGGGAGCCAGATTTACGAGGAAAAAAAACTGCTCACGTAATTAATGGACGGTGTGGAATCCGTTCAAACTTCAGGTTTCGCAGAGCCTGTAGAGTTAACGGCGTGGTACCAATCATGCACAGATTTTACGGTACCCAATTGTTTAATAATTAAGCCGACTCGTTACTTGGATATTCCAATATAGTTTTCGAAATGCTTTTGAGTGATTCGACGGTCATTTTGAATGAAATCTTCGACGACTTTACGATGTTTATCGTCTATGACAGCGATCGGCTTTTCCGGGCTCGCAGTCACGAAATTTTACCGGCCGTAGATTTACAGTACATATCAATAGCATCATCACCACAAACATATTTTAAACGACGATGAATATCAGTAAAAGTCACATTTTCAGCAGTTAAAAAATCCACAGCAGCACGCTGTTTAACTAGCGCTGATATAGTGTTAGAACTTGTCTACATACCTCCGGTTCTCAAAATACTCTGGATGACTTCAACGACTTCAAACTTGCATATGCATATAGAGGGAGAATGTTCCACATGTAACAGGGCTCTCTACAAACTTGTGTGCATTTCTTCTCAGCCCACCCTCGTAAAATGAAGAAAAACAATTAAAACCATACCCAAAGAAATCTCAGATTTGTGTTTTCTAAGTAGTGAGAATTTGTACGTCCTATGCCAAAAAAGTCTCCTTTGTAACTTCGATTGTTACAAATGTGCCATAAGTTGCTGCCACTTTGGGTCTCAAATCCACTTTTTTTTTTAATGGCATATTAGCACTAAACGCTTTCTCTTTGAAACTGCATTTAACACGTATGTTCCTGACACATATATATTACCGATGTTTATGACAGATATAAAAATATACAGCACGTTTTCTTCTACGCAATTAGACCACAGCGCATGCCGCCGGCACGCATCCGCGTTTTTGTTTTATCGCCGATGACCATGGCATGTTTACGATAGAGACCTTGGCACAATAGCGTAATACAAAATTTTGTAAGGAATTAGTTTTGACTCATATAAGGAATATGTTGGCCATTTAATGTTGACTATCTCGATCATATGGCCAGTAATTTTAAAAGCTAATTTGTAACCTGGATTTTTAATTATTTCATCTAGTTCAAATAAATGCCAAGTTTCTGGCGAAATTTGGTTAAGACAGAAGAGTATGAAAAACCTACACTGAATCTTCTTCGAAGTTGAAATATAGCTACAATGTCTTTATCAGTAGAATCGACGTGTTTTTAAGACGTGAAGAAGAACATTTTGAAGTATTTATTTTTGTAAAGCAATAAAATGCGGTGCTTACATTACAAAACAGTGCTTTCTCTAGCGAATGGAGATCTTACCATCCAAATTTGTTTAGTGAATCAGTTTTGACTCGTATAAAATGAGTGTCACGAATATAAAGACAGTAATTTTAAATAATAATTAGTTTCCACAATTTTTAATTATTTCTTCTAATTAGCCTAATTTTGGTTGAAATAAATGTGCATTGTTCCGTTTGTAAATGTGAGAAACTTTGTTTTGACTCTATAAGTATTTTTTTACGCTTTTTTTTTATAAAAAAAGGGCAAGTGACTGCGTTCTATTTACAGTACTTACTTCAAATTCGTATCGTTTCGTATATACATTCCCCCGATAATACCGCGTCCAATTTATTCTTCCCACAAGATTACACACTTTCTCCTTACTTTCGCCAGGAACTGGAGGTAATGATCGAACAATTAGATGGTTGACAAAATACAGGGCGAGTCAAAATGAGTATAGGGGTTTTTAGGCTTTGCAAAATTTGTATTATTTGACATACAATTATAAGTGATAGGCAACATCAAATAAAAGAGCAAATCAAACAATTTCGTTGTAAGTATGCGCATGTTTTTCCTCCATCTTCCGTTAGTAGTAAAGGTGGTGATTGCTGAACAGTAAGCTTTTTTGTGTTTTAGGAGTTTAGAAGGTGTGAATCTGTAGTTAACGTTCAACGAACGTTTCGTATTAAGCTCCATTGGAATCTTCCAAGTGATAATAACATCCGTAGACGATATCATCAGCTTTAACACACCGGCTGTCTTTATAAAGGGAAGAGTACGGAACGACCACGCCTTACTGAAGAATGTGTTGAGCGAGTGAGAAATTCTTGCGCCCGTAATTCCAAGAAATCTATTAGGTAGGCTAGTCGTGAATTAGCAATTTCATAACCTCTGTGCGGACAGTTTACGTGGTAACTTCGCATACGAAATGTTGCTGCATGAAGATGAACGTTTTCTTGATAGTGTCAGTTTCAGTGATGAATCGTCATTTCTCATAAGTGGAAATGTGAACAATTATAATGTGCGCATTCGAGGGCCAGAAAATCCACAAAAGGCGGTGCCGTTGCAACGAGACTCCCCAAAATTGAATGTTTTTTTTGGTACCATATATCGGTGGAAAGTTATTTTTGACCAAGCTTCTGTAACTGGTGATTCTTACCTTGATGCGCTACAACCAGAGCCGGCGCTAGGTTTTCTCGGGCCCCAGATAAGTGTAATTAAGCCGCGACACCCCTCCCTCCCCGACAATTTTTCTACTTTAAACTTTGTTAAAATTTAAATGCAAAAAATCAAATAACGCCTCTTTTAATAAAGATTTTTAATGTTCGATTTCTATTTAGCTAGGCCCCCTTCGAGAGCTTGGGCCCGGGGTGTTTTTGCCCCGCTTACCCTTCCTCCCCCACCCATCCCCATAACGCCAGCTCTGGCTACAACAATGTGTTTTTCCTCAACTGCAGGATAATGAACCAGAAAACTTCATTTGACAGCAATGTGGTGCTCCTCCTCACTGGCATAATTCAGAACGGCATTAGTTAAACGACCTTGTACCCAACCACTGGATGGGCCGGCTGACAGGGCTTGTTTCGCATGGACCCCACATCTACCCCATCCGAAGCCACGAAATTTTTATCTTTGGGTGTTCTTAAAGAATCATGTGTATGTACCTCCGCTATCAGCTGACCTACCCGACTTAAGAAACAGGATTGAAGCATTTCTTGCATCAATTAGGGAGCATCCAGAAATTACGTGGCTCGGTCTAGGGGTTCGCTGGAAGGCTACGACGAGCTACGTGGAGGGAGGGATGGTTCCGAACCAAGCCACGTAGCTTCTCGTTCATATTATTCGTAGCAATTAAAATAAGGTACAGAACACTCAACAGTATGTGAATATTTGTTTGCGGTATCAATTTACGATAGTCTGACAAGAAGATACTTGCCACGTAAGGAGGGGGGAGGGGGGGGTAGAGGCAAAAGCCACACGCCTGGCTACGTGGGGGGAGGGGAGTTTCACAGGAGGCGAAAATGGAGCTACGTGGTTTATGGACGTTCCCTTACTCCAGACACACTGATCAATATATGGGAAGAACTCGCCTATCGACTGGCTGTGTGCAACGTGACGACCGGTGCAAATACTGAACACTCAAAGGTAAAAAAGCTGTTTGATTTTCTCTTTCATTTGATGTATGATGTAGGTAAAAAAATAAAAATTCTGCAAAACTTCAAAACCCCGATATTCACTTTGGAACGTCCTGTATTACCAAGAAATAAATCGGAACGCTACTGGTGTAAATTTCAATAGAATATTTATTATTCTAAATCCATATCAGCCAACTTTTAAAATTGTATTTCCGTAAAGACTCTAGACCAAAAAAATTTAAACTCTACATTTTTTTCGTCTATGAAGTAAACATTCAGAATTTTGTAAAAAGCAATTTTTCGTTTTCTTTTTCTTATGGCTTTACGCCTCGTCGACGGCTAAGGTCATTAGAGGCGGGGTGAGACTGGGGGACAATGAATGGGAAGGAATTCGGTCATGGTCTTTTTGAAGGAAGCATCGCATCATTCGCCTGGAGTGATTTGGGGAAACCATGGAAAACCCAATTCTGGTTGCCCGGACGAAGATTCGAACCCGCGTCCTCCCGAATGCGAGGTCAGAACGTTAACCGTTCACCTACCACGCTCGGTAAAAGGAAATGTAAGTGATATCTTATCCACTTACTTCATATTTTTTGTTGAGAAACATAACCGTCAAGACGAGGGGTGGGCAACCCAAATGATCTTGCGGGCCACTTTGGAAATGCATCATAGCTCCGCAGGCGGCATATAACATCATTTATCCTCATATTAGACTTAGACTCACTAAAGATATTTTTTTTTTGAGTGAAAAATTAAAACATAATGAGTTATTATTATTGTGTATCCTATTATTCTTCCATGTAAACATAGATAATATAATAATAACGATACTCATAATTTCGACAGACAATTATTTAATATATGGAAGCACAAATAATTTATTTTTTAAAGACATTGGATTTCACTACTTTGGCCATTATAAAACAAATATATTTTGTAAAAGTGTGATGAATCTCGCGGGCCAGAGAAATGATCAAGCGGCCCGCGGGCTGGCCACCCCTGATCAAGACCAACGCTGCAGTAGGTATCTTAACTTTATAACTGGTAAAAACTAAGCAAAAAATGTTGAGTTTGTGGTTTTCTTCGTTTGATTTTAAACTCACAATATGTTTTCCACACTTCACATGATTGGCCAAATCATTTCTTCTACTATGTGGGAAGTAAATTATTGGGAAGGAAGATGGCAACGAACTGATCAAATCAAACTTCCAAAAAATACCTTTTGTGAGACTCCTAAACAAAGGGTGAGGGAGCAGAGTATTTTGGGTGAGGCAAGACGGCGGAAGAAGCACATCCGCTGCGGCTAGCAAGGCCGACACGCTCGGCTGCGCTGCGCAGGCTGCAAGGCGAGACGCATTCTTGCGGCGTCTCCCCCACGTGCACAGTTATCAGGCAATATATACCAAGTACCCTCGAGCTGTTCTATGTCAATTTCGAATTTTCGGTACTTTCAGGTTTTCCAATAAAACAGAAAGGAGAAATTAGCATTCGCTTTGAACCTAAAAACTGAAATAGTGCTTCTACAGAAGATACTTGTTTAATATAGATAACTCATTACCAATTTAAACCATTTGCCTGGGCAAGAAAAACAGTGGCCAATATAATGTTTCGAAACGAAGATAATATCAAACCAACAACAGGGAACTGGTAATTACAGGCAAAAAGAAGCAAAACGTTTCAGTTCTTTCGCGACTCACAAACACAGAAGCATTAAATATCGAAAGAATGTTGGAACACGAAAAGTAAACTATGTCGATCTCTTAATTTGAGTGGTATCGAGGCATTACTCAGATTCCGAAGGCTGTCGCTTCGACCACCTTCTCTCGTTGAGAGTGTATTTAAACATAACTGTCCACATATCATTCTTGGATTTAAATAATAAAGATTATTCAATAAAATAAAAACAAAGTTCGTAAAAGGAAGTTTGGATGTCGGATACAGTACCTCCGTAGCGTCAATTAACTCAGTTATGAATTATGGAAGGAACAAGTCAATGCAGTGGCTGTTCAAATGGCATTTTTATTCACATTTTAATGTAATTAGTAAGCATTTTGGTTCATTTTTAATTTGCGACTTATTCGAAGGAGTTTATTCATAGTAAAGTATTGTATGATGTCAAAATCCTCTAGACTCAGTTGAATATTACAGATTGAACAAATTTAATCCAATAAATAAATAATAATTTATAAAGAAAGAAGCCTTGGTCTAAAGTTCATGAAATAAATGTCCGAACTTTACACCTCGTTATAAGTCTATGGTTAATTTTTTTTTATAAATAAACATCTAATTTCTATAAGACAATTTCATTAGTAATGACAGAAACAGCAATAAACAAGCGATAGGTGAGGAGGATATAATGTTAGGAGGGCCAAGTGATGACAAGGAAAGACTCCTATGTGTTGGCAGCACAAGGAGTGCGTGCACTTGGGGTCAGCTGCGCATAAAAGAGGGGGGTTGAGGAAGAAGAACAAGCTCTTAAAATAGAACAAGCAAAGCGTGGGCAGGGGAGAATCAATACAAGGCGAGGCGAGGCGAGCGGAGCCGTACGACGTCGAAACTTGCGACTTGTTTGTGGAGGAGAGCGGTGGATGGGCTGCGGAGTCCAGCAGGCGCTAACATACTCACTTCACATCCTCCGCCCATCGCCGTATAGCTTAATGTTATTTATCATTGCGTCAACACCGTGCCAGAGAAGATCACTTCCTAACGCGCTTTAGTTCTACGCGATAAGACATTAGTTAGCCTCGTGGTCAACTACTAATACAACGTGACGCTGTCTTGCGGTTGGAATTAGGGATGTAACGGAGTTCCGCATTCGCATCCGCAAGTGCTGAACTTTCGCGTGAAATTCTACCTTCGCAACTTTTAATACGGAAGTGTTTTGTTTACATTGTAGTATATATACCTTATTCTTTTCTCTTTGTAGGCCCTATCGTCGATTAGCTAGTAAAAACTTGGTTGTTTCATTTCTTACGATACTGTAATGAAACAATGAACTGAACGGTGATATTAACTAAGAACGAATTTACAAGTTTGAACTGCATACAAAGTAAAATGGCCTATTCACGGTCCAACTTGTAGGACCTCCGTGTAGAACGAACCTACCGTAGAATGCGCTCACCCATTAACGCTACTAGAAGGGCTCCAAGCAGTCCTTTCCACTCGTACTTTCTAGCGTCACACCAGTGTTATCGCATACTCGTAGGATGTTTCCTCCAATCATGATCCAATGCCATAGCTTGTAGGATGGCAGGGGCCCGTGTTGGTTGTTTCGAGTCCAAGTATATCCAAACGTCCTATTTGTAGTACTGCAGCCTCTTTAACTGCCCAACAAGAGTCCTTACATCGGAAAATTAGATCATCGTAGGTCCTACAAATTGGAC
Organism: Vandiemenella viatica; assembly: GCA_031002005.1. Taxonomy (NCBI): domain Eukaryota; kingdom Metazoa; phylum Arthropoda; class Insecta; order Orthoptera; family Morabidae; genus Vandiemenella; species Vandiemenella viatica. The sequence goes on along the minus strand of JARYHS010012519.1, from coordinate 171,935,522 downwards.
GGTAAATGAGCCGCTAGACCGATGGAAAGGCGGTTGGCGGACACGGAGATGAGCGGTGGCTTGGGTCTTGTGCTTGACGCTAGAATTAGTCGAGCCGCAAACACCGCAAAGTTCATATGACAAAGATTGTTTTGTTGACGCGTGCGTAGTTATGTAAATAATTTAATTGTTAAATCACCCAATGTTTTTTGTTGTTGAAAGATAAGGCAGAAAATAATATGACTGTACTAGATGGAAACAGACTTTGCTTGTGCAAAATGTAGAATTCGAGATAAAAATATACTCCGAACATCCGCTAAGATGACGTAGACTGGAATCGCAGTGCTATCAGGGACTAGCCAGCAAACAGGTTGTACTATAAAAGCTCTAGTTGGTGCGTTCGACGCGAAGGTATCCTGCTAAAAGTGATTCGTCCATTGGATGGGACGTAAATCTTTGTGCCTCCTGAGTTGTATTTTGGATCAGTAGTCTGAATGGAGAGGCAACAAATTTAACATTCTTCCTTGTTTCAGTTTGATCTACACAACACAACACACTGCACTAATAATAACGATGCATGTGGCATTATTATTGGCCGGGAGGGTTGTTCGAATTGCAGCGCATTCGTCACTGTCGTGATTACTTTAACGTAACCCGGTTATTCCGCGTGTAAAGGAGATCTACAGTTTTATGTGGATTTGTCGAGGTTATTAGAGGCGGGAAAATATTAGGCAGCAAAGAAATTGATCAAAATTTGGCCATGGCCTTTTACTGGACCATCCTGGCCTTCACCTGGAATGTTTTCGAGAAGCCACGAAATCTGGATAGTCGCGTCCTCCTAACTGCGAAGCCAGAGCCGTACCACGTCTTAAACACTTCACATACACAAAGCACAGCTTTTTCAGAGGTGAAGTTAATTTTAAGGCCCGTAAAAATTCAATTCCAGACAGGCATTCGAACTCGGGATCTTAAAAAACTGAGCTTCCAGACAGCTACAATACACTTAAAAACCACTCCACTTCTTGATCAAGAACTAGAATGATTCCATTTAGAAGTATCAAGTTATCCAAACCGGATGATCGTCTTCTTTTCAATTCGGATCAAAAATTTTCGGTCCACTGCTGAATTATGTTCGTTTTATAGGATGTGATCTTGAACTGAAGATAGAGTTCCATTCAATTCTTCAAGTAAGTACTATGTACCCATGAAATTCCAGTTATTCTCGTATTTTTGCTCAATAAAAATAAAAGGAATAATTCATGAAAAAAAATGATGTATTACATCTCTGAAAGTTTATGTCGAAAGATGTGAAAGACTTCTTAGAAACGATGTGTATATAAGATAGAATAACTAATGTAACCCTCTGAAAAATGAGAGAGAGAGAGAGAGAGAGAGAGAGAGAGACCAGCCAATACGCGTAACAAGAAAGTGACTCAACGTTATCAATACACTGGTAAGTGCCTATTACAGAGATACTTATAATTAATGTATACAAAATATGATACTGCAAGTAAAAATCCGTAAATTCTCGGATAAATGGATATTGTGTTTCATGTTTGTTACAGTGGAAGTGGATAAATTTGTAGTAAAAAGATCTCTTACTTCTTCTCATACATCAGAAAATCAGTCAGCGAGTTAAGAAAAAAATTACTTGAAATTAATAATTTAAAAAATTTGCCATCAAAAGTTTCGAATTTGAGTATCCCAACAATTTGATTGGTTTGTATAGTAATAATTTCAACTCGTTGGCCCGACTGGCAGCACAGATAGAGCCTGTACACAAGCTAAAACAGCTTGCAGTGAAATCTTCGCGGGAGTGCAGCCGGATAGTGTAAAATGACACGACACTATCCGGCTGCACTCCCGTGAAGATTTCACTGCATCAATACGCCGGGAAAATCTCCACTCTCAATAAAATAGCTTGTGAAATGTATGGGAAACTTGTGTCGTTGTAACATAAGTGTCTTAAAAGTTATGTCCAATGAACGTTAATAATTAAATTCAATATTATTTCTCATGCACAGTGACTTTTTCATTTCCAGACTATGTCAAAACAGCTCCCATTTTTTTTTTTCCGAGCTAACGGCTTGGACGTGTTGGAAGAGGAGAATTTGGGTTGGTCTTGTCTAAATAATACACCGTAATCCACGAATGCCACGATAGCTTATATTTGGGCGAACTTGGAACGATAAACTCGGACACTTTCATGTACCCACTTTCCCACTGATCGTAACAAAGGTTTTTGCTAGCTGGAAATGTCGTAACAGGACTTACTCCACCTCATTAAAGCTTGGAGACTAAAGATGCATTTAATGCTAACGTCGTAGCCATTATGTGAAAAACATTTAAGAACTCACCGAGGCTTCCTAGGTTCATCTAACGTTTCAATGTAATAACAGGCGGTCTCAAGCAGGATTTGCGCTTCTAGCTATGACTATAGAAAAAAAATCAGGTAATTGCCGAGGAAAAAAAATCGTAAGGTTTTACGACAAGGTGACTGTTTCGATTATCATGCTTTCTGCCTCTGTCGTTGTTTAACGTAGAGTTCGAAACACGGAAAGTCCTAACGTATCTCATAATGCCCGGTGATCTATCTGTTGATGCGGTTGAGGTGAGACGTGCCCAGCTCAAGAACCAGACTCGGTTGTTATTTACACGTCCTTAAATCTGACTTTTACCTTCGGCAAAGCTTTGCTGTGCTCGTGTGGTTTGGATTCCATGTTGAACTGTAGTTCCCCTTTACCCGGCAGAATTACCAGGTTGACTATGACAGAAACGGATTTCGCAGCCGGTAAGACACTCTGTCACTAGGTATTTTAGACCACACGAAAATATTTTATGAAGGAATATCGCGACCGTATTTACAAGATGGGCACAAGGTAACTATAAACGACAACTATGAGAATCTAAATTTCTGTTAGGTTACCAGATATTACTTAGGAGCTTCGATTTAACTTCGTAAAACTTATTTAATTCTTTGTTTTACTTAAATGCTCTCTGGTATACGATTATTTGCTACAATCAAGTGTACGACGACAAGGATCGCTGCTTTATACTTAAAGTAGAATTTTTGTATTATACACTCTTAATGTGATGGACTATAGGCCTATCGGAACTGTTGTTTGGGTTGAGTTGTGGGCGTGCCGGTCACGGCGTCGCCATTAGGCCCTGACCTAGAGAACAGCTGCTGCAGCCCCGGGTGAGCTTGTAGGTCAGTAAAGCGGAGAGCCGCCAATCAATAGCGCACACACCGCAGCTTCCCCGACCATCTGCCTTACTACGCTCACACAATGCCAAAACAAATACAGCACACAAGTCCTCATATGGATGATTACGATAATACCGTGTTACTGCCAGTAGTAATAACTAATATAAAGCTGTTAAGTTAGACCAATCTATGAAACAGACTATTATCAACATGATGTACATCCTCTACGACATAATATGATTTGGTTGACATGTTCTGAATCTTAAAGCATGGGATTTGATACCGAGATAGTGTAATACACAGAAATTTTCTAATATAACTTTTTAACCATACATTCGGAAATTAAGACTAATAGATTTAGTGGAACCACGGAAAAACAGAATCTAACCGCTGGACCGTGATTTCAATAAGTCGTCCCAGAGCAGTTGATTGTGGGGGAATGATTAAGGCTACTTCACCTTTAATGAGCAACCATGGAATGGACAAACACTCCGTTAGGCAACTATCTAACTGCGGTTCATATTTGAAGTTAAATGCCCTTGGCCGACCCCGGCAGCATGGGGATAGCGTACTAGCCTTGCGTTGCAAGGGTCGCCGGTTCGAGTCCGGCATCGGGCATGGGTGGCTTTGATTAAGTGTTGTCTTTGTCTTGTGCCTATGTAGAATGTAAAATACAATGACTGCTCCAAGAAATATTATCAACAACATTATGACGTAGTGGTGGCTGAGAGACCTCATAGCCAAATGTCAATTTTAAAAATAATAATAATAAAAAAACAGTCCATGTCAATTCTAATCCATATGTGGAAGGAATACAATGCAACGTAGTTGTCCGCACACTTAGCAATCAAAATATGCTGGCGGAAACTAAAATTGCGGAAACTAAAATTGCAACACCCAGACGGGAGTTGTGATGAATGAATGAAATTCTCCCCCCCCCCCCCCCAAAGTATCTATATATAAAGAGTATTAAATGATTAGAAAATTGAAAGTTTTACATGTAAAAGTATGAGAATTAATGGTTTATTTACTGTACAAAATTGATATGTTTTTTTTAGCGTATCAAGTGGTGAACAGTGTGATGTAACTGGACACTTTTTTGTCCATAAGTTCTTATTGACCAAGTATAACAAGGCGTAGAGTGACGACCCCCTACACCCAAATGTCTGACTGTGAGAGAAGACGGAGAATCGTGAAATCTCCCGATTTTTGGCCGTAGTACAATGTCGGTACACAGATTTGTTACACCATGGATGAAAGAAGGTTCTAATACTCCTAGAACAGGCACGGGACCATACAGAAGGACAACAGCACCTGAAAACCGCCAAATTGTGTGGGTGGCTGTTGCTGGCAGGCGGGTGACTGAAGGCCAGATCCAAGCAATGGTTACACAGAGAGTCACCCTCGGGCTTTTGTAAACCAATTGCTTTAAGTTCGGTTACACTGTCTGATCCCTATGCAATGTGTTCAATTAACCTGATTTCACTGCCAGCATCATCTGACCTAGTGTGACCCACGGATATGCCGGTGGCGTACGTTTGTGTTTATAGACGAGTCTCGATTCTGTCTGTGGCAAAATGATAATCGACATCACGTACGCAGGCTCAGTAAAGAAACGGCTTATCCTGCAATGACTGCAGAACGTCGCACAGGTCCAGCCACTGGTGTCATGGTGGGAGCAATAAGTTTCGACAGCAGGATTTTTTTTTTTTAAACTGCTTTACGTCTCTTTTTAACATCGAGGTCTTTAGAGACGGGAAAGGATGGGGGGCAAGGATGGGGGCAAGGATGGGGGCAAGGATGGGGGCAAGGATGGGGGGCAAGGAATGGGAAGGAATTCGGCCATGGCCTTTTGAAGGAAGCATCCCGGCATTTGCCTGGAGTGATTTGGGGAAACCATGGAAAACCCAAATCTGTATGCCCGGACGGGGATTCGAACCGCCGTCCTCCCGAATGCGAGGCGAGAACGCTAACCGTTACACCGCCCCGCTCGGTGACAGCAGGACTGAGTTGGTTGTCGTTGAAGGAACAATGCCAGGCGACAACTATGTGAGCGGGGTGCTGCACCCTACTGTGATACTCTTCATGTCCACCATCCAAATCGCATCTTCCAACAGGATAATGCCCATCCTCATACTGTGACCATCACAACACAAGCCTTGCAAGGAGTTACGATCACAATTTCAGCCGCACGATGCCGAAGATTTGTCCCCAACAGAGCGTGATAGGGATACCAGGAGCAGACACATTAGATCACATGGCCGCCCAGCACAAACTGTGCAACAACTGACTGCACAAGACATGCAGGCGCAGAAAGACATACCCCAAGAAGACATCCGAACGCATATTCATTGAATGCAGTCAAGGATCAAAGGACGTACAGGTGTACAAGGTGGGCGCACTTCTTACTGACAACTATTTCTAAAGCCTGATCCATTTCGATTTGTTAGCATTTCTTCTGGGTATGACCCTGGATATATCTACAACGTTTCCTGAAATTCCTCTATTATTGTATGGGTGTTGCACTTTTAATTTGCGCCAGTGTATGTTAGCTGGCAAAGTTCCAAATTTCTTTCGCTGTCGCCTTGGCGGACTTAAGTTGGCTCGCCAAAAGAAAATAGAAGATTGGAAAAAAAAACTAGCAAAGCGAGAAAAACACCATGGCGACACTGGAGTAGCGTGGGAAGGGTCCAAAAACAAAAGCGTCTCCCGACAAATGAGTGAAGGGTAGGCCACGTGGTACGGAAAAAAGAAGAGGCGAGCATGATCCTAGCCGGGCACGAGTCGCTTGTTGCCATTGGCTGTGACAGACGCCACGCAGCACCGGCGGCCTTCGGCACTACGTGAATCACCGCACGCCACGCCGATAGCAAAGCACAGCAACATCGCAGATTTTTTTGTTACCCCCACTACCCTTCCATTCGCTCTCTCTCTCTCTCTCTCTTACACACAGTTCTCGGTCGCCGGCGTTGCCATACTGCTTCCACGGTCAAATTATTCAAACTCTTCCCTCACACGCTTGGCTGAGCGCTTTACTTTATCTCGGCTTCAGAAGCTTCCACCAATGCAGAATGCTACGATCCAGCCACTACAATTCAGCTATTCCAACCGGGCCTGCCACTGTCTACTTTTCAACAACCACATAAAAGAATATAATACTGTCAATAATGTGTCAGGGTTAATCTGAAAAGTACAAAAAAGAATAGAAATAAGATAGTTCTGAGGGATTGTTCCGAAAATTTTATCATTACAGGCCTAGGTAACGTTAAAATTACGGGCAGTTTTTAGTAAGCTGTAGATCAACTTTTAATATCGAGAGTACTTTTTTTCTCCCCTTCTTAAAGATTCATTAGTTTGAATTCTATAAATTTGTATTAAGCAGGAAAATAAATTGTCAATGACATATCTTACAACCACAGAATGAAATATGAAGCACTACTGGATAACGAAGAAAGAAAGCTAATATATTAATTACATATCTTTAACGAACAAAGAATCATTTCTGGCCTCTCTCGACAAAATTTACAGTTTAGTAACAAAAAAATTGCTTTTAAAATCAATCCAATCATTTTTAACGAAATAAATATTCCGAGTAAATTGATTGTTTTGGGATGGGGGGAAGGGAGGCAATGAAGGCTCCAATCATCGTATACAATTCTTTACTAATACTAACCTCAATGCGCAGCTGAATCTAAGTGTCTGTGACATCACATTTAAACCAAGAGTAACGCTTTATTGTACTATCAAAATGAATTATTAACAGACAATCGATTAATAGCCATCTACCCTTTAGCAATGGTGAATTTTAAAATCTAACAGGCATTGAAATTTGCCATGCTAATGTGAAACAAAATACATGTATTACCAACCGGCATAGCGGGCGACGCAGAAATATTAAGAAGAGAGGGGCGTTGTCGACTTACTTGTACATTACGACGCGAGTCAGCGTTAAAGAGTGATAAAAGGAACATAAAAAACAACCAATTCATTGATACTGTTTAGATTAACTCTGCGGAGACGTTTGGAAAAGTGCTATTCTGATGTATACCGAAATCTTAATCATTTGTTACGTTCCTAATGGCGTAGAGAACGGAATATTTATAGCAGTTTTTGCGTAATCTTATTTTCCTTAATTTCATCTCTTTTGTCTCAAAGACCCAAATAAGTAATATATCACGCAAAGTAAGGTTCTGCAGGCTGGAGAGTTAAGGAAGAATGGAAGAGCGCTGATCGGTTTAAAATTCCACTCTTAATAAGATCTGAGCACTGCTAGTACGACGTAGAACCAATCACTCATTTAAAGAAAACTGTACGTACAACGAATTATGTTACACTGTATACATTGTTAGACAGAATCAGATAAATCATTTTGCAATTCATATAATAAGAAGGCGAGAAGTATTTTTCACTGATAAAAATGAGACTGAGGGAGCAGTACACAATGTCTGTTTAACTTCATTATCATAGTTACAACGAAGAGAGGAAATAAAAGTTACATGGCTCAACTGCTTGGAGCATAGAGTAACATTTAAAAATCCGCTGTACAATGAAATTCATTCGCAAATATGAGACACGGCTTTACTAAAGTTCTTTGTTTTATTTTCCAATAATCTTATAGTTAAATGCAATTTTTTTTTCCCATACTCGAAAACTGGTGACAAAATTCACTGGTGTGACCAACGAAATATACCATCTCTGAACTTCTTAATAGTTGGTAGGCATTTCATTCTCTCTTGATATGGTCAGGTATTCTTCCTAACATCGGTACTTCAGGCCATGGTGTAACTCTCAATAATATCGATGTTAACAGAAAGCAATTATGTTTCCATCCAGTTTGCGTTATTATTAAATCACAGCTTCACGTCAACTAAGTGCAAATTATGTCTTTATCCAACTTCAAGACACATTCTATAGGTAAGCATTTTTTCACACTTTTGTCATGTCACCTCCCCTCCCCTCCCCCCCTACTACACAGACCTTGTGCACTAATAACCCACACCAAGGAGATTATTCCAAGTTCTTGGTCGAATATTTGTTTCGATCTCTCAAGTCTCTCAACAATCTTCAAAAGTTATTCTGATCGACGAAAAAACTGTCTTCCGTAATTTATATGTTCATATGCCTCAGTATGGTCAAATAAATTGTTTCAGATCATTTTACTTACGCATCGGGGCATTTAAGTTCCATTGTTTCCTTAGATTCATTTCCACTGATACCATAAAAAAGTCTAGCATAATAATCTGGCACATTTCTTCAGAGACTTTTTCTATTACTATTACTCCGCGATTCACTAAAGTGTGTTTCGAGGGGGAATGCAGTAATTATGATTTTTTTTCCAATTTCTGCAACATACTTTACTCGGATCAATAGACTGTGGAGTTCCTCTACATTTCAACCCATCCAAAAATAAGTTACCTAATCATAGTCAACGTCTTTAAAAAAAATGTTGGATGACGTAACTGATAAATAAATCTAAATTTCATTGGCATAGATTCGTGAAAGTGATTGAAGTAGAACTTTGGTGATAATTGATTCTCCAAACATGATAGTTCTCAATGCGTTTATCGAGGCCCTAAGAGGAACCAATGAACTCGAAAGAATGGCCGTTTAGCTTCTTTTAACGGCTACCTTTCTGCCCACTTGATTCGTCACAAACAACCATCCTTGAAGAGTGATTCAAACGAGTAACTGCCACCTGCTTCCCCCCTCCCTTCGCCACAAGGCAGCGGCAGTCTGACCTTGAAAATCCGCCTGGAGTTCTCATTATTCAGCGCACGTATGCTGAATCTGGCAAGAGGCTGGCATTATAAAACAGGCGAAAACAGCGGTGACAATATTCAGCCCGAGGGCAAACGCAGTGTTTATTATTCCATGAAGCTCACGCCAGGCACGCACGCTTAATTCTATGCGTTCAAGAAGCTTAAAGAATACGAGTCCAGAACTCTGGAATCTCACGGCTGAAACATCTCAAACATACAAGGCAACTGAAATCTGAATTACCTTGCTGGTAACACGTCATGTTCATAAATGTTATTTTAAATAAATTCTACAAAACTTAAGAATATCAGAACATTTAACGAGCTAGATGTCCACTCAGCACACAATATGAAACATGGGAGTGTCTGTTAATTACCCCCCCCCTCTCCCCGCCCTATTTTGAGCTCACGTAATTACTCATCTGCAATTACAACAGGTAACAGAATTCTATCTAGTGCATCCGATAGCAAAACAGAAGCACTGTATCAAAAGTACTGCCCACTTCTTTCCAGAAAAATTTAGAATTCCGTGATAGCGTCAGCACAACACATGCTGCATTTTTTGGATACATGCGAACGCAGTGACCAGCCTTGTAATCACAGGGAAGAGTGCGCTTATACGAGCTGTTGTAATTGCAGAAAGGAATGGCACCGTTGCGAATATTATGCGTTGTTAGCATTTCTCACGGAGATTATCTGCGGGCAACCGTAAAACGCTAACGAAATTAAGTGGACAAAGTACGAAATGAACTTGTGTTGGAAATGATGGGGGTGGAAAGAAGTTTGTGGAAGATTCTTAAAGAAAGAAAAGACAGGAAGTTGGGTAACATTTTAAGACATGAAGAGTTGTTTAATTTGTTAATGGATGGAACAGTTGAAGGAAACATCTGTAGAGGGACAGTGGAGGCCGTAGCTTGTAAGGGGTATGTTGAGATGAAGAGGTAAGCTCAAGATAGAGATAGGAAGAGATGATTGATTGTATCAAAACAGTCGAGAGACTGATGCCTGTGAAAATGTCTAGAATCAGTCGGGTTCCTTGTGCTTAGTGTCTTGATGTATTAATGTGTGCTAGTTATTTTTCGTAGTCTTCGACCTCTTCCTATACTGAGTGAAGCTCTTCTATGAATATGACCAGCCGGCTAAGAACAGCACAAGCGCCGCGTGGAAGCATTTTGGCTGAACCCCCAGAGGAAGTAGATATATGCACAAAAAAATTCTATCCTTTAAACTAGTAAAGTTAATCAAACGGTAACTCCAGATTCGTGCAGCCATAAGAAATAGAAGCACAGCGAAATGTTGGTAGTTGAAAGCGGATGAAAATTAACAAATTTATTCCAATTAAATTATTTCAAGCCTTCGAGAAGAGCTCTTTTTTTTAGACGGAGCTATCCACGACATTAGTTCCTATTGAAATATTACCGAACTATGCTTCAAAGAATATGTTTTAAACTAGTAAATTTGATCAGATTTGTGATTCGGCCATAAGAAACATAAACGCTGGCCGTTATATCATTTTCCATTTTTTGTAATACATTAACAACTGTTATTCAGGTGCACTGCAATTATGAAATAGATTAAATCCAATTAGTTAATTTCTCAAGGCATAGGTTATCAGAAGTAGGGTCTAGTATCTGAAATAAAATTTAGTAACAGTCTGATCGTTTTTGTTTTAGAGCACGGAAGAAAATTATCACCTTCAGGCTAGGTGTCCTTTGCAGGCCAGATGAAGGCGAGGTTAAAAAATGAGCAGATTTTGCTTTTGGAGCCCGAAAATCACCCCTGTCATATTAAACGTGTTTTATTATTAATGTTTATTTAGTATCGTATATGGCGAGCATCAAACTTACTTTCGCATTTTGGGATGATGAGAGTCGAAGTTCACTATAAATCAGAGATATAACTAGTGTTATACACACATCTCGCAGAAACATAAGTGTTATCAATAATTTACATCGTTCAGTTATAACGGAAAATTAATAAAAACTAACATGCGTTTGGTAGTGAGTAGCAATATTATTTCCCAGTGCTTTCGCCACTAGTGACGTTCGTTCATTACAAACTCAATAAACTCAACAAACGCAACAATTGACGAAAACATTAAGCGAACAATATCCTCAGGCAGCATGTGATAAAAAGAAAAACAAATCTAATGCATTCGCCAGTGAAAAGATAGAGAAAAAGTATATTTCAAACGCGCTGTTTCACTGAAATGTAAATCGGACACAGAAGTCATTAGAGGACGGGAAAGGATAGGTGGCACAAAAGAGGAAGGAATTTGGCAACCGTCTTTCCAAGAAAAAGTCCGGCATTAGCCTGGAATGATTTTGGGAAACGGCACAAACCGAAATCTCGATGGCCAGACAGGGATCGAACCCGCGTTCTCCCAAATGCCAGCACCGAGGGTTAACCAGGCTCGGTGACTCGTATACACACGGCGTTGCCGATTAACATCCAATACTGTCGGATTTTAGTAATATTTCTCCTCCTGATACCTTACCTAGGCTTGAAACTGCAAGATTGAACTAATGAGATAGGGAGAACACACTAAATATCTCTCTTCTAATGGACAAGGTTGGCGACCATGTTGCGCAGTCAATTGTGTAGTGCAAGTGTGTATCTACGGAATGGCGAAGAAGGTGCATATTCCTCAGTGTACGGGCCACTTGAAGTGATTCAGTGAGAGACGTTCATTTTCCCACCACACTGGTGTTGAGGGAGCGACCTGCGGTACGGAGATCGACTCTGATTAGGAGCAAAACAATAACAGAAATCTGCGCGAGGTGGAGCGCATTTACAGGAGAGCCGTCGTAAATAATAGCCGGTGGCAGGAGACGCTGTAGAGACAAGACAGGGAGCCTGCGCAGCAGCATTAATTACGGCTGCCGCGACGTGACAACATTCCTGACGAGCCGCCCGTCCCGTATCACGGTCATTATTCCAAGCCGGCGCGGCGAGAGTGAACGAGTGTGAGAGCCCAGCCGAGTCGAGAGCCAGTTTTTGTGGCGGCGCGGCAGTTCATAACCTGCTTGCTGCGCCGTGCTGCGGCAACGAGGTACAGTCCTGTCCGGTAGCCGGCGAATCCGTACTGTCACGACCATCAACCCAACTACTTTCACTGCATTTTGTTCCTTTTAAGTAACTTTGTAAATTGGATTACAACCACTTAAATTTCTGCTATATCGAGCGGTTAATATCGATTTTAAATATGGATTAAACATTATAACCTAATGATCGAGTGTATCAACTCGATGCTAGTTCTTGTACTTTGGTACATACATTATGTTTAGAACCACGCAGCGATCACAGTGTATGTCACATACGCAAACCAAGTCCTACTCAAGTTAAAGGGCTTGATCAGCGAAATATAACTTAAGAGGATGGGAAAACATACTCTATGACTAGATAGCTTTCTCACCCATCTCTCTTCGAAATATCAAAGTAGTTGATCAATGATATGTAATGAAACTATAGGAGTTTGGTGCTTTATAATACCTCCAACTCGATTTGTCATTTCATAAAAAGTTTCTAAGCGGATTATTTCTTTGCTTATACAGGAAATATGTGTAAATGGGGAAATGGTTTCTGCGGTGTTCTCAACATTTATTAAGTCAGGTTTGGGCCTAATCTATCTGCTATTAGCACAACGCTCTTGCTCTGTGTATGTTACGTACACGTGATTCGAATCCACATCAAACGTATGTCCCGGAGGAAATGATCTGAACGACCTACCACTTTTATCGGTTAATGTACGTCCTTTGGGAGATGTTGGTTAAGTTCAGTTTATTCGAATAATGTAATCATCAACTTGGCTCACTGAAATCTCTATTCAACGAGCATACCGAGGTGAAAATGAATTAAGTGTAATTAAGAAAAAAAGGAGGAACATTTGAGAACGGACTACTGAACAGATACAGTCTACTGGTAGTCAACAAAGGAAGCAACAAGAAAGGTTAACTTATTGACACGGAGATTAACGACTTGGGAAAGCTTTCGTGAAAGATAGCGCCAGCGATTACCAGTGCTAAACAGAGCGTGAAGAAGCTCGTCAACAAATGCCTTTCGGGAAGACTTGTGATGATGTATAACAAAGGTTGTATGATTAACGTCTTAAACTAGATTATCTCAAATCTCACAGCAGTGCGCAGGCAAAACCATGTTACACTATTGTTTCATAAATATGTGCATTTAAATTCGAAACGTAACGATCAAAAATAATGATGTGACAGCTTCCTACAGTCTGTTACCAAGAGTTATGATGTCACAGTTTATATGAGAACAGATAACGTCGTCAGAATGTAATAGCAGAGATTTTTATATATCAATAATCAGAAAAAAATGATGTTGGTTTTAAGAGCTTACCAAGCAGTCAGTTTTACAGCTGAACGTCGCATTTTTATTTTTTATTAGTGCTTCACGACTCGTCCATAACGAGAGCGTACAATGCGTGATAATCTAGTTGACAAAATATTGAAAAGGAAACCAGTCATGACCTTTCTGATGGAACCATCCCGGTATATGTCCTGAGTGCCTTCATCTTTTCCTTCATCTTGTCACAATTGGGCAAGAAGCAGAAAAGAATGTTGCAAGAAAATAAACACAGATTACGGTGGAATTTTTTTCAGTCTTCTCCCTGGTGTGTCCGCCAAATACGACCGAACATACTGCAGCGTACTTACTAACCGTATTAATCGTAGCTGTTACGTTACTCTACATACTTCGCACATCAAACACTTGTTGAGAAAGCTCACGCAGTATGTCGGCAGGAATATAAGCTTGAGAACGGAGCAGGTTAGCATCGCGTAATAATGCTAGGATATGTGGTACCTCCATTCGGCGGGTTACAGACTCGAACCCTTCCTTGAGCTTTTGTGATAAGAAATTGTGTTTGTCTCCTCATGTTCCTCATTAATTGAACTATACACACATACACAGTTACACACAAATGATGAGGCTGGCTACTGACGCGTAATTCACCGACAGTTGGCTCGAGTGCAGCGGTCGATTGCAGTTCTATGCTTCAATCGACTTATGAGACGGCAGGAACAGGAATAGACAGGTCTGAAAACTGTTATGTTCAGCACTCGTTGAGTAAACGAACGAGAAAACAGTGACGCTGAGTTCTGGCTGCGTCAATATTCAATCCGCACCCCAGTAGAAAAATATCTAGCGTCATAAGTACAAGGAGTATAAGTCACAATTTCTTGCTTTCAATTTATTTTTACTATAAATTCATGTATATCATCTGAACATATGAATTAACAGTATAAGTCAGTGCTTAGTATTTTTTCCTAATAATTCAACATTGAACCTATTAGTATAAATCAATTCACACTTAATACGGTCTGTAAAAGGAGTACAATTCAAGTTACACAATAATAATGAGTTATACTCCTTGTACTTATCACGATAGATATATTGCATCTGTGCAACGTTGGCAAAAGAAGAGCTCTGTTTTTGCTGCGCACAGCTTCTGATGAGTCAGACGTGAATGATTCATGTATACAGCGAGATACACAACATGATAAGAGAAATAAGATTCTCTATAGCGTTGTTTTCCTACATGAGCACTGCCTTTACTATACTCGCCACATAACTTGAGCACATTAATACTTATGCCATTCCGATAAGAAAGTAAATGAGAGAAATTTCAAGTGTGTGTGTGTGTGTGTGGGTTTTTTTTTTTTTACAAAAATAAAAAAAAATGAAGTACGAGGAGAAAGAGTGGATGAGAAATGAATTCTGGTATCTAAAATCGCAAACGCACTGAACAAATGACTGTTGGCTTTTCCGCAGACTGCATGGTTACATCTCCCGTTTACAATTCTTTTCTATCCTGTGCAGAGCCGTATATTTTCAAGAGTGAGTTTATGTTTTAGTTTCAAAAACATAATATCATCATTACCTGAAGCCGTGCAAACTGTCAAGATTCATTGGAATACGAAGTAACAGGACACACATTACTCTGCATTCCACATGTCTGTTCTCGATATGTAACTTGCTTGCAGAAGTGATTTTATAAACTTGGTATTTAAAACTGAGCTTAAACGAATGACGTCACTTGCTTGTCGGCGTTCTCGATGTTACTACATAGGACGAAACGAATGGCCTTCCAAAAACGTGGCGCCACGGTTACGAAGAACAGCCGTAACAAAACCACACTACCGTGAATCCGGTTTAAATCATCAGGTATGATGCTGTGGTCACACTCACATCACATGAAAATTACACGCTCCTCGAGCGAACAAACGAACCACGAGTTTCACACCCCACCACCTTTCAGATAACGCACATTTTACAACAGAGGCAAAGTCGTCATTGTGGAGGGTAGCAATATTTAAGACGACCAACTTTATATTCAGGAAAAGATGTCATTCACATATCAGGACTTCGTCATGTTGAACACACACATTACTACGAAACTTCGCTTTCTGGTGACCTCTTGACAACATTCTAACTGACATAAATTGGCAAACGGTAGATCGTCCTACTTTCACTTCAATAACACGCATAGTGAATATCAAACCATAGGAAACGACAGGTCAATCATGGTCACAGGTTAGCAATATGACAGATCTCAACAAACTAAACACTGTAAGTTTGATTGACATCTCGAAATAAACTTTCTCGATTGTTACAACTGAACATATAAACACAATTCCCCGGTTTTCAACAAAAAAATAGTTTCACACTCAATAGAGGGGGTGGGGGGGAGGAACACGAACTGTCAGTATCGGTACCACAAGGAAACAGATCATCTGCTCAAAGTGCGAGTGTATGACACCCCAACTTCATCCGCTGAATTGCAGACTAAGTGGCAGCAATCGCCTATAACTCCTCCTTTATATTTTATGAAACAATAAACACCAGAACCTGTTGATTAAAATAGATACATCTATTTTTCGTGTTTTGGGGACAGAAGGATCTGGCGCTGGGATGACTGCTAACACCTACCAGCGTACAATCAACCACTGACGGTAAGATATAGTTCATTTGAATATTAAGTAGCTCAGGTTCAACAGGGAGACTGCTATCATGTACCAAAGAAAACTTAAAGAGGCTATGAAGATCTAAGATAGCTGAACAAAATATATTATAATGCACTACGAATATTCTCTCTAAATCTTTTAACATCTTCCATCGTTATATATGCAAACTTGCAATCGTCACCCTTCGCCATATAAACTTGATTTTTTTTTATAAACAACTTGAATAAGACCTACCATGGAATTTTCGTAACAAAGCTGTGTAATGTTTTATGGTTATAAATGATCTATACATTAATGGCAGCGTAACCTGACAAAAATTATTAGCAAAAGGAAAAAGAAATCTGATTGTATATTGTTAAGATTTTCATTGCAAGTAATTACTCTACTCGAACTGTCACATCCCTATGCATGCTGTGTAGGGAGTGCTCAATCAACATCGAAAATGCTGAGACTACAAGACCGATCAGTAATAAATTCAAAGTGGGTTGTCCGCAGAACCAACAAATGTACCTACACAAGTAAAAGACCAAGTTTGGAATTCGAACATCTGTTTCCTCATAACTTTTAAATTCTGACAGTATTCAAAGCAGGAGAATTAGTTGTTGAACAAATAAAAAATTGAACAACAAAAAAGTGGTGTTTGGGGAGAATCCGACACTCGGTTAGTCCAACAGGAACTGGTCCACCCCCCCCCCCCCCGTCAAGGTCAAGCCAGTGAAAGTCGTCCAACTGGAAGAGGCGGCTCACAAAATAAACGCTGCTACCAGTAACAAAGGAGTGACACACAACCATGAATCAGTTTCAGAGGAAATATTATTATTGTAATACTGTAATACGGTGGCAACACAATTCCAAGCTTTTCATGACGGCAGATTTTCGGAATAGACCCAAACACTAATAGGGGGCATCCATAAATTACGTGAGGTGAAATAGGGGGGGGGGGGGTCCGGCGAAATCTCACCAAATCTCACCAGGGGGGAGGGGGGGGGTCTACGGAAATCATATAAAATCCATAATTGTATCGCAAAGTCGGTCTGTTATAATTTGTACGATTTGAACACTACACGTATAAAAGACCAATGACTAACTTTTGTACCCATAAAAACAAGTACAACAGTTATCTTCGTTTGCATAGATTTCATGGTCATTAAAAAGGTAAACTATTATCTTGTATAGGCCTATAAGCTACCATTGTGCAACATTTCATTAAAATACATACAGTAATTTTATGTGTAACTGCCTAACTTATCAGAATAAAAAGTATCATACATGTCAACCGATGAAATAAGCTATACGTGTCTTCACTGAAATCTGTTATTTTTGTTTGATGCATGCATAGAAGCATAAAGATTCCAAATTTTACGGTTCTGACCCTAGTGTAATATGGAACTACATAACTTATTGGGATAAAGTTTCTCCTATAAGCCATCACTGTGTGCTGGACTCTGTTCACTTGTTTTTTCGCGATGTCTGTACAGATAGACAGAAACGCAAACAGACAGACAAAAAACTACAAATTTTCCAGTTTTCACCTACTCTACACTGCAATCACTATTCTTGAAATAAATGTTATATATCCAAACCACATACTGCAATTATAGAGATAAGAACTGATTTTCCCATCAGGCGATTATTTAATAGTGCTATGTTTGTAATATACATGTACTCCCTCATTCAAATTAGTGAGATATGAAGAAATACAATTAAAGAAAAGCTTCAAAAATATTTGTTCATTGCATAGCAGCCGTCAGCTAAAATCAGCAGGTAAAATCGATTAAACAGAATGGGCAGATATGTCAATCAAGAATGCTGGTAACTATTGACGGTTTTCATTAAGTATTGTTTCCGACCTATGTGAAGATGATAAAAATTCGGAAGAAATACTATCTGGCTGATAAAGATGCAAAAGGGTTTATAAAAATGATTTTTTTGTCTGCCTGATAGGAGTCAATGCCCATTCTTCCCTAAAAACACTTAAAATCAGGAAAGCATACATAGGAACGAGCATATGAAAATAAACATAAAAAGGTCGTCGTTACACTTTTTCTCTCCCCTATACTCTCCAAGGATATTTGACTTCTTTAAGTAATTACCGAAGCGTATAAAAATGAACGGAAATATCGGCATTTGTATTGGAGCACTCTAAAGCGGTGCCCATCAAAAGGCACGCGAGGCGAATGCGTGACTCCTGTTCGGAATAGTAAAAAGACTGCCTTGTTAAGAAGCAAACCACCACGCACTCAGTAAATGAACGGCCCCATCTACAGCGAATCTTTTCAAACAAACGTGAAACATGATTTAAATTGAACAACGTCTATTAACAATTGTTTTATAAATTTTTCCAGACGCGATTCGCTCTTCTAGTATGGGTCATCTTCAGTTGGAAGTTTGTGTTAGTTATATGTCAGTTCGGATCAGCACATTCTGCACTTCTGTGAACTGGTATTGAAATCTAAAATTCAGCATTTTCACTGTAACCTATACATGCATTTTACTGTTGCTAGTAGTCGCTGTTTTTCTGGTTGAATTTGCACTATTTTTTATTGCACTCAACTGGTTTCAGTGTTTACTGTGAAGTTTCGTTTTGTCTGGAAAAAATTAATAAAGTGGTAGTTAATAGATGTTGATCAATTTAAATCATTTATGCAATAACTGTGGAACATGGCCAACAACAAAGTTATTAAAACGTGGCAAACGTTATAATTTTTCAGACCATTACTTGTTTCATGATCAACTGCAAAATCATGCACCCGTAACGATAATTGAATCAAAAATCAGGGTCTCAAGTTGTTGCAAACGAAGAAAACAAATATCTCTTGACGGAAAACTCCAGTCTCTGATAAGGATTAATTCTTCTAATAAATGATCGATTGTTTTCGTTAAATATAGTAGAAAGCTAATAATATAATATTGTTCTGATTACATTCATAAAGCAGCTCATCTAAGTAACAACAATGGTGGACGGTAAAAGTAACAAGCGCCTTTTCTGGAAGGACAATGTGGTATCCCAACAAAGCGGCGATTTTGTAAAACACAGAAAGACTTAACACCGTTTTGGAATAATCGAAAGTATTATATGGATAGAGACTGCTACTTGTGGCATTTATCAGGCAAACTGGGGCAGTATTCTAACTGGGCTAACAGCGACTGCGCAATCGCAAGCGCTTCTCGGAACTGACGCAGGATGTGCAAGATTAAAGCTGAACATACTCCGTACTGCGCTCTGGCTACAGATCTTTGCTGAAGAGATTGGAAGACAATTTAGACGATACAAGCTTATGGAGCTGAAGTTTCTCGTTTCAGGTTAATGAAAATTTTCACGCAGAACAAAATCTAAAAAGTCGAAACATGCATTATTTTGCACTTTCTTCCATAATTATTTACAAATAAAAAATATAATTAGCATGGCACCAATACTTAACTGATTAATTTCGAAGTTGTGATAAGAATGGAAACAAATTGAATCCTTTCTATTTGTATTATATTTTACCTAAAATCTTCATCAGTTTTAGAGGATTTTAGCAGATACAGTGTTGCAATGTATAGAAAATTCTACTAGATGTACTGAAGTAATGTAAAAGCTACTAATCTTTCTAGACTTCAATTGCATGTAATGCGGCTTGTCACGCCTACTCTCGCTATATAATACAATATAAACTGAATTACGTGCTTTCGGTAATATGACTATGTCCATCCCATTGGCTCAGTTAGCTGCAACACCGCGATGGCGTTCGGCGCCGACAAGGTGTTAGCTGGTTCGAATCCTGGTCGTGGAAGAAATTTTCACAGCCGGGACTTTCCCGGCAGCGTAGGAGAGGTGTCGGTGTACAATTCCTAATCACAAGATTACACCTTCTATGGTAACAGCCAACGTTCGGATACGGATATGGCACAAGAAGAAAAATTAATTTCTAAGCTGAACATTAATTTTTGATTCTAACGGACGATATTAAAAACAGCCATCCTGCCTTTCAGATGCAGCTTAAGGGAAGGGGTTGACATTTGAATGGAATAATCAATATAGTCTTTTCCAAATATTTAGCCACTACTATAGTTGAGAATTAACGTTCGTAGGTAAAAAAACTATATACGGTAAGTTTTGCTTGGCCACAACATAACGCGCTAGTGTTATGCAGACAGAATATTATAAATCTGGATACCGCTTTCGTACTGTGTAAGGCTATAAGCATGACTTCTTGAAAGCAGTGAATATTTGAATGGACAGGCAAACGCGCGGCATTTCCACGATGAGGATAGGACAGCATTGCTCCTACTATAATCTATTCATTTCCAGTTGGTATAAAAAAGAGCAAGGTTCATTTAAGAATTAAGTTGGGGTCTTGTAGTAGGTGTGAGGGACCACGATATATGATAGGGTTTGAGTGGTGAAGTAAACAACAATATAAGCTGTCAGGTCTTGTTTCTTTTATTTTGTTCATGTATGTTGGTGATACAGTGTAGCAGCTAGCATACCGTAACCATTTTATTAATTTATTTAGTAAATATTAAGTCTTTGGTCAATAGAAAAATCACTTTTAACTGTTCGCTTCCAGTTTCGTAAGGTGTTTCCGAAGGAATTCACAACATGGTTTTATATTTATTATGTTACAAGGGTGCAATGAAATATGTAAAAAAAAGTATATAGGTAAAAAAAAATTAGGCCCATATAAGTTAGTGGTCTGCAGCATTATTTTGTACAATTTATTGGTCATCGGGTTGATAAAAATTGAGAAACGCTGCTCTAACAATATTCTCTTCTCAAATTCGGATTCTTACGGACATCACTGTCCACACGCTCTGCATAATATTTAGTTTTGGTCTCTTTTACACAACTCATTATTACAAACGTAGTGGCACTAAAGTTGTGTTATATCACCTTCTCAAGCAGAGCGATATGTTACCATAATGTGCAATTGGGATATTAAAGCCGACTGAAAACAAATCACAACGAAAGTTATTCAATTATTACATCCTACTATGTGTGTGTCAAATTGGTTGATCAGGAGGCAGGAGACAGGAGAAACAAATACTTTGATGAGATTTATTTTAAAGAATGCGATCAACGGAATTATAAAACAACAAGTAAAATACGTAGCAGAGATGCGTCCGTGTTGACGCAGCGAGCGGAACGTCCTTGCTGCGCGCGACGCGAATGTGCTGCGCATGCGCAAGACATGTCTATGTGTGCGTGTGCTCGCGCACATATTTAATACGCTAGCACCGTGCTTCCAAATCAGTTTTTCCCGAGCTTCCCTCCAAGAAAGAACTCAACCTCGCGTATCCCTTACGGCTGAAAGGATAAATAAAAAATGAAACGGTTTTCGCAAATTGTTAAATTAATCCAATAACAAGCGACACAAAAAATCAAATGTCCAGAAATGTAGTAGTAGTAGTAATGTATTTCTTTAACTATCTTAGTGATTCTCCTAGCCAAGAGATTACCAAGCGTATTCCTGGGGGTAAGCGTAGCACTAATTGGGAACTAATTCAGAATTAAGCAATACTGTATGGAGATCAATTAACTATTTCTGACAGACGCAAATCGTCAGACAATACAGCGAAAGAACTTTTAAAACGAATGCCAAGAGATGTTTTCTCTTAGGTAAAAATCTGTTTTAATGTATTTCTTGAACCAAATTAAAGGACTTATTTAATCGGTTGTTAATTTTTTTTAATTCAATAGAAAATAATTGAATCAACAGAATGATAGCTTTTTCGTTAATCAAAACTAACGAAAACTCGAAGAAAATTGGAAGAACCGAAATCTCTAAATAATAACTTGTAGTCCGTTTGTGAAGATTGTATGTGATTTGAGGCAGACCGCGATTACGCAACAGGAGAGTAGGCAGCGGCCGCCGGGGGCCATAAAACAAACCCAGCAGCTGATGTCAGGCGGCGAGATAACTGCCAAAATATTTATCTCGGGCGGACGGCGGAGCGGGCGTGAACCATAACCTTTTAAGTCTTTCCAGCGGACAGGGATAAGGTGGGCCGGCCAAGTGGCTAAAGTAGATGAGCGGAGAACGCCTGGGGAGAAAGGAAAGGAAGGACGAGAGAGAGAGAGAGAGAAGTGAGGGAGCTGAGCCGCCCACACAGCTGTCTGCAGAAACGAGATCACAGCACGTTGCGCGGGGATTGGGCGGAAGCGAGCCAACGACTGCGCGCAATTGCACTTCGGGTAGAGTTCAACCGCTACTCTGCCGTCGGACAGAGATAACGCCACGCCCCACCGCACTCAACTTCGATGGGAAAATCAAATACTGTAGTGTCATTTTAAAACCACTAACTGTACCGTCGTACATGTAGCGAGTCTAAACAAAGACATTTTACATGTTAAATGGAAATAAATTAGCAATGTTTGCAACTGTGCAAACACTGCGTTTCGGCTTATTAATGTCCAAGAACGCGAGATGTAGCAAAAATTATAACGTTTAACTTTCATTCTCGAAAATTTCTATCAATACATACTTCATTTTTATCCAGATTTCTGCAAAATTTAAAACTGACCAATCTAAAACGCTACCGCCGAAGTTGTAAGTCCACTTCCACATCAGCCGTTCGCTCGATGATCAAACATTTTTATTTTTAATAAGTTTTCTTTTCTATCTCTGTGCTGTATCAAGCTTCAAAACATTACAGAAATCCATAAAACACGTACTAAAGGTAGACATATAACAAATAAGAAGAGGAAAACAAATTATTCAGGATATGACAACTCAAACGGCACCGCCAAATTAGAATTCAAACAACTTGGTTTCGCATACATCTCTCTAGAAAATATACGACCTACGTTATTAAATTAAGAAGGAACTGTAAAGTTCTATGTTCAGAAACCACCGTAGGCATTGATATTGAAGACGATTTTTGTGTCTTTTAAAAACCGGAGATGAACAAATTTCTGTATAGCTGAAAAACTGGCACCGCACTACGTAGAAAGAAAACAAGTTACCGACGACGTCAAGTTTTCATTAAAAAAGTGAAGAGTTTAAAAAAATACGAATTCGGTGTAGTATTCAAACAATCACCCTGATTGCTGCTTTTATATGACTTTATGTTATGTTCGACGTTTACAGCGATGTCTCTGGAATTATACATAGGATTTATTAAACGTTATTAAGAAACTTCTTAAATGGTGAGCGGAGGAAAAAATTAAAAAAAGATGTCGAGAGGGATAATATCCGCCAGACGGCTATTCCAGAACAAGTTCTGAGCTCATATCCATATACGGTAGAAGAAATCGTTTGATAACTGTCGAGAGGATACACAGAGTAACTAAAAACTTGACAACAAAAAAACTAAGTAAATGGTGTTTGCCGCAGAAACATTTTATCGGAAATACAAAAAAAAATAGGATAAGTGTAAAAGCGAATGGCTTACACCGACGACACGTTTGTAAGATAATGAAGAAGTGGGCTCCGTGAACCGGTTCGAAACACGTGCTGGCATTACATATACCTCTGCATAAATCTTCACAGCTTGGCCAGACATTTGTCTCATCTACAAACCGGTTTCTTCGACCTGAGCTCAAAAGATATCTCCGCCCAGCGTGTGCAAACATGCAGGTAACAGATTGCAGGGCAGCTGAAATTCAAACAATGAATTTTATCTTCATAGACTGGAATCAAAATGTTATGCCACAGTCGCCCACACATATAAATCATACCACGTGTCGCGGTAGAGTATCCGGTTAGCATACAGTCAGAAAGAAGAGGGACGGACATTTCTCTGTAGCAAGTGGACAGAAAGTAGTTTGACTTGCAATTACTCCAACAACCGTCCACACAATTACATTATATTCGCATTCAATTACATTTCGAATTACTGCAAACTTGGTTTAATTACCATCAGTAAAATACAACTGAGGTCACATAAAAGATAAGAAAAATGCACAAAATCAGATAGATTTGTGAAAGGCTCTACTCAAAAATCGTCTATAAAACCGGCACATGTAGAAATTCTAGACTTTTTGGTGCAACTATATATATTTCATTAACCTGCTTGTCCCTTTAGGCTCTTGAATTAATTTGCGTATACTGCTTGTAAAAGGATGTACACAAAAGTTAAATTTAAGACTCCTAACCATATGACCGCAGATCTATATGATAGTAAGCATTGTATATTTTCTTCTTTTCCTGCAAAAAAAAGCTTTTGATGAGTTCATGACAAACTTATTAAAGAAACTATGCACTTAAGACACAGTCAATCAAATTTAGAACTCGGCGACTGACTTCAGAAACAGCAGATCATAATTTCTTGTTCTCGATTTACTCTGTTAGAAATCCGGTTTCCACCATAATTACCTACAGTCCTTAAACTCGCCATATCTGACAAAATTTGCTTTATGTTTGTGAAAAACGTTATCACTCAACACTCGTTTCGGATTCCAGCCACTAAAGAGGCGGAATGTCTACAGACTTGAAACACAATTAAAGTAACACGGAGATAGGTGTTCCAATTC
This sequence comes from Vandiemenella viatica, assembly GCA_031002005.1. Taxonomy (NCBI): domain Eukaryota; kingdom Metazoa; phylum Arthropoda; class Insecta; order Orthoptera; family Morabidae; genus Vandiemenella; species Vandiemenella viatica. The sequence continues at coordinate 171,911,135 of JARYHS010012519.1, read as the reverse complement.
CGTAGTCCTAGTTATTGAAGGAAATGCAATAGAGAAAAATATAAACATTCAACGCAAAATAATTGTACTGAGGACTGCTGCATGGCGTTAATTGTGAAGATTGGCTAAGATGCAAAGGATATAAATGGAACCGAATGCTCGATTACTGTTAGTGTTGTGACACTGCGCTACCGATAGCGTCTGAGCAGGCGGCTTCCCACGCGACGCCAGAATGCCGCCCACGCAGCCGTACCCACGCGCCTGCTGGGGAGCGGTAGCGCTGGAATGTCGAGCCTCACCTCACCTCACCTGGCCGCGTCCACACTCAATTATTACAATCATTAGACGACTATTAAGGAACTAGACACCTGAATTTATAACATGAAACGTCACTGTTATAAAGCTAGGCCCATTTTTATTATATTTTTTAAATTTTTGAAGTATCGTTTTCGTTGTATATTTAGATGAAGTACTGAGGACTAATTCCACCGTAATTCACCTACATGGAACTGTATAGTGATATCGTTTATTGTTTCTTAGTGTCTATAACCCTATTGGTAACATGATTTCCGATGAATTTGTGAAGCCAAGATACCTACTGTGGTACCAATACCGCATTCAAACAACATTGATAAACACATCACAGTCACTTAAACAGGTCACTTTCATTAATGAAGGAAATTATAAAAACCACCCCCAGCTAATCCTTCCCAGGACACTCACTGCCTTCCACCGCAATTCACTTTCTAAAAGCCTCGCGTAAAACCTAAAGAAATTTTAGTCAAACGTAAGGAAAGTCAACAATTTGCCAATACTAATCCACGACGGGGAGCAGATTTACGAAAGCATCGATAATACTAACTTACTTAACATGAATTTAAAAATTCATTCGTAGATGAAAATGTTAGTAACTATTTTATCACGATAAGGGTTAGAGATTGTTACAAATAGATACTACAGGTGATTTGAAGCAATTAGAGCTACTGAGATTGGAGAAAGTGTCAGGTCTCGAGTCTATATCAGTAGGAGTATTTTCAGAGTACGCGACGGAAATCGAACCACTTTTGTTTCAAATAAATACTGTTAATCCTTCGAGGAGAAAAAAGAACTTCCGGCTGGAAAAATTTCCATTTTTAATAAAGGAGAACCAAAGATATAGTAGTAACTACCGACCTATATCTCTACACCTGTTTGCAATACACTTCTGGAGCATGTTATATGCTCAAACATTATTAATTTTCTACACGAATTCGAATTGCTTATACCGAAATAACACGGATTTCGAGAAAAACAAATTGTTTGAGACACAACTAACATATCTGGCCCTAGTTTCGACTCTGTACCACACACTCGACTTTTAGCGAAGATTCGAGCGTGCGGTGTATCCGATGGGTAAGAGCTTTATAACTTCTCGCGGTCGCAGTATTTCGTCGCTGACGGTGATGCGTCTTGTAATTTAGATGTTACATCGGGCATCTCTTTAGGAAGTATAATAACATCACTTCTTTTTCAATTTTTATAAACGATCTCGGAGACATCATTAATAGAAATTAGCTGACGATTGCTTAAAAGTTCAGCGCAATCTGGATATTATTAAGGTATGGTGCGATGAATGGCAACTTACACTAAATTTCAAAAAAAAAAAATCAAGTAACTGTGCATAACTAATAAAAAGAATCTGCTGCGCCCAAGCCTAGGTTGTAGGATATGGAGAGCATCCTCAATCACATAAACATACTCATTCAATTTAGGACATAAACAACTTTGCAAACGTCCTTCTTAGAAAGGAAAACAAAAAAATACGTTGAGCAGCACATACAAGAAGTTTAATCTATGCACCCTGTTCACCCTCAACTGATGGCTCCAAGTCATGTTCCCATTGCCGCGTTACTTTCCTCCTGCAGCGTCCGAGCAGATTGAGTATCAAAGCAGGCCAGTGGTAAATTTGTCGACGAGCACTTTCCCCTTCGAACGTTGGAACAAGGGCAGCGAAGTGAGGATAGAGCAGAGGGACCTTGAACCACCTCTGCTAACGTACTGTAGGGTGCGGGTAATACACAATAATACTCTTCTGTCATTCGTTCTTTACATTCCTTAAGTAATATCTTATTAGTGTAGCACGCCGCGCGTCCATTAATTACGTGAGTTCAAATAGGGGGAGGGGAGATCCACCGACATCTCACCATGCTCACCATGGGGAGGAAGGCGGGGTAACTAGAAATCTTACGTTCTTCCAAGAAGTAAAAAAATTCCTGGAAGAATATATATATATATATATATATATATATATATATATACACCAAACCTCACAAAGGGGAAGGGGAGGTCCCACCAGACCTACTCAAGAACTGGGAGGGGTCCGGATTTTCGAGAAAAAAAAACTCACGTAATTAAGGAACGCAACCTTAGGTGTGCTCACATAAAATACATTGGCAAGCTATGTATTAGAAGCTTAATTCGGAAATAACAAACTCATAGCAGCTATGATGTAATACTTAGCGATCGATATTTTAACTCCAAACGCCCGAAAGCTCGTGCTCCGCAGGAAGGCAGCACTTAACAATTGATAAGCAGATTGCTACGATAAATCACCATATGACATTGCGAAAGCCACACCAGTTGTCATAGTGTACATGTAAATGAGGAATTTCGCAGGAAACAGACTCGAACAGGAAACCCCGTGCGGCGTGAAAGTGTGTGTAGCGCCGCCAGTAGAAAGCTGAAGGTCAAGGCCAAGCGGGTTGAGTGAACCAGCCGACACGCGTCGCGGGAGCTGCATCACACTCGGTCACCAAGTCAGACAACTGTCCGACTCCACTTGTTTCACTTATATCTCATTGGGGAAAGAAAAACAAAACCTAGGACGATTTGCAAATCAATGAAAATGTAAACAACGACCGTTACTTCCTAAAGTATGTCTTTTTAGATCAATACAGCAAATAAAACATGATTTAACGGAACAAGTAAAGATTTAATTGGTAATTTGGTCACGAAGCGCCTTCGTACCATACGACAAATATTCGTAGGGCCTTATGTTGAACCAGACGGTACATGATACTTTTAAAATAGTTTCATCGCAGGATAAGAGAGCATTAGAAGTATTTTTAAGGAACAAACTGAAGTGAGGTATTTTACCCAACATGTACAGCACTGCCAAGAAAACCGTGCGAACCATGACGTAATACGCTTCTGTTCGCAGGCATTCCTAGCTCAGCGCCTCCATGTTATGCAATCGAGCGAGGCACTGGTGCCAAGCGAGAACACACACTGCGGAACATAAAACACAACCATGTTTTACATCTTAGCAGTTACTCAGAAGTCTTTGCCTCACTTCGAAAACCCGAGGTGCCCGGTCAGAATCCAAGTACAGACATTATTTTTTATGAGTACTTTACATGACCTCCAGCAATGCTTGCTTTATGTATGTGAATACTACATGTTTCTGATTCCACAATAAACTGTATGATCAGCCCCGAAAAAGACTGAATGAGATACAACCCGAAAACTGTCACCAAGTCATCATTTCAAAATTACTATAGCTGGTTCAGTTAACAGAGGAGGCTCAAGGTCAATCAGCTCTATAGACACAGCGGTCAGCTCGGAGAAGTAGGAAGGGGTGAAGTGAGGAGCAGGCCAAGGGGAACATGACAGGGCATAGAGAGTATGAATCGGAAGCTTTCTCTCAACACGCTTAACATACAGAAATGGCAATTACGGCAAAAGTTTAACTAGTATGCATTTTATTCATATAGTTTTGACCAACAGTCGTGCCCACATACACTGCCTCCTGGGGGGGGGGGAGGGAGGAAGTAAAGCATCCAGAAGGGGAGGAGAAAATGAATTGAAAGTTTAAGGGTTGAGAGGATACGTGATGTTATTTCAGTGATTACAAAACAAAGTCAAATTAAAAAAAAAAAAAAAACTGATAGTATGAGCTCACTTATTAATATGACGTTCCTACCACTCTGGCCTGGATGCATGCACTGACTGGATTGGGACGGGTATAAGGATTGCAATCCCGCAGTGTTTTCAATCCCGCGGGATCCGTGCGGGATTGGTACAAACAGTTTTTTAACTCATATATTTAAATCATAGTTACTTAAAACGTTAATAAATTAAATAATAATTAAATTAATAAATAATTGTTAAATGATAAAAAATTAACAGTTAACAATATTTGATTGGCAAAATGACATTACAACTTTTTAGCGTGTCTTAAGTGTATTTCCATGTTTTACATTTTTGTTTTTTAATCTAAACCAATTTTTAAATAAATAATAAAAATGGAAAATATTGAGTCTTAGGTCATATTATGTGCCTTACAATATATCATATAAGTTTACAAATATGGTTTTCTTAATGGCCAAGTTACCAGAGTTTTTTTTTTTTTTTTTTTAATTATAAATAAACGTTCCATAACACCGAGAAAAGCACTCCATTTCACAAAGTGAAGTGAATATACTTTGTAAAGTGTAGACTTGGCTCAGAACAAGATTTCATATCTTTTTGTCACTGCACAAGCACGAGACTTGGCCTGTTTTGCGTGATTCATTATTATATCTCCTGATTCCTTGATTGATATTACAGTTGATTCAATGTTATTGAAAGAAACTACTCACCAACACGTAAACTGTCAAGTATTTCAGATTTACTTATGTGGCGTAACGATGTTTTTAGAGTGGAAATTATTATTTTTTAGTAAGAAAGGAGACTTTCTCGGCGAATGATTGCAGTGAAATCCTCATAGGTTGTATCTCCGGATTTCATTGCAAACACACGAAATTACACACGTGAGGAAGACGGCGGAGGCAGCCGTCGAAGTGTGGTGTTCCTACAACAAAATTCGTCGATACACCCGTGAAAATTTCATTTTAACTTTTTTTTTACCTTTAGTCGAAATAATAACAAGGAGAAGAGGGATTAATCGAAAGCCTGAGCGGCATATGTAAGCAGGTGGCTTTCGTCAAAGAAACGCATTGAGGCAGCGGCCAAAACAACAATAAGTCAAAGGATATACAATTTCCTTTTGATAGCTATTAAATAAATAGGTACGCTATCGTTAAAATTACGATAACATTAGTTTCATATCAACGAAAAATCAAATTTTCAGCCGCAAATTAGGAAATTGTCACAATTACTTTATCTGCAAATACAGAAAATGGGAATAATGAAACCGTGAATAAAAAGCTGTAACCGTGTAGTTCAGATAACATCTGCGACACTTAAAAAATAATTATATAGTTAGAAAATCGTACTAAATACGCACATAACTCAAATTACAGAAATGTGTACTCGAAAAGAACGTAAGGTTTTTTTTTTTAACTGCTTTACGTCTCTTTTTAACATTGAGGTCTTTAGAGACGGGAAAGGATGGGGGGCAAGGAATGGGAAGGAATTCGGCCATGGCCTTTTTGAAGGAAGCAACCCGGCATTTGCCTGGAGTGATTTGGGGAAACCATGGAAAACCCAAATCTGGATGCCCGGACGGGGATTCGAACCGCCGTCCTCCCGAATGCGAGGCGAGAACGCTAACCGTTACACCGCCCCGCTCGGTACGTAAGTTTTTATGAATACGTAAAAGTGTATTTATTTACTTACGAATGTCGAACGTTGACAGAAACAAACGCATGTTGACATGAGTCAAATGCCAACTGGAAGGGTACAGGCAAACAGTGCAAAATATCCGACAGAGACCGAGTGGGGCAACGAGTCACGCAGACTGACACGCGTTTCCGCCGGATTTTGTGGATTGCGGATCCGCTTAATTTTGTGCGGGATCCGCCAGACTGTCTAATGATGCGGGATCCCGAGGGAGGACCACGTAACAGATAAGTTGTCAAAAAAGGGCTGATTCATCAAGACAATGCTCCTACTCAGAAGATTCTCATTGTCGTGACTGCAATAGATGAGTATCGGTTTCAGTTGGTACCACAATCCTTCTATTCATCTACTTTGGCCAGCTCAGACTTCCACCTTAAGAAGTTCCTGATACGTACAATATTTGAAGTCAGATCATAAAGTGATATGTGATTTCTTTTCTTGCTTTCATCATGACAGAATTACAGAAGCGTCGGGATACCCTTTGGTTCTTTAATGCAGTTGCTTTCCGTTGGCTTCTGTATTCCCAAGCTGTACATCACTTCTGATTCATCCACATTTAGCAGCTGTTACCAACAGCAGGGGGCAAAATAATGCCCTGGAATATTACATGCTGGAGCAATGAATGAATTCTTAAAGCGGAATTTGCTCACCCTTGCTCGTCCTTGCAAAAAATGCACCACTTAAAGGAGAGTTGATATTTTGTTGCAAGGAATAATAAGTCTTTCCCAAACACATATCATATGTGATAACATCAAATATTTTGACAACGTTGACATATAAGCATCGGAACGTCGTGCTCATCAGTGTCAAGCCCCCAACTTAAAAACGCTCTAAAATTTATATATATATATATAAGGAAACTTGATACAGTGATGGACAAGAGAACTTTCTAGTTAATGTGTTATTAATAACAAATATTTCTTAATTTCTCAGTCCCAAGAAAAGAAACGGTGTGTCAGCAATGGATACTGATACCACTAACAATAACAACGAGGCTACCTATAAGAAATATGTCTAAATAATTTTCCGAAATCCAAGATTGAAGGAGAAGAACAAAGCGGCTGACGATATGCAAGCGACCCGCTGCTCGCTCAAGCCAAGGTCGTCTCGCGTCCAAGGCCGCAATTAGCATAGCCAGCATCTACCATCACCATCAGCAACAGACAACTACAAAACTACCGCGTCTTTTGATAAGCATTAGAATTCGCCCGTGATGTTTAATTTGTTTAAGCGAACCTCAACATACTCCAAACTTAACATCTTACCCCCCCCACCCTCTTCGTTTCGACCATCTATGGACTACGACTACGCAACTTCATTTCCTCTTCTGAGTTTCTTTTCTCGGTCGCCAGTACTCTTTCATTCTCTGGCTCATTCTTGCTTCTTCTTCCTCTGAAAATACCCTCTTTTCCCTGATTGGTTTTTCTTCAGTCAGATCCTTTATCTCCGCAATTTTTCCTCTGAAAATAGTTTGTTCTTGACATCAAATAGCTCGGTGTTCTTTTGACTGACCGTTTTATGAGGGCCTTATCGTTGGTCTAGGTCTTCAGCTACGTTAATAATTGATAGGTTTATTAACAATATACACATAGGTAAAAATTTAGGCCAATCTAAGTTACTGGTACGTAGAATAATTTTTGACATATTACGAATCCTCTGGTTGAGAAACGCTGATATAAACAAAAGTGACAAATAGAACTATTGGGGACCGGATCCAGAAGCGTAATGGATATCGCCAGGGTCAAAGGTTAGAGCAGCAAATTCAATTCAACATCCGAAACATTTAATGATTCGAAGGCCCATTCAACGCGCGGTGCAATCAATTCTGAGGAGAAAACTGATGTAGGTAAGTGGCGAGACCACCCATCTCTACTGGCGAGGGAAAGGAAATACGAGGCTCTATATCCGCAATTACAACTATCGTTAAGCCAGTAAAAAAGAATATCTTCTGAAAGCAGCGTTCAAACTTTATAGGAATACTCAGCCAAACGATAAACTGAGTCAATCGCCAGATCAAACAAGCTTGTTTCAATTAGAGCTTTATGGCTCATTAGGATCATTAGAGGAATGGGGGCAAGGAACGGAGGGCCTAATGTATATGGGGAACCGTCCAGGCATTCATTTGGAGTGATTTCGGGAATACACTGAAAACCAAAAACTGGATAGCCGTACGAAAAATAGAACCCTTGCCTCCCGAATGCTAAAACGTCAAGGGCACAATAAGCACCGATAATTGTGGGTGTAAGGGATGGAGGATTGCATCGAACCAGTCAAAAGACTGATGACACAAAAAAGAACCACAGGATAGCGTTCATAAGGACAGGAAAAAGGTTTTGTGCAGAGAATAAGTATGCTGTTGTACTGCGAACATCAGAGTATTAATACTGTTACTGTTAGCATTAATACATCGCGTTAGCTACTTATGGGTATGCATAATTTCCTGTGTAAACCACCAGAACTACTTCAGAGTATGGAGATAAAATTTTTAATTCGTACAAATTTTTGGCAAAATCAAAATGAAATATTGAAAAATCTTACTACAGCTGAAATCGCCGACGGCGACGCGATACATCGTGCACTGAGACACGTGTTAACAACTCTCACTGAGAAGTGAAAGTCTGTTCGAAGAGACTGAGGTCACGTCGGATGGCCCTCACGTTAAGAAACCCATGCCGTTCAAACCTCTTATTGATATGTCTAAGCTAACACCCTTTTTAAAACGAAAAACACTTCTTTTTTCCTTACAGTGCCGAATCGTCGACAGCAGACAGAAGGGAATAAAAACTCGACATACGCGCAAGTACCTTCAGCACTCCACTCGTAGTGCACAACATTCATGAGCAGTGAGCAATTCAAAGGGGACCATCAGAGTTCCTCACGAGCGAGAAAGCTTTACAGCGGATTACTCTTTCACGGGATTAATTGCATCCACGTGTCACGGCTGACATTTCGTATTGAGAACGCAGCAGATTGCAAAATATTAGATCCATTCCCCTTTCACAGGAGTTACGGCACTGAATAGATATGTACAACGAGCATAGTAAAACAGATTTTTACGCAACAGAGTTTAACATTTTTTAACCTATAGGTACGGAGCTTCCTTTAAAGATTATTTAACTGACATTTCTTCTGCAAAATTTTACAACTGAAAATCTATGGTAAAAAAAAAAAAAAAAAAAGAGTACAAATATTACACATCTGATAAACTGTCGTCTTAAAAAGGCTGGATACCTGAGATCACGTTAATAACGTGTAAACAAATGAAACTTTAAGTTGCAAGGTTTTTTTTTAAATTGAGAAATGAGTTTCGAGACATACATTTTTTGTCAATAATTGTTAATCTACGAAATGCATGGCACTTATGACGAGTCCGTGACAGAGACAAATGCGACATTTTGAGACTCTGCTATTTGGCGGCGGCCAAAAACGCCATAAAATAAAATTATGAACAGAATGTCAACCAATTTACAGCATTCTCCTGAGCACTGCATGTACACGAAATACACAAAAATGTGAATGCAGTGAAATGCTCCTGTGAATGTACAGCTGTCATTGCGTTATTTATCTGAACGAAGAGCACAAAACGTTGACCTAAAAAAAAAACAGATTACTTCTTTTAATGTACCACCTAGTTGTACCCGCGACTTCGTCCACGTGGAATTTGATATTTGCGCTGTTAATTCACAGATAAATTATCAAAGAAATATTGGCCGGATAGGTTAAGGCAGAGGAGCAGCCTCCCTTCTTTTGGATCTTCTCTTCCTAAATTTATATTGTAAAGAGGCGTCCATTAATTACGTGAGGTGAAATAGGGGGAGGGAGGGTTTCCGGCGAAATCTCACGAAACCTCACCAAGTGGGAGGGTGGGAGTCAACGGAAATCTCACGTGAGGTTTTGAAATTCTTGTAGAATAATTGAGCTAAAAAAAGTCTACAAATGACGCGAAAGTCGATTTTAGAGGGGCAAAAAACCGACTTTAGGGGGTATAACCGCCCTTGGGAGCATGAGATCTAAAAGAAAGAGGGGAAAAAAAGGTCTCAAAAAGTTGCGAGGTCCATTCGTAGGGGGGCGGGGGAGTCTCCGTCAACATCTCACGTCATTTTAAGGGGGGGGGGATGGAGGGTCCGACCAGATCTCACGAAGTCTCACCAGAAAGGAGGGGGGGGGGTCTCGAATTCCGGAAAAACACCTCACGTATTAATGGACTCCCCCTAAGCAGTGCTTTAATCACCCTTGAAACTACCATTAAATGGAAAAGCATTTTGTTTATCGATGACCCACAGGTAACCTTCAATATTGTTTACAAGGCTTATCTGCAAAGCAATATTTGATATGATGCTGTCTGGTATGTGTACGAACAGATTTCTTAATATATATATACAAACTATGAAATAAAGCCCCGTATAGAATTGCAAAATTTAAAACATCACCCGTGGTATAAATTTCGACTGCCAGATAGCTTCGCATCTTTATATATAAAATCCATTGTGCATGAGTAAACCGCCGCATCATCCATGATGAACCACTGAACCTATTGAAATACCTACCAGACTTCAGCGTCGCCTATCGGAATTATTTATATACAAAATCCTTTCGCGCCACGTCAATTACATTTCGTGTGAACATGGCCTGAAACGGTCCAGTGGCTTGTCCGTGATGATGCCGTTTACACACGCCTAGGATTTTACATATAAAGATTTCTTATGTGATACAACCACTGCATTACTGAAAACATGAAGTTCTCCCAAACGTCCTCAAAAACATCGCACTGCTTATTGTGAGCTACAAACTTGGTTGTACTTAACTGGGTAGTTCTGCACTACAAACGCCAAATGTATTATATGCCCACGTAGTCGCTTTTTTGTACACCAATCCCAAGTCGAAACACGCAAGGCATGAGACACAACTGATGGTGAAAGGACTATAGGATTAACAGGCCATGGCTGGCGATCTCCCACAGAAAGAGCTTTTGAAATCAACTACCCACTTATTACACAAATACGCAAGCTCCGTTTCATACAGGCTAGTGCAGCTACGCACTGAACACAGAAAATTAAATGCTGAAAGCTTTAAGGGCAGACTGGCAATTCTACATTCAGTAGTTTTAAACTTGTAATGCACCAAAATTACTGACTTCCTATTGCAAAAACATAATGACACATGGATTTATCTATATTAATTTACCTTCAATCTAATATTTGCATTAGGAAAATGGACCATTCTGAAAGAAACGGATGAGTGTTAACGATGAATCGAAGTCTTAAAGAAATCCGAAGAAGAGATATAGGAATCACAAATAATAATAATAATAATACAGAAAATAGTAATAAGGACGTTTAGAAGCCCAGTTAAGCAAATCTTAACTTAAAAAAACCACCCACACACAGCACACAAATCCGACTTCAGGATATTTTCAACCGCAAAGAACCAATGAAATTTTAAAATGGTTACCGATTAAAATAGAAAAGGTTGATTTGAGGGGTAGTCGTGGGCGAAGCCTACGTAAGCCACCATTACGAGCCGTACCACCCTCCCCCCTGCCCCCCCCCCCCCAATGAGGGCTAAAAACTAAGGCGAATCGGCAGAGCCGCCTTGCGGTCACGCAGCGCAACCACAAACACGATAAGAAAAACGCTCACATGAATTATTTATGGAGCACCGTAAACGCAGAGTCCTCCTACGAGACCAGGTCTAACAGCTGGCGTTTCTGTTCCCTACAAGGTCGTTAAATGTATTTACTGGCATTATTTCAGCTTTATTCACAGACGAGGAGTAAACTGGAGACCTAAACACACAGTGACACACTGGGGCGCTTTAAAATAAAAAAACTGAGATTAATAATAACAGATTCAATTTACCACAGGAATATGGAATGTGTCAAGGAGAGCTATGAATACAAAAACGTCAAATCGGATCAGCATCCAAAATTTACATACTTTCACTATATCCCACAGGGCAACAAAAAATTATTTTGACAGTTAATGCCATCATATTTAAACAAGATACACAGAACATAGTAAAACAACCTTAAGACGGCCATCAGGCAGTGTGTGTATGTGTGTGTGTGTGTGTGTGTGTGTGTGTGTGTGTGTGTGTCATCAAAAGCCTCGATATAAGAAGAATTGACAGAATACAGTTAAATTTTGCATTACCTGTGCAATCGTTCATCACATTAGCGCCCACATCTGGAAATAGTCGTTAAGGAAACCAACTCAAGAGACTTACGTGAAGTGGTCTTAGAAATTCTCACCCTCAGTCATACTATGTAGTGGGGGTAAATATGTGATGATAGGAGCTTGTAAGTGGAAAGTGAAGAACATCAGATTTTCGTAGTTTGACTACGGTCATAACCATCGCCATTATGGAGCCCGGTGAGTGAGTGAGCGGTGACGCTCGAGCCTGGCGTTAGGGAGGACGGGGGTTCAAATCCCCATCCGGCCATCCATATTTCGGTTTTCTGTGCAATGGGAATTCCTAAATGGTTACTTTAAAAGGTCATGGCCGAATTCCTTCCCGGTCTTTGTCGCCAAACCTCTCCCGCCTCTAACGACCTCGATGTCGAAGAAGCGCAATGGGAGAAAAAACCACACAACCCCTCTTAATTGAAAATTCTAATTCAGTTTTATTTCTTAAGCTATTGGAATAATGTATATTAATATGTACCTCAGCTCTGAGGAATTTGTTATATAACAAAAGTATTCGCCTGCCTATTCCTCATAGGTCCAGTGGCTACACGGCTTTACAGGGGACGATATATATAATAGCAGTACGTATAACAACTGGCGACCATCATTAACTTCTGCAAGAGCGCTCGCGCAGGTCACGAAGCCAGAGGAACCTAGGAAGGATGCCCTCTCAACAATTCTACACCAACACGACGGTTATTACTCGTGCGTTAAACTTTCAACACGCTTGAAAAAAAAGGACAGTCAATGCTTTCATTCCGCAAAGTTTAGCCGCCTAGGCGAAAGTACTTCCTAACCGTATTCACAGATATTTTTAAGTTTCTAATCACGATTATAATATATTCCTTGCTATATGACATTAATGTTAAGACTGATCTGTTAAAGGACTTCAAAAGACAGGGTGAAGAAATAACAAACACGCTAACTAAACTGTGACCATAAAAAGTGCAGGTCAAGACTACGTCGGTTAAAGCCCTGAACGCACTGGGATTCTTTGTCGCTGTTCTGCGTTCCAGGAGAATCTCCAACAATGAGTCCGACCCCAACTGCGTCTGCGACACTGAATATTGGGTCTCAGGTGTCGCGGAGCAGAAAATTTGCGTTCTTAATTCGTTGCGTCCGATTGAGTTCTTAGAAAACTTTCAACCTAATGCATGGGAATTGATATCGGTTATGCATATTTAGTTCATGTGCCGTTTTATGTTCTTCTTTAATTTAATAATTAAAATTTGATATGTCATTTGTGTATCACACAATTTATTCTTGAACTATTAGCAAATCTGCAGGTCGATCGGGTTTTTGGGACAATTCATCATTTGATATGAAAGCAGATAGTATTTAAGCAGATAGCAGAAAAAATTAAAGTTTCAAATATAAAAGAAAATTCATACGTTGAAGAAATAGTTTCGAAGGGAAGATAAAAAGCTGGATTCATAGAAGAAAAGTGGACCTTTTACGAAAAAATGCTTTGGATCGGGAATGAATCTTTGTTGCTCTTGTTGCACATAACTCAATCAAGAGGATAGTTTAAATATCTTTTGGTGTTTTAACCGCAAATTCATCGAGAGCTAGTGCCAAGCCTCAAAAACAGTGGCCCCACAGAGCGTGGTACCCACCGAGCGTGGTAAGGCTCGCGCCTGGCAGGTTCGAATCCCCGTCCAACCATCCAGATTTCGATTCTCCTTGGTTTCCCAAAATCACTCCAGGCGAATGTCGTACTAGGTCCATCAAGAGGCCATGGCCGAATCCCTTGGCCCCTTTCCTTTCGCCCCTCTGATGACCTCTGCGTCGAAGTGATGTAAAGCCATAGGAGAGAAAAAAGTTAAAACAATAAATCAGAGACGCTATAAATTAAAAACAAAAGAGCTTAAATTCAACAACTCAGATTCCTCAACTCACGAAATTCTAACTCGGCAACCACAATTCGACAGGTATAACGCTTCGGAACATAAATTTCTTCGCTGCGTTATATACGAGGGTGGCCCAGAAACTAATGCAACACATTTTTTCCTTCAACAATTATTTATTGAACACAATGAAACTTATAAGGAAGAGTTATGTTTCTTCAACACTCCAGATTTTTCCACGTAATCTCCTTCCCGTTTTATGGCCTTCCTCCAACGGGACACAAGAGCGTGTATGCCCTACCACTCCTTGTTCCGTTTTCGAAGCCATTTCTTCACTGTTCGAATCACCTCTTCGTCATCCTCAAAATGTCTCCCATGAATGTCATTCAATGGCCCAAACAAGTGAAAGTCTGAGGGAGCTAGCTCAGGACTATAGGGTGGATGGAGTAAAATTGTCCAACCCTGTTTGATGATGTGTTCAAACTTCCTCAAACTTGTGTGAGAGCGTGCGTCATCATGTTGAAGCAACCAATCACTTCGGTTCTTACGGCGCCCAAATCGCTGGAAGCGCTTCTTGAGTTTGGTTAATGTGTTCACATACGCCTCAGAAATAATGGTGGAGCCTCTCGGCATTACATCAATGAGTATGACACCATCACAGTCCCAAAACATAGTGATCACGACCTTACCAGCGGAAGCAGTTGCTTTGAATTTTTTTTTTTTTTTTTTTTTCTGTGGAGAGTCACGTGGCGCCATTCCATCAATTGCCGTTTTGTTTTGGGCTCAAAATGGTGAACCCAGGTTTCATCACCTGTCACAATCCGGAACAAGAAGACTTTCCCCTCAGCTTCAAAACGTTGCACAACTCAGAAGAAATGTTTTTTGAGAGTTTTTTGTTCCTCCGTAAAATGGTGTGGAACCAATCGTGAACTCTTTTTTGCGTAATCAAGAGCACTGACGATTACACCCACACTTGCTTTACTGATTGAAAGCTCCCGCGACAACTGTCGAGTCGTTATGCGTCGATCCTCGCGAACGAGCACATCAGCACACTGCACTTTGTCAGGTGTTACAGCCGTGGGTGGCCTTTCCAACCTCTGCAAATCTTGGATCACTGCAGAACCGCTTTCAGATGGCCTCACCCTCTGTGCCCAGCGACTAACCGTACTTCTGCGACTGCTGATACTCCATTAACTGCACATAAACGTTTGTGAATGTTTCCAACCGTTTCTTGCTCCATAGTGAGAAATTCAATGACGACACGCTGCTTATAACGTACATCACTCACAGACGCCATGTAGATTTTTTTTTTTAACTGTTTAACGTCTCTGTAACAACGTGTGGTCTTTATAGACGGGAGAGGATAGGGGGCAGGGAATGGGAAGGAATTCGGCCATGGCCTTTTGAAGGAAGCATCCCGGCATTCACCTGGAGTGATTTGGGGAAACCATGGAAAACCCAAATCTGGATGCCCGGACGGGGATTCGAACCGCCGTCCTCCCGAATGCGAGGCCAGAACGCTATCCGTTACACCACCACGCTCGGTGCCATGTTGAACCATTGCTGCAAGTACGCTATCTGTCGGAAGAAACGGAAACTTTGCGCGCGCACTCTGAAAACTTCGAAGAATTCATTTCTAAAAATTCGTATTCGTGCCGCTGTTGGTGGCTGAGAAAAAATAATGTGATGAATTTAGTTTCTGGGCCACCCTCGTAGTAATCCCAAGCAATAGTATTTTACAAACTTCTCAGGAAACAAACGGCTAGGGATGTTACATGTTTTTTTTTTTTATGTTTGCATTTAACTTGAGCTATATAACTTTTTCTTTTTAACACAAAATATGATGGCCTCGCATACTGTACAAAATGCTTCGAAGTTTTGAAAGTATATACTAGACTTATGTATGAATCTCCCCTTGAAAGGAATTCAGGAAGGTAGCCAGCTTGATATCAGGTGAAACAGATGGTTTGAATTTAGTCTCTGACTTGGAAATTCGGTGCCAACTATTCCCATAAAGACATTCAAAATCGTTGAAGTCAACCTCACAAACTGCCTGGAATCGCTCCCCTCTTTAGGTTTGAAGGTATCCAGTCGGGTATAGGCATGCATATTTCGCTCCCTAAACAACTAGAAGGAGAGCTTTCATTTCTTCTGCATCTTTGTTTAATGAGCAAGAGAAGTATTGCAGGCATTTCCTCAAATGCGAAATTCTCGGACATCTTTTTTTTGTGGCTTTACGCCTCGTCGACGGTTAAGGTCATTAGAGGCGGGTCGGACATCTTAATACGAAGAAAATTTTGAAATTGAATCCTGATGCCTCTGACACTGTGTACACGTCTCTTTGCTGTGGGGCATCATCGGGGCAGAATCGTGACAATGAATCGTGGTGAATCGGAGCAGCAGGGATGCAGCCCTGTGATAATGAATCGCGACAAAGAATCCCAGTTTGTACTAGGCTTAAGACACGTAAGTAGAAAGCAAACAATGAAATGTGTAAATAACATTAAAGAAATACATATGTAGCAAAGGAATTTATATATATCGGACGGAAAGAAATGGAATATGTACAGAATTGTGGAAAGGAAAGTCTTGCAGCAGCTAATCAAAAGCAGCGAGCAAATACGAAAACTGCAAAGGCTAAAATAGTAGTCTTCTGGAAACTGATCACACTGCAAGATTACGCCGCATTATTTTAATCAAGGATTGTGATCAATTTATGCTGAAATTCCATTCTCCCAGAGTTAAATAAAAAAGTACAACTCAGGCATAAATTGATTTTCTGTAGAAGCAAAACAAAGATGCTCACACGTGGTATAAATCACACAGCGTCCTTTGCCAAGCAAGGCGACCTCAAAGAGGGAGCAAGCCACAAAAATGTAGTCTGGAATTACGTAATGGCATCGTTGAGCATGTTGTGGCATGCACATCACAACAGGAAAACAAGCCTGGGTCTTCCCGTCAACTGTTATGCAATCTACTAATAAAATAAACTACCAGAAAACTAACACTCACTGAGAGTCTGCAATCATTAAAAGCTATATCAAGGCACTGGATCTTTGTTTGTTCTTCTGTAGAGATAACATATGACTACCTAATCACAGGGTAGGCCTATAGATTAATTTCCATACAAGTCATCAATAAAATGTAGCAAACAAGGGGACGTGAAGATTCTAATCAATTACCTTACCATAAGGGATAGTACCATTAATATCTTCCATACATACGACCTAACTACTATAACAGACAATACGAAACAGTAAAAAAACTTTAAAGGATCCGCCGATTTACAATTCGGCAAGAGAATAGCAGACAATAGCAACAAGCACTTTCTATAGATTGTCAAGTGGTTGACATCTGTTAGAAAAGTTAAGTAAATTAACTAATATGAATGATCAGCCAGCGTGATATCTCTCAAAAATGATAACCAGCACTTAAAACTGACTAATTTTTTTTCACTGGTGGACGGATGCTTGCAACTTGCACTTGAAATCTGAGTTACAAAGTCCAAATAATGAAACTTCATGGAAGTATCAGAATGGTACCTTTCAGCTGCGCAGATTCTGTACGAATCATACGCTTAATTAACTGTCGGCCTTTTATGCTAATATTCCCCCCCTCCCCCCTAAGGATATCCATTTACAATACCCAGGTTAGAATGAGCGGGAAATACATTAAGTCAACATCTCTCAACAAATTGTGTAACTTTCTACTAGTTTCGGTTCGCGCAGTGAACCCTTTAAAAGGAAAGAGAAGAAAAATCTGAGAATACGAATGTGGAATCGCAATCACCGTATGATCTGGCCCTACTAAATCTGACGCTTTAGTAACGCTTTAAATACACTGATGCTTATTACTCAGTAATGGGTGCAAATCGGAATTATCCCGACATTGAACTCAATAACAGGAAAACCATTTAAAGGATAATGTCCGGTACGCGGCAGTATTATGATAAATAGAAGTTTATGCCCAGTATTACTGATGCAATGACGGACTAAACGCGTTTCCAGAGATCCGAACATAACCAGTATATATACAGAGAAATGTTACGCTCTACAACTTAACAAACATAACCTAATTACGCCCTGTGATAGTTAGGTACATTTAACTCTGAGTAACCATGCCCGATCATTTCCTATGGCAGTGGAAAACCTGTTGAGTTTCACAGGAGGTTTCCAAAATGACTGAAGTTGCAGGGCGACGCTTGGATTGATGTGTGAACTCGCAGCAAGGACAGTTCGGCAAGGCAACACGCAATGCGCAAGCGCCATGTGTCAGTCAAATGTAAACATGCAATGGCACATGCGCACGTTGGTATTCTAAGGAAATTTATTTCTTTTTGAAGAAGATTTATCGGTTTTCAAAACAAACTATCGGATAATCTTACACGATAACTGATAACACAGCGTTAGGGTAGCGTCAGGTGTTGCTGAAATCAGCCCTCAGCATTACACTATACGGCAAAAAAATACTTAATTTGAAATATACATGCGTTATAATTGTGCGTTGTTTATTACACGTGGGTTTTTATACTTGTATGCTTGTGATCGTATGAATTACATTTGTTTCCGCTTTTACGCTGTTATTTTGTGAACCGGCAGCTAAACACTACACTCGTGAAAAATCGTATCACCAGAGTTGATTAACGAAACCTGCTTGCGGTTGATAAGAAAGTTACGTACAAATACAATGCATACATATACATTCACTTCTCTCGTACACTCTTTTCAGCGTCATCGTCTTCTTAATACCATACAATTACCCTCGATCTAGAAGAACGGAAAATTTTACCTATGTGCAACTGAATCACCACTGTAGCATGTCCTCTGACACTGAGTTCATCGATTTCAACACAGATTATTTATATTTTTCCTGCGATTATTAGCCATTACAGATGTGCGATTAAAAATATCCTTGTTTGAGAGTCTTTGAAGATATATGCAACATACAACCATTTAAACATATTGCGAAGTCGTCTATACTCCTTATGCCTCTTTACACCATTCGCATCCGAACAGAACACAGAAAAATACTGCCTCCTGAATGATCAGCAACCTGTTTTTTTATGTTATCAGCGACACGACATTCAATTAGTTATCTCGTATCAGGAGTCAAAAGTCAATGGCCCCCTGAAACTCCCAGCTGCTATTACACCACCCAAGCTGTTCTCCGGGTATCTGACATTTATGTGCAATTATCGTATTTATTACCGACTGACATGTTAAGTTGAACACAGCTTCAAGTCTGGTGAGATTTTTTGTAATTGCACTTTTATGTCTTGGCAGGCGCTCTCACCCCATCCCGGAGAACTCGTTTCAGATGTTAGGAATATTATCGGGTTTCAATGACTTCAGTTCAATCCTCGGTTGAGGGTCTGTTCACTGCCTAAGATCGGTGATAGCAAGAACAAATCCCCTTGTTATGTCACATCCCCAAATTATTCAGCGGCTAAAATCTCCGTCCAGAATACTCACCTACCACCATTCCTACTAGCTTTTTCTCGCTATTACTTCTTGCTCGAGGTTCGATAGATTAGATTTAAACTCGCTTATGTACCAGGGAACTTGGTGAGCCTCGACTTAAACGGACTTTTTTTTTTTTTTTTTACTTTTTTTTGTTTTTCAATTTTTCACATACACATTTGATTATCAGACTGCTTTCTCCATGACCTCTCTATGTGTACCGCAATGTTTCAGCTTTGTAAAACTTTTTGTATTTTTTAAGTTATATATTTACTTATATATATTTTGCCTCTTAATAAGAACATATGCTGACAAAATTTTGAAATTTTATATATACACCCCTCTAAAATATATAAAACATGCACTAAACTTTCGATAATTATATTTTAAAAAATCAGATTTGTTCTAACGCTCTTATTTTTTTATTTGGTATAACACAATTATTTTATAAGTTAACCGGATACTTAATATTTTATTATTTAGCACATGCTTCATTCCAATCGAACCAATTTAGTTAAGTATATATATATAATTTAGTTAAGTATATATATATATATATATATATATTTATTGATTTGGTATAATTCATCTAATTTAGAAATTAACCGAATACTCATTTATATTTTCGTAGTCCCAGCGCTCAGGTGGACAACATACTAAAATGTCGAAAATTTTGGGCTTGCTCTGACATTTTATTTAAACTTTCACACATCTAGTGACTATGAATTTTTCTTATGTTTCTTGCATTCAAATGGAAGCAAGATAGTATAATCTCCACATTATGAACATCTTTTTCCGTATCAGATTGTAATCCCCTTCCCACACCACAACCACCCATTGGTTTTTGATTGCTCGACTGGCCAGTCCGCTCGCTACAGAACAATGGACAGAAGCGGAGTCTACAAACACACTTACGCAGTCCATGATGCGTCGGGAATTTTGCGGATCACTGAACTTTTCCGGTTACTGGCCAGAAAGTTCTACAATGTGCAACTAGCTAGTCGTCTCGGCCGATGAGAATCAACAAACGACCGACACCAGAGACCAATGGTTCTGATAGAGCCCTAGCAAGAACGACAACTACATTCAACCAGAAGTGAAGCTATGTCATCCCACAATTCTGGTGAAAGAAATATCTTTGGACAATAACTGTTTTATAGCAGTGCTAGGCGAAAGGGGTGGGTATGGAAATACAGGATTCTGGAATCCTTCAGCAATGTGATATAAAGGGATTTGTTATTGCTACCGCCGATCTTTTGCGGTGGTCAGACCCTCAAACGAGCATTGAACTCAAGTCATTCAAACTCGATAGTTCCCACTATCTTAAACGGACATCGAACCGAGGTGTCGGGCTCGGCTGAGACATGAAATGGGCTACTACAAAAAAGGCGTAAATACCTCAACCAAGCCACGTTAAGATAAGTGGTAATAAACATCGATAATTACACGTAATTGTAGTTGTAGGCGTCCTGTGACCTTGGACCACTGATAAGAGATAGCTTATTGAAGGCCATGACACAATTTTACATAATACACATATTTACACAATAATAAACATCATATTACACGGTACGACCACTTCTGACACATTTACTGATCCTCTTATAAGTCATCTTCTGTGCAGGAGGTTTGACAAAGTTGACACTGGAGCAGGTGCTCAACAGTCTGGTCTTCTCCGCAGTCGCAGTCGATCTCAGCATAGCCCCATTTTGCTTTGTTAACCTTAGAACTGCCCACTCCTGATCTCTGCCTATTCAAAGACTTCCATATCAGCCATTCTTGTAATAGACAGGCAGTAAAGTCTCAAATGCTCTTCCCCAACGAAACGGGAAGGAGGCCTTGGCAATTCATAATTGTAAACTGGCTTTCTCAGTTGTAGATGTAAGTTCCTTTCATGTTCGTATAAGGAATGGATGCCCATGTAATGGATGAGTTCATTGAAGATCCACATTCTTCCTCTTCTTGTTCGAAATAAAAGTGATGCTATTCCTGCGAGGTGGTAGAGCCATTAGACTAGAGTAATTTTAAATAGCATTTTATGAATCTGCAGTTGTTGAGGGCTACGTCCACCTGTTTGGCAAGAGTTGATGCATACCCCGGTAAGAACAAAAATGGACACTGATCGCACACTGGGCACTATGCCTCTAATCATGAGGTTTCCGTTTTGCAGAGTAAGGTCAGAATGTCTTTGTTAGATTTTGTTTTCCACTCTCTATCACGCTGATATCCAAAACAAATACCAAGGATATGAAATAAGACATTCTTCGATCGTGATGCCTTTCATTCCGAGTTTAGAAAATATAGAATTCAGACTCTGTTAAAATAGAATCTGAAGGTAACACATTAGCTTTGGAATGGAGAAAAGTAACTTTCAATGTGCTATCAGAATTATAACTTTCGTATCCTTCCACTCAAGACTGAACATAAGAGGGCATTTAAAAAGTTATCGCAACAATTATTTCGCAGTAGTTGAAGAAATAGAAGTAAGTAAATAGCAACCTACAGACTTTTTTCCTAACATACGCGATTAATGACTCATAAACGCTACGAATAATTGAAACATGAATCATTTTTATTATATCGAAAATCTGTCGAACCATACAACCAGAAAATTGCATATTTATGAGTGATGAACTTATGGACCACGTATCAGGGAAACAAACATTATATTGAAAAAACTACAAATTGATGTTTACAAAAAAAGACGAGAGTTTAACTAAAAGATTATTCTTGATTTCTTGAGAAAGACTTGAACAGCTAGACTAGCTTGTAATGGATAGGCCATTTGTTCGACTTCTGAGTGTGTACCAGGATTTTTATTGTTACAATAAATACTTTAAATGACATTAAGTACGGAAAAAGACAAATAATGCAATTGCGTACAGGAACATTCATGAACGATTCCGAGGTAACGCTTTTGTAATTTATGGAACAGCCAAGGCAGAATTTCTCTACACGGGATTTGTCAACAAACCAATCGCTGTGGTGAAATGAGAGCAAAGGAAGTTAGGTCAGCAGAGTTTAGGAGTTTCGCAAAAACATTATCCCTGAGGTAGAAAGCCACCTCGATAGTTTGGAAATGGCGTGGTCGACGATACGAGGAAGTCGGTTTGAAAATCCAACAAGACACCCTAAAAATGAAGACGACTTATTGAATTTATCTAGGAGACAAGAAAGCTCCGAATTCCTGGAATTTTCAGCGCCTCAGATGTAGAGAGACGAGAAATAAAATCGGGAAAGTATCACCATGATTGCTGAAATAGATTATTGCAATCGGTGAGCTCAATAGATGTATATATATTTTGTTTTGTTTATGGATTTACACCTATTCGAAGTCGAGATCATTAGAGGCGGGAGGGACTCAGGACAAGGAAAGGGAAGAAATTCGGTGGTGGCCTTTTGAAGTAATCATCGTGGCATTCGCCAGAAACCAGGGAGAAACTGAAAACAGGATGGCCCGACGGCGAATCGAACCTGCGTCCTCCCGAACGCGAAGCCAGAGCGTTACCGCTCTACCACCACGCTCGTTACCGAAGGCGGAGAGGATTCGGTATGAAGGCGGTGAGTGGATCATATCTCTCACTGGTGAACGAGATAATTCCACGTTTTGCCGTGGATAAGTCTCCATGTACGCCGAATGATATTATGCTAGATGATTAAATCTGCGTTTTACTGTGGACAGAACAAGAAGCGGCGAGCGCGCGCGCGAGGCGGTTGGCTGACGATCCGACAGGTCGGCCGTTCGAGCCCCAGCAAGGGTTTAGTGTTGCGCCGTAACCGGAGCGGCGCGAAACCGGAGCCGGCGTGTCAGCGGCCATTAATATTCTCGGTCCCGGCGGGACATTAGCAACCCGACACCTGCGCCGGGCACAGCTGACACACTTGCCTCGCCACTTCCGGCGACGGAGGATTACGTGATCGATAGCCGCTCAATGCGGATCAAGTAGGTCACCACCATCACAAACAAAATTTCTCCTTAGATTTTTCAAGTGTTTATAATCACAGAATGGAAAAAGGAAGAAAGAAAAGGGAAACTGCAGGAGACAGAAAATTTTTTGGGGGAAAAATACAGACTAGAGGTTACGGAAAAACGAAGGAGAAAAGAGGAGAGAGAAAATCATTTCTGGAAGAAATAAAATAAACCAACAACAATGCATTTATGTCTGCCACAAATACAAAACGAGAAGCGAACTATTAAGGGTATGTTTACATCGGGATAGACTTTGACCGATTTTTCGGTCTGTCGAAGTCAACCGAACTCTACCTTTCGATTCTGCCATGTCATTTACAGGCGGAAAGGACTGCGGCTAGGAATTCTGGCACATTATTTTTTAAGGAAACGACCCAATTTTCGCCTCGAGTGATTTCAGAAAACCATAGAAACCGAAATCTGGATGGCCGGACGAGGATGCAAACCGCTGCCGGCAACCAAAACAATTATCACAGCGTGAAGATAAACGACAGAGTGGTGTGACAACAGTAACAAGTGATACTTCACTTCTAAACAGCCCTAATGAGGGCCCCAGGTTGATCACCGAAACGTCGAAAGTAAAACATCGATCAAAGCAGCACGAATCTCGCAAAAGTAAGTGGAATATTTGATTAAGCCATACTTTATCTACACAAATTTCTCTTTTGACGGAAAACATCGATTTTTAGAGCTTTTGAGAGGGCTACTTATATTATTATATATTTTTTTTTTTATTTGATGTTTTCCCCTTACCTAATAATATTAATTTTTATTGTCACAGACGTAATGGCTTGAATATATGTGTCCCAAAAGTAATATTTCTTACATTACAATCTCTGGGAAAGTTTTTGATATGCTTCATAGCACCGCGAGTGAAATATTCCTTAGCGGCATCGACTGATTCATTTAAGCTGCCTTTCAAAGTTTGTTTTAGATCGATTTACGAGCAAAAGAACACATGCAGGAATATGAAGAATGCGCAAAAGCGGTATTATTGTTTTCCCGTGACATGGTTTGTAGATAACACATCATAAAGCAAATTGTCAAGTTAGGTACCCGTTTTATACTGTAGTATCTTTTTATAAGTTGGTTTGAAAAAGGCGATGCTTGTAGAATTTCTAAGCATAAAAATATCAAATAAAAGTATAATCAAATACACTAGTTAGTTATTCATTTCTCCTTTTATTATTATTATTATTTTTTGATGATGATGGCAGAACTATACTTCAGCACATATAATTACAGCCGATCTCTTCCCTCGGCGTATCCGAGCAAGTGTACAAATTATGCTATTTCTTGAACTTGAATAATTAAAAAATGAATCAATATTCGGTTCCATAACATTCGATGAAGTTTCCAGGAGCTGGGAGCCTGAGCAACTCCTGCCCACACAGGCACTAATGAACAATTCAATAATTGCAGCAATGTGGAACCTGATCAAGAGATATAATAATTTTATGAAAGCTTGTGAATGTCGAATGTGAAGAGCAGGGTCTGAGAGCACGCAGACTCAACAAAAGAAAACGTGATTGTTTGAAAAGGGTCTAAGTGTGATCAATTTAGGATATTACGGGTATAAAAAAGTCAGCATCTGTTATCAACAAACCGCAATACTGACAGAAACAGTACAAGGTTTTGTTGAAACACGTAGCTGCATGTCAGCCTTGTTCTCCAGGGGTTAGTGTCTGTCCGAGGCGAAGTTGCTAACAAGCCACAAGGGCGCTAACTTCGCCAAAGTCGGTATCTTCCAACTCACCACCATCTCCCCACAAGCGCAAGCTTCCACTAACAATCGAGAAACACCAACATATGGACATCCTTTGTGACGACCGCAAGCAACTAACAAACTACATAATAATCCCCGAAATGAGAATACTTATTTCGAAATAAATTCTTATGGGTGATAAAATAATTCACACTTATCTGATAAATTAAGATGGTAATTCATTGCTTAGATGCCGATGACTGAAAACCATGGTTTTAGTATTTTTAAAACAGTAATAGTGTTGTAAAGAATCAATATTGAAATAGATTGACATTGTGTTTATATACTACTACCGTTCCACCAAGTTTACGATTTAACAGGTGTTGTTACCGCTAAAAAAACTTCTACGAAAACTAATACGAAGAAACTCTGGGCTTACTGCTCGTATATCTGTTTCCGAACTGTGTGTCATGGAATCCACAAAATTGGATGACAATAATTTCCTGTACAATTTACATAAATAAAACTGAAGTATCGGGAGTCATTGGAAAAATGTTACAATGTAAGATAATGGTTTGTATTGCTTAATTCACACGTCAGGTTGTTCAGTGATAGGTGTCTGCGTGTCTAAAGATTTAGGCCGATATTCACAAAGGCCCTCATTCAGTCACTGGCGTTAAATCATGCTAGCTGTATGTGAGGTTCAAGATTCTTTTTTTTTTAATTACTATTAAGTGTAAAAAAAAAAAATATATTCACAAACGGAAGGACATCAGATTGTGCTCATATAAGGCTGAACTGCTCGAGTGGAACAACTACACACTGAACATGTAGAGATGCTTAACGAAAACTGGTCTAGAAAAGTGTAAGTATTACGCCTCTTTTACCGTGTCTATCTTATTATGGGACGATGCCAGCTCGAAATGTCTAATCCTTCCCAATATAATTAGTTCGCTAGTAGACTGCAAAAGATACCAAAAAACAACTTATTTCCTTTTTTTTTTTTTTTTTTTTACGGCTTTTCGCCTCGTCGACGGCTAAGATGATTAGAGGCGGGATGGGACTGGGGACGAGGAACGGGAAGGAATTCGGCCATGGCCTTTTTGAAGGTAGCATTCCGGCATTCGCCTGGAGTGATTTAGGGAAACCATGGAAAAACCAAATCTGGATGCCCGGACGGGGATTCGAACCCGCGTCCTCCCGAATTCGAGGCCAGAACGTTATCCGTTCACCCACCACGCTCGGTATTTCCTAAATTAATATCGAAATTACTAACTGCACATATCCGTCTTGAGAGCATTATTTAGGCTTCATAACGTTATCAAGTTGTTTACAACGATTACTCAATATTTCTTGCTTATAATCTAGTTGAAGATTAGCGGTATAAAGCGAAAATGGTGTCTAGTGCGCAGGTGCTGCTGAATCATTGGCCGGCTGTAATCATGACTTCGCCGTTCAATAACATCCCACCTACGCCGCTCCGTGGGGCGGGTAAAAAAGCATCGATTGCCAGGTTCGAGGCCGGAAGGCACAAAACATGCGCGCGCCGCCGGGAGGGGGGAGAGGTTCGAGGCCCGGCGCGGCTAAAGTTGAACGCTCGCCACGCGTCCACACCCAGCAGGCCGCGACAGGCGCTGATTTATTGCTGGCGAGCGCAGTGTGAGGGACCTGCACCAAGGCCGTCCGCGGGGCCTTGAGCCGGCCACTGCAAGCCAGTGTGACAAACACACCCTCCCGTCTTCAAGATGTACACTTTACATCCTTTGAATTTACACATAAAACACGAAAGGCGGCAATCAGTATGGTTGTGCAGATGCATACAAGTTTGAGGTAACACAGAATCTTCCGCTGGAGAGCTGCTTTAGTAAATTTCATTCAGATTCCAGTAATATACCAAAACGAGAAGATAAAAAAAGCGTTAAGCACGAAGCGACGATTGAACGGAAGGCGGTGAGAGAGATAAAATCACGCAGGGCTGCAGCGTGCGAGTGGCACATCCGCTTCAAGTCGGCAGCGTGGGTGTCGGCGGCCGGCGCTGCACCGGCACCAACTGCGCCACAACTCCGTGCACTATCCAGATACTCTACAAAACTATACGTTTCATGACAGAATTACGTTATCCTTATGTAAAATGGTGAATATAGAGTAGTGACCGGTCTTGCAACATTTTCAAACTAGAATCTTCCAACATTCTAGTAAACTTTACCCGATATCCAATACATAAGCTTCGGAAACATTGTAAATCATAAAAAAATAAAATAAAGAAAGGTTAATGAAATTAATCCGGAAGGGCGACTTCAATTAGGAAATCGAAGAGGCACACCCTTCATATACTTGAACAGGAGTAAATGACACATTTTTCATCTGCTCTGACCAATCAACAACGAAATGACCATACATCACAGTTAGCTTCTATGATTGACAATACGACACATATACTGCACCTGATACGGACCAAACAATTAGGGAGCGTCCATAAACCACGTAGCTTTTCCCCCTTTTGATTTCAGATGATACTTTGTACTGTTTTCTCTTGTCAGACTATTGTAAATTACGCACGGAGATAATTAAATGAAGGAAATAAGTATGCAGATTCTGTGTGTTCTGTACCTCATTTTAACTGTTAAAAATGATATGATTGGAAAGCTAAGTGGCCTGGCTTGGAAACCCCCCCCCCCCCACACACACACACACTAAGCGTAGCCTTCCAGCCAACCCCTTCCTCCTTTTCCTAGACCGATCCACGTAGTTTCTGGACGCTCCCTTAGCTACAAATTCTTGCAATTTCACTTGCTACCATCCACAGATGGTAACCAACAATATTCACCGCATTGCTGCGAGAAAAAAAAACTTTTGTCCGGTATAAAACGAAGGAAAGCAGGTTATCATTTATTATCGAAGGGGAACGCGGTCTTACACAAAGATTTTCCTGGTCACAGCGAAACATTAGACCTGGGCGGTGGTTTGACATTCTAGAATTAGCCATCGTGACACGAGCAACGGACTACAAGAAGAACCACTTCTGTTAGGAGCCCGCGGCAGAAGACCTAAAAATCATTTAAATGACTCGTTAACATGCCACATTTTAAATCTTCCGAGCACTTTATGATCTAATCCACAAAATATTGTCATGGAACTGCCGCCAAAGTAAGAACGAAATTTGAGCGGAGCAATGTTTCAATTACAGGGTGGGAAACCTCGCGGAGCCGCCCAGGAGGGTGATGGATGGCATTAGCAATTTATACGGCGCATTAATTAGCCCCTCTCAGCTGAGCAGGGAGGCGCGGTGACGTCAACGGGTAAACAAGGCGAGGCGAGGCAGACGCCGCGCTGCTCGTGGTCAGCTCCGATCAATACACTTAATGTGGCGCCGCGCCGCCAAGATAACTGACGCATCAGTCTCCGCCACGAGGTTAATCATCTTCAAGTCATCGAATTTTAGTCCTGCCACCGCAGAAAAATCTTAATCAACTACTGATCGTCGCCAAACGTTCTCCATACAAGAGAATTCCTTAAAGAGAAAGTATCTATACGTATCTGACGTAGCGCACGATGTTTCGGTTACTCTTCTAAGCCAGATTACTTACACCAGGCCAACTGTGCCTGTCCAACGATCTAACTTAACGGGGTGTCGTTGAGTGTTGTCATCTGTCTGCGAACCTTTTTTTCCTGGATTTATGCCTCGACGTCGAGGTCATTAGAGGCAGATAAGGACTAAAGGCAAGTAATGGGAAGTAATATGGCCACGGCCTTTTGAAGGAACCATCCAACATTTCGCCCCAAATCTGGATGGCCGGACGGGGATTCGAACTCGCGTTCTCTCGAATGCGAGGCCAAAGCCTTATCGTTCACCCATCACACTCGGTCTGTAAACGTTATCCTAATTTGTAGTGATATTTCTGAACTACTCATTACTGTCACAAAGTATGGATCAACCGAAAAAAGAACCAAAAGAACCGTAACCACACTGGCGTTTATTAAGTGTTCTCCATTACGGCTCTCAGTGCCCCGTACTACAATCAAGTAAGATGCTTTTAACCTTCTGGAACAAAAAAAAAAAAGTGAGCAATGTTACTTGACACTCCTTGAACAGGCATTTACCGATGGGAACTATAACCCAATCCTTACTTTACGATGAGGATGCAGAAAATGTTTTGCGCAAAAAGGACAGTTTTCTCATTCATCTAGATATTAGGATAACAGGCACAATACTGGAAAGGAGAAAATAAGCAGCAAAAGTACTGATGAGTTGTCTCCAACAATTTGGTGCCTATGCAGAATAGTGTCAACAACTCTCGAGCCCCACTTATTGCTTAAGATAAGGGGAAACAAAAACGAAGGTTTCACCTTTTTAACGCACCAGGTTCTATTCTCTGATATTATAAATCCTTCAGGTTAACTGGCCACGGCGCATGCTACGCGGCTTGAACGTACGCAATCTGCGGTGCGATGAGAAGGGCACTGCGGACAGTCCAAATTAATGTTTGCATTGCTGCACGCAAGGCAATGCACGTAAAAAGTATTGTAATTGGGTGACTTCCACTTGCCCACGTAAGAGAGGCACATCGCAAAATGTCACTGAAGAAGTGCAATGTAAACTTATTACTGCAATCTTTGACGTAAAAAACCGCATGTTTTAAGTAAATACAAAGACTTGCAAAGTAAAGGCATAATTGCAACTATCTAATCAACCGATAGCAGAATAACGTGTTTGTTAACTGCAATTTTGTTATCAGGGAAAGAAAACTTATTTGGCATTGCTGCAAGATGCGCAGTAAAAGCGAAAAATCTTTACAGCTCCTTGTTACAAGTTGGAAGAGCAAATCGTGTAGAGTATATGTTGACCACGAGGTTCTAGTCGTTTTCACTTAGTCACCGTAGTCACCTTTCGGTGGTTGCAACTGGAAAGATTATATCTGTATCAGACAGAAAAAGATTTGAGCGATATCCAGGCAGCATAAACGAGATGTGCCTCAGGTGCTCCAGCAGTGGGCTTCGAGGGTCACTGTCTGCAATCTGTTTCCGACCAGAGTCTTGAACCAGCGATTAATGACGCAAGGACGTAAATCTATAGTCTGTTTCTTACACTCCACATCTGCCGCTATAGCTAGTCATGATGGTCTCAGTGGGCATTAGTGTGAGACAAAGAATCTTTATACGTCTATTTCAGTGTCCTCTTTGCTTGTTTGCTCTTAAGATGGCACTAACTTGATTTTTTGCCTGGGTTCACCTTAAGATAGTTTTGCTTGTAACACATTAACAGTTCCAGTTAAAAGTTTCTCTCCAACATCTCCAAATGCCATCCCTTGTGCTACGACATCAGTATCATACGCGTAAATTAAATGCTTTACGTCACAATGGAAAATCTGTATGAAGTGACTCAGGTGGTAATCCTTTGACAGATGGTAAAATTGTATTGTAGATTGCATGCTGTCTTGGTAATGAACTCCTGCCCCCCACGAACCATCTTGCGATCGAACTGATACCGACATTTTCAGGAAAGGTGAAAGTCTGTTCAGTACTGTATGCACAAATATTTACATACAGGTGACGTACAATGAAACTACTCGATAAAGTAAGACCTTCTGTTCGTTCCTTGCAGAGTTTTAGAATGGCCTGTCTCCTGATCACAGGATTTTGCATGGTTCTGATGCAGATATTCAATTCCACAAAGTAGCACGTAAAATACAATACCACCGTATCAGTAACATCAGTAAGTGGACGAGAATAAAAACATTTACTCCTGAAAAGAGGCAAGAAAAGCACCGATTCCTTCCATGTAAACTATCACGAACATTAAAGGAAATACATCTGTATACAACTGCAATTTCACCCAAGGTTCTTTTCTTTAAGATAGGTCCCAATGGGATCATAAAACAGAAAAAGGAATCAAATAAATGTGGTATTAAGTCACCAAGGTCAATATGGTGCAATATGGTGGGGTGAGACACCTGACGGGGGTAGGAGAGAGGCGCGGGCGGAAAAGTTGTATTGGACCAACATTGTGCAATAATGTAAAGTGTTGGGATGCGTCTAAACTCTCAAACTAGATTTAATAGTCCAGTCAAATAGGAATTCACCCTCGGAATGAAAGATAATAAGCTATAAATTTGCATAAACCTTTGTTTTGGCATTTTATAAGTTGGCCCCAAAGTCTCACAGACTCATGTACGTGGGTCGAGATATTCAAGGTCAAAGGTAGCAAAAAAAACTATTTTTCTGTAAATATATCATTTCCTTAACTCTAAATGTTATTTTGAGTTATTAAAAAAGAATAAAATTCTCTACAAATTTTGTTATATGCAATATTTCATAGATTTAACCCTTGTTGAGATTGAGCGTGGAGTGTGGGGAGCGCTTAGCCGCATGGACGATAACTTTTTAAGGAGCAGCAGCGAAGTCGGGCAGTAGAAGCTCGTAATAGACAAACTCTACCGCGTCCGCCACCCACAATTACGTGCAACGTGTGCGGACGACTATTTTATGCCAGAATCTGCCTGATCAGCCATCAACTTACACATAAATAAGCGTATGCAAGTGAGAAACAAAATCGGAAAGTTTTTGCTGGCGACGACGACGACAATATACCTCATGTTCGTCGTAGTCTTCTTGTCGCTCAACTTGAATTTCTGATTCATTATCGTCGTCGTCGTTTGGTTCTAAAGCTTCAAGGATTTCAGATACATATTCAGTTTCTTCATTCAAATCATTTGGATATAATGAAGCGTTGAGGCATTATTGTCCATTACACTGGCCACAAAATGAGGAGCATTACAGCCCTACTTTTCTGCGCCCGTACCTAAAACCACAGCCTTTATTGCAATTAAAAAATATCGTACAGTTCTTCTTATGTTGTTGTTGGTTCCAGGATTTCATTTCACAATATCCACCCCCATTCCTGAGTTTCTAAAGCATTCCCTAACCAAGTTTGAATCTGATAATACATATAATTGATATGCTGTCGAGCTGCTACACTTGTAGGTTGATAACTGAATTGGTTTCTTCACTCTAGTTGATTTCATAAATTTCGTATATCGAAAATTGTACATTCCTAAATTATACATTCCTAAAAAGACACGTACTCCATTTTCAAACAAATGTTTCTAGAGGATAGTTGTTTTGCTAAAGACTTGAGCTGACTAAT
Organism: Vandiemenella viatica; assembly: GCA_031002005.1. NCBI lineage: Eukaryota > Metazoa > Arthropoda > Insecta > Orthoptera > Morabidae > Vandiemenella > Vandiemenella viatica. The sequence continues at coordinate 171,879,245 of JARYHS010012519.1, read as the reverse complement.
CCAAATCTGAATGTTCATTTAATTTCATTCAAATATCTTATTATTAAACGAATCCATGAAATCTATAAATACAATTTATTAATTAGTAAATAATTAGAGTTTATTCAAAATGACAACATTTTTGATAAATAATTAACTTTATAAATCGTAATGTGTATTGAATTCTATAGTTAAAGTATTGTACAGAACTGTTATCGTCCACGCGGCTAAGCGCTCCCAACTCTCCACGCTCTATTTCAGGAAGGGTTAAATCCATGAAATATTCCCTACAAAGAAATTTGTACAGAATTTTATGCTCCATATTTTATCTAATAACTTAGAATAATATTTAGAGTAAAGGAAACGAGATATTTACAAAACAAAGGTTTTTTGCAACCTTTGACCTTGAATATCTTGACTCGCGTACACGAGATTGAGAGAGACTTTTGGGCAAACGTACAAAGTGCCCAAACAAAGGTTTATGCAGATCTGCAGCTTATTACCTTTCATCCTAGGTTTAACCCTTTTTCCACCGTATATGACTGTTAGAAACGGACATTCAAAATTTACATTGATCTCAAAATTACTATCGGATTTATGGACAATAAATGAACGTGGGTGAGGCGCTGTTAATTATTCAGCGTAATTCTGCTTCGCAATTGCGCGTGAAAATAAGTTGCCAGACGCCCACGCGGAAACGAAAAAAAACATTACGATAACAGCTCGAGCGATGTCGACACGATCCGCTGCCTGGAGATAAAACATTGCGTAACCGCGGAAAACGGCAAAACGAGAAATCTCCGAGGAGCACACGACTGTGAGAAGTGATCCGCTGGCGGCAGTAGTTACGAGGAGCGTAATGCGCATAAGCAGTCCGTCTGGCGCGCCACTGAATCAATTGGAGGCGACAGAAAGGTGGCCACTCACTGGCAGCTGGGGAACCGCTACACAGCCACAAATCACTGCTATCGTAAAGTAAAATGAGAAAGTGAAAGTATACTCATCCCGGAACTAACTGCTGACGCTGTTGAACAAACATACCTCTCTGTTAGGACCATAAGAATTTTTCATCTACGATTAAAACTTAATGCCCTCTAACGCAGCGAAAAGTCAATAGCAGCATTTCAGTTGGGATATAATTCCAGTTAGGAAAATCTTCAAAGCTTCTGTATTAGACTAAACTACGATGTAAAATCTATATGGACATTGTGTTGTAGGTTATATTGTGCACCTACCCTCTCAGTAAGGTAAACAAGGCTGACGTAGCTTTCTCCACCCTCACGCAACACGCGTTCGTCCCCCTTCCACGCACACACCCCAGCCACCCGTCATTGCGCAAACTCACGAAACAGTCGCCACACGGCAACTTTTAAACTCCAAAACATTCACCACGCAGACGTACATTTCATTTTAATCTCTAGCTTCTAACGTGTGCTCCAAAAATAAACAGCGTACATTACGCACGAAGTCTATATCAGTAGCAGAAAATGAAACCGTCCATTATCCGAAGGTTCGTGAATCCTGTCCTACGTTAGTGATTGTCAGAAATATGTAACTACAATTTAACTTGAAATCTAGAGCACCGATGTCCACAGCGTACTTTACATACCAAAGGAAAGTGCAAGTATGGGCTTTTAAAAGATTTGGCAGTAACCTGGATTCGAATCGGTGAACTCTTGATCCTTGACACCTTACTACTGAGATTAAAGGTCTATTTGTTGGTAACATACGATATTCGTTTCTTGCTACCCTGTTGTAACGTAGGTACGGGTACACACAGATAACAGATGTTTGTTTATGGCTCTGAATCCTTTTACGCTACAATCCAAAAGTAAAATTAAAGCGGCAAGAATCTTACTGAAGGCAGAACAAAACTATTTAAGAATCGCAGAGCCGAGAGGCACAGCTTACATCCTTTGATCTATGTGCATCTTCTACCAATGAATTTCTTAAATTACGTACGATTGCAAACTATTCAAAGAAATTCCTTCGGAAATTTAAGTATTCTTCGCGTCTTTGAAGTTATCGAGTAATACACAATTATCTCATAAGAAATGTTAATAATTTCATATCATCAGAGGTAAGTTTCAAAAGCGGAAAAGTCTGGTAGTAATCCCACGTAACCTCCGTTTTGGACATTAGATGGGCACCAGGGACCTGTGGACACGCCCTTCCTCCGCAGACGATGTGAAGCAGATGTCAATGAGCGTAGGGAGAACCCTTCTTCCGCGGACGGCCCTTTGATCTGCAAAATTACTGGGGTCGTCCCCTTCTGTTTCGATGCGCTAAGAAGCAACTCGTTATTCATAACGGAAATGGGCAGTTGTCCTCCTGGACCATAGATATGCTCCCGTCTCCGACGACATCTAAGAACATCTTTGGTACAAATTCGTAACATCAGGTGGTTAAGCACATGACAAGCCTTCAACACTGACTACACTAAAACATTGAAGCTCAATTATAGCTCCTCTAGTCCATGAAAGGAAATACAAGCGTCGTTTCAAAATCTAATGAAATTCGTCTAAACAAAACTGATGTAAATGTCAAACGTAAAACACAAATCACATTCTTTTATTGTTGCCCGTATTATGCGACATAACGTTCTCGTCTTCAAGTGACGCTCACTATTCGACGATAACTAATTCCACAGCAGAGGTAAGCGTAATCCTATGGGCGCTAGGCATTTCCTAGAAGACGAAAACGTCAATTACCCGGTTATAACACCAGTGGAAAACTATTTTACAAGTGTCACCCGTTATCTGCAAAAACGATCGTCGACAGTTTGTTATACTGGTTTTGCGGCGGTTGTTGATAATAATTATTAAGTTTTTTTAAACACCGATAGTTATTTATCGCGTGTCATAGGAAACCTCCTAAATCAACGAAGGACGACGAAAGCACAATTATTTTACTTCACCTGCTGGTAACTCTTGACAAGGTGGTTGACAATCTCCCAGACGTCCATGGCTTCCTTATCGATACGGTAGTCCGCCGCGGGGTACCAACAGTGGCACCACTTGTTCCCGCGCTTGGGGGCCTCCTTGGCATGCTCGGCGTGTCGGACCATAACACGGCACTACTCAACCGGACGCGCGCGTCGCCCACAGCGGACTGGCTCGTCGGCGCTGGGCTGGGGCAGTGGACCAGCAGCCACAGCGCCAGCGCCAGCGCAACAAGCGGCCCACCACGTGCGACCTACGGCACACTGCTAGCCACAAACCAATGTCGCAATGTACTGGAGAGGGTGATGAGGGGATGTACGAGACAAGTAAAGGAATTGGGTTACAAAACTTTTGTCACGCCATTGCTTGAATATGGTAGTGTAGTATGGGACCCACATTTTGTGTATCAAATACAGGAGTTGGAAAAGGTGCAAAGAAGGGTTGCTTGATTTGTTTATGGAAATTATTACAGAACACAATCAGTAACTGATATGATAAAAGAGCTGGAATGGGACTCATCTGAAGACAGAAGGAGGGTGGAGAGGGTCATGCGAGTGTACAAGGCGTATATTGGTGATGAGGTATGGAAAGATATTGGTGTAAGAATTGAAAGTAATGCATGGAAGGGAAAAGATGACCATGACCACAAGCTGGCACTCGATTTCAGGCACAAGGGTGTAGAAAGATTCTCTTTTTTAGGTAAGGGTGTCAGGCAGGGGCGGATCCAGGGGGGGAGGGGGCTAGGGGGCTCAAGCCCTCCCCCAAAAGTATCTAGGTCCATCTCCGACATTGTAATTTTGGATACCTTTTTTCTTTTCTTTTAGATCTACGGATTTGAGGAGACTATAAATACTACCTTTTGCCCGACTCAAGCCCCCCCCCCCCCAAAAGCCAAAATCCACTCAATCCAAGCCCCCCCCCACCCACAAATCAAAGTCCGCTCAAGCCCCTCCCAAACCAAAATCCTGGATCCGCCCCTGGTGTCAGGGATTGGAATAAGTTACCAAGATGAATGTTGAAAATATCGAAAGAATTTAAAGTTTAAATTTGTAACGGGTAAATGTAGGTGGATGCAGAAAAGGGGGAAGATGGGTGTTTAGGGAAATTGCCACCGCAGTATGCACTCCACTGCAATTTAATTTAATTTTCCCTTTTGCTAACGAATTCTATCAGCTGTCTGTATTTTCAGGCGCCGAGTGTCCTATTAAATTCTTGGAGTGACAAATCTATGGGCGCCTAAATCGAAAGGGATTTCATCATCTTTCAAAAATTTCTGACAATTTCTATGGCTATAAATAACAAATCCATTGTCTTCTCTCTGACTGTAACTTGGCTTTATACATCGTCGACGTTAGAGGAGGAACGGGAAAGAATTCGGTAGTTGCCTTTTGAAGATACTGCCCCGGTATTCACCGAGAGAGATTACTGGAAGTAAAAATCTGGATAGCAGGACAAGAGTTCGAACCTGCGTCCTTCAGAATGCGAAGCCAGAGCGTTACCGTTCAGCGACCACTCTCGGTCAAAAGGCGTTGTTCCACCCTTTGATGCACTCCCACTTCGTTCATTTCCGTCAGGCAATTAACAATCCATGATGGTTCCTGAATGACTGTGTCATGAAACCCTCAGAATAGTCAAATTTATTACTGCCCTTGAAGCTATATGTATCAGTCTGAAGCTACCGGTATGGAAACCGCTGATTTGTTGCTATAACAATTTGTGGAACTATTGTTGCAATTTAGTAGCTTTTCCATTCCACTAAGTTTTGTATAATTTTTCTACGATTTAGTTTTAATGTCATTAACGTTCTGCAATATATTAATTGTATATTATGAATATTGTTGCTTTGAAGACACTGGTATTGAAACTGTCAGATCCTGCCGTTATAAGATTTTATGAACTTTTATAGAACTTAGGAAATTTTCCATTAGAGATCTACTGTACTTTTTTGCCATGGTGTAGCTTCACTGTCAATAACGAAATGTATGGACACCAAGACATTAATTTTGAAATAATGTAAAATTTTGTAATTAGCTGTTAACATAATGTCTTTTAGCTGCACTGGCAACACAAGTCAGAGTTTATATTTAAGACCAAACAGTATGGATTTTCTGTTACAACGTACAGTAAACTTTTTAAAAATCGCAGGTATCATTTGGTTAATTCATTTTTTAGAATTTCTGAAACACTATGGCCAACTACGTATTGCACAAATTGACCGATCTCATAATGGATCCCTCTTTTCATATTTTCAGCATTCTTGGCGAATGAAGAACTAGACTCCTACAGTGAGACTGTAATTCAAAGACAAAACATTGAAACATATGATTTTGATCTGTCAAGATGTGATCAAAAAAGTACTAAGAGGAGAAAATTGCTTGGTTTTTCGCTAAATGGAGGAGGAGTGTGAAATAGCCACCTAAATACAATTAATGAAAGAACTGTGATGCAATGGCAAACAACTAATCAGCGTATGGTTGTGACTGGAACCAAAGAATTTGTTTGCCTAGAGCAGTAAAGTAACATTCATACAATGTTTCCTTTAACCATGACAAGTTAGAGTTTTTTTCCACTCATGTCATATTCTCTTTATATTCACTTTTCGGAGTATTGATCAGACGATATAATGCTACAATGACTAGTGGACTGAATTGAATATACGGCAACATTTAACCAGCACAGAAAAGCTCTAATGACATACACGATCAATTTTCACGGACACACAATAACTGTTGTTATTAATATTCATGCCTCACACTATAATAAGAAATGTTCTTTAAAGGTTTTGCAATTTACCATACAGCCACTGCACATGGTTGCATTCTCCAACTGTACCTACATCATTCGGTCATAAGATTGATTTCAATGAAAAGAGACAAGAAAACGAATAGCAGAGAGAGTAGATGGGTGGAAAAGCGCTGAATTTTTTTTATATGTTCTTAAAACAAGAGCGATGTAGAGCAAAGACAACAGAGAATAAAAGCACTCAAACATAAATTACGTACTGAGCTACACAGACAGCAAAAAGTTTAATCCCGTGGTTTCCCCATATCACTCCAGTCGAATGCCGGGGTGCTTTCTTCAAAAGGCCATGGCCGAATTCCTTCCCGTTCCATGTCCCCAGTCCCATCCCGCCTCTAAAGACCTCGACGTCGGCGAGGCATAAAGCCATAAGTAAAAAAAAAGTTTAATTTCTTCAAAAGCTTCTGGAATATCCGTAAGATCAATTCACACGCGCTGATGATTTATCTTTGATGATCGTCAACGGACAGACCAGCACGGCGGAAACAGCGTCATCTTCCGATCTGGTAAATATGGGATAATACAACAACACGCATTATCAGAGCTGTACATTTGAAGACGAGCGGTGAGAAGATAAGAGACGATGTGTTACCCACTGGTTTACACGGGAACATACACCAGACGGTTTAACTTCAATGTTAAAAAACACGAGATAAGATAGCAGAGCAGCTGCGTAATCCGTAGCGTGGGTTACGTCACCGCTCGTTCAAGGCCGGACAAATTATAAAGACAGCACCTTTTTTTATTTTTTGTATAGCGACGGCAGCAAAATTGGAAACTTTATAGGAGGAGACAACAGCAATCCGTCCATAAAAAATAGTGCTGCGAGCATAACTCGCGAATCTGCATTATTATTTACTTATTTTTCCCATATGGCCTCAATCTGTACAGTTTTCCTCAGCCATAAAACAAACGAAATAATCTCTTACTATTTTATTTCTCTTAAATGATGGTAAACCCATCTTCTACTGGTCACAAAAGGAAATATTTTAAAAACAAACCGCATCAACTGGAATGCATAAAAAAGAGAAAACAGAAACAAGAATTAAAAGGGCCAGATGATGGATACTTGCAATCAGAAATGTGATGCCCTGAAATGCGCTGTGTGGCATATGGTTAGTGAAACTGCACACAAGAAACGAATTAGTTTCACATAAGGCAATAATGAAGTAATACGATATTTCGCTAAGTGTCAAAGGCAATGAAAGTACTACTGTCGCAGTAATAATCACATATAGTTCTCGATACTGCAGTTTTGTCAATATTAGGTTTCGTTATCCAGAAGGATGGAGAAGGTAAACGAAGGAGGAAGAGAGAATGCAAAGAAAAAAACTGCCTTGTCTTGAGCTTGTTTACATCTTCGGAATTAAAGTTAAAATTTTTCAAACTAGTTAATTCAATAAACAAACTGACAAAACGAGCAAGGCATGTGAGCTCCTCGTATCGAATGTTAATGACTTCCAAGTGGGTAGTAACTGCACGTGAAATAGGTTATTTGCTCAGAGACAAGCATTACGGTGCTAATGGGAAGTAGTGCTACAGCCGCTTCGCTAACTGGCAAACAAACACAGCTATGGTAATGCGAATGTTCTTACTCCGTGTTTTAGTCTCGTTGGTCTCTATGGCGAAGAAACCGTCTGCAACTCGGAGTTTGTGAAAGATCAAATGAATGTTGAAATCAATGTGCCTGATGAGGAACTAGGTATCTAATACAATAGTTTTTTGAACTTATTAATCGCGCCGACAGATAAATCATTAAAATTCGTTTTAGTAGTATATGATAAGGCATTTTCAAAGAATAAACCACTTCGGGTTATCACAGGAAAGTCTGGTGTGTGAGAACTTTACATCGGGCCCCGGCCCGGACTTCCAGGTTTCGGTTTCAATAGTTTGTCGAAATCATCCTAGGAGAATTTTGCGACGGTTCCTTCAAAAAGGTCATGGCCGAAATCCTCGTTCCCAGTTCCTTCCACCCTCCCTGTTGAAAATCCTATTTCGGCTCTAATGATCTCGACGTCGACTGGCTGTAAATACCAAATTTAAAAAAGTATCTCCACTCCCCTCTCTTACCGAATCTATACAAGGAAAGACACAAACAAGAAAAACCCGTAAATAGAAAGGCTCTTAGTTACTACTCTGGCGCTTAAGGGGCGACGATAACATTATACAAACCCAAATACCGCTGCAAGATGTACAGTCTTACTAACATTTCACCACATATGGTTTTCAGATATATGTTGTCTTTTTATAAGATCTGATGGTTAACCCAATTTTCCTCCAAATTAATTGAGCCGCACGTTTTTTTTTTTGTTTTTTTCCCCGCTTCCCTTCCCCCAACAAACAGACATAAAGAAGCCGTACAAACAATGAATTATGAACATACCTAAAATTTGTTATTCCATCTAATTTTATCAATATCAATACAAGGAAGCGTCACCAGGAAACAGACACGCCACGATGATTAAAAGAAATTCAGGTGAGCCCCAGATGTGAAATATTCCATATCTACAAAAGTTTTACCAATTATCGCGGAAGAGTTAAAAAAACGCTGGTAGACTACCAGACACACAAATCAGCAATGTCATTGAAATGCTAGTCATTCTTCAGCGGTTTGTTTCGATTTCACTGAATCTACAGAATGAAATATGTAAACATGAGGTCGTCGTTAGGAGTTGTAACAATCTTTTAGCTCAAGTTTATTCGCAAATCCAATTACAGACACTAACTGGCATGCATCTGATTGGTTAGATCGTAAGTACAGTATGTACGATCTGTGAAGGGAATGTCTGAGCGTGGTTAAGTGCTGCCATATTGAGGCGGGGAATGATAGCCGGCCTCGGTCCAAATCTGTCGCGCAGACCATGGTTTTGTTTTCCAAGGTCACCGAGGTGATTGCACTGATGGTCTGCAAATTGCATAAACCAATGCTACCATACACAGCTGCACAAGGCTTTCACTATTCTTAGACACATGGCAACACTCAATACCGCCCCTTACGTTTGATCGTTCTTTATGACATCAACGCAAACAAAAAAAAGGTGACGGGCCATTTCCACGCTGTGCTTATATCCGGGAGAGCGCAGCGAGTTTAACAAATGCTGCGTGTCCTTGATCCTTTAGAATCCAGAATGGCGCACGCTCACATCATACATGTCAAAGCCAAACCATCTTCTTTTACACCTTTCGAAATCTAACATAGTACCTTCTACGCAAATTAACGTTACTTGACGTCATCATGACACTAAGAAAAATTTGTTTCTGTCTAAAACGAAATAGTACTTATTTTCGTTAGCTGATAAGATCGGCATTGCCAAAAAATATACATCAGAAGAGTAACCAACGTACATAGAAATATTTAAATCATTGTGCATTTAATTCTATCTAATATTTCATACTGAAAGGAGCCTGATGAGTATCTTTTTTTTCGTTGTGGCTTTATGCCTCGTCGACGTCGAGATTATTAGAGGCGGAAAAGGAATGAGGGCAAGGAATTGAAAGGAATTCGGGCATGGCCTTTTGAAAGGAACCAATCCGGCATTCGCCTGGAGTAATTTGGGGAAACCATGGATGGGCGGATCCACATAAAATACGGCTGGCAGGTGTGAATCGAATTTAATGATTACTGGAGACGATCTTTATAGAGCACTCTACTGACAAGTCCATCAAGTAACACAGTGCATCACAGAACCACAAACCTTCACGGGTCTCGATCTCATTACTTAACTTTGTTTATATTATTATTTATGAGAAAACAAACAAAACCATAACAACAGACAGAAAGACTGAGGAGCTAATCAGTTTATCAGCTGAGACTTCCCAACAAAGTAACACCTCATTCAGAATATCTCCTATATCGTATTATCCCACCAACTATTATTTGGGAGACAGCAGTAATCCAGACAACATATTGAACAGCAGCAAGAAATTTTACATTTTGTGCAAAATTACACACATAAGTCTCGGTAGCGGCCGACGCTAGCATGAAGCTTAATTTTCAGGTGTTAAGGAGTCCCATCGAAACGGAGAACCGGGCACTTCATGTAGAGAGCGGAGTGGAGAAGTAGGGGAAAGTGGGAGGGAGGGGGCAGACAGAGCTACGCTCGCCCTTGAACTGTCCCCGAAGAAACTTGTTGGTTCGCCTTGACTCGCGAGCTGGATGCTGCACCCGTCGAGGCAATCGCGGCGAAAACAGGCGAGCGTTTCGCCAATTTAGAGACCCATTCCGCGCACCAGCTGGGTCGAAGGTTGCGATGACCTCGGACGACTGCCACGTGGACGCAACTTGTCGCAAAAACCCTATTATCCGGTATTTTCAGCTAGTCCCCACTCCTCATGTCAAAACAGCACTGTAATTTTAGGAACGGTTCTTACACTTTGCGATAGATTTCAAACTTTAGATAGTCCGTGGACTAACAAAAAACCCTAACAACCTTTAATTTCTAGGGGAAAAGGGGGGGAGGAGAAACGATCATAATGTAACAATTATAAATTTCCTGATATTGGAGTTTTTATAATTCTACCATTTTCAATATTTAATATGTTTTTATACTCAACTGTGAAAATTTATTTCAACAAAGCCACAGGCAAAAACAAATTTCTCAATATAAAACTCACAGGGGAAATATAAACTTTATTAGAAAATTTTGTTATTCTAAACCTAAAAACATGCTATAGTCAAAAACTTTAAACTTAAAAACAACAAAAGAATAACCAAATAACAGCCAAAACTTGTAAGTATGTAATTTCCCCCCAATTCATATCACAACTACAAAAACTATCATGCTGCATTTACATTATCTTCCACTACTAGACTACCATCAAACATGTTAAGAATGGATTTTGATCTCCCAAATATATGCAAAATGATACTATGCCCGTATGTCTGTGGTACAGTCATTTCTTGATTCCTAGTTTCTCAAATATTTGCACATGAAACATCACAATAGTTGTTAAATACTAGATATGGTATAGTACATATCAATTCTGGCAGGCGAATTAAAAATCTCACCTTCACAGGCTCAGAAGTTTTTTAATTAAGGTAAAAGTAAGATACCAGTATTTTTAATTTTTGACCAAAAATATCCTGTTGTGATAAACAGGACATCAAAGATGCCTTCCTGGGCACCATTACTCATTTGAAATTTTCTGTTTAAATGATATACTCCATTTTAAAATGTGTGTTCTTTTTCTGCAACCTTCTGCATTTTTTAAATTAATTTTTTTCTTCAAAAATGCTGATCTCAACAAAAAAAACTCTTGATCAATACCATTCACTACTACAATAATGTATGTAGCAGGATAACCGAAAAATAAATCTATAATACATAACTATTGATACTACATTGGTACAGAGCTGAAGGTTCAGAAACTGCATTGGAAGAATAATATATCAAATGCTCACCTTTATTAAATAAATTTTGAATTGCATAAAAAAAAAAATGTTGCCATTTCCCCTACTCCTCCCATTTATGCTCTATCTCAACATTTCTAAACAGTATTGTACAACTTTCACAAGAGTAAAAGAATAAGAGATACTGTGAACATAAGTTCCTAGTTCATTAAATAAAAAAAACACTAAAACAGGAAAGAGTAACAAGGACTGAGAGGCCAGTTATTTACTAACAGAAGAACATAGCATTTCCGATATGTCTGTGAGCAGCATAAGCTGCATTCTGTATGAGGAGTGTTTATTTTGTTGAGTACTGTGTAATTTTTTAGGTAGGATTTGGAGAGCATCCAACAACCAAGACAAGTAGTAAGCCATAAATTTGAACCAGGGTCCCAGTTATTCTGTTAGATATTATAATTATAGGCTCTTAACGTCTGCAAAGTTTACACTGTGATTTCATCCTCTGCAAGGACTCGCTGATGTTTGCAAGATAACTTATTCCTTGCTATGATTTTAATGCTGTCCAAGCCTGCTTCTGCAACTCTGCCAACAACCGACAGTGTCAGATTTAAGCTGTTAGCTCTTGCATTAAAGATTCGCATCATTTGAGAATGACAGAATAACAACAGCATAATTGTAACTTCCACAGTAAATATTATAAGTCAACGATCACATAGGGAGCGTCCATAAACCATGTAGCTCCATTTCGGCCTACGGTGAACCCCCCTCCCTCCCACGTAGCATGATATATATCCACATATTAATCATCAGATGCTTATATTTATGTAATATTCTTTTGATATATAGAAGTATTCCTTAGATTCTTTGTCCATAGATATGTAAGATAAAAGCTTTAAGTTTTGAGCATCAATGTTAGCGAAAGTTTTGATTAGATTGTTACTCAGCATGGGTCAGAATTACAACTGGAATTTGACGTTATGACAGAGAGCATGAATACTTTAGTTTACAAAAAATATTCAAACTGTGTCCCATTACTGAAATTATTAAATCGTTTGAACAGAAATATTTGCATACTGATCGTGATCTGTGCAGCCTACACTACAATTACAACAAATATTACGAGGCATAAGATTTATTTTAATTTCCTTTGCTTTCACTGAGCAATATTACTGAGGCTATTATTTCAGCAACATGTATCTGTGTCAGCCATTCTAACGTAATATCGGTCTGAATCACGGATAAAAAAAAGAAAGGTGTAAAAACCTTTGAAGATTTTTGATCAAATTTATATCGCGATGCAGCACTGCCACTAAAATGCAATACAGTACATGTTTTAATATGCATGAGATTGAAGTATTGTTTTTCTGGTGGCAAGTTTAGCGCAGTATGTGGTTAGGTTGAAATACAACCTGACCCAGGTGGAAACAGAAACCTTTTGCTACAGCGCAAGGCATGAGGAATTATATTGAATTTTATTTTATAACAATTCTATTTAGTTAAGCAATTGCTAAGACATGAATTGTCAGAACACTGAAAGAAAAGTATGAACAGTTTCTTTACTGAAATCACTAGGCCTACATGGTTTGAATGAAAGAAGTTCCAAATTGATCATGATATATGTGACGTAAACCACAAAATAAATACTGCGTGGCATAGTGTAATTTGTTAAAATTTATTTTTAGTTTCCATCATTTTCACTGGGGTCATTATTTCAGCCGACGTAAGCTGTCTCGACTGTTAAAATATCGATCTTCATCACAATTAATATGAAAGAAAGGTGTAAGAACCATTATTTCAGCCGATTTAAGCTGTCTCAACCGTTAAAATATCGGTCCTCATCATAGGTAATAAGAAAGAAAGGTGGAGATTTGGGATCAAGTTTATATCGCGATGCATGATGACACTGACTTGTGATACAGGGAATGTATTAATTCACTTGTGATTGAAGCTTTGCTTTTGTAGCGCCAATATTAGCGGAAATTGTGGTTATGCTGAAATGCAACCTGGACCAAGTTGACAACTGAAGCTTTTTGCTACAGCACAAGTGACGATAAATTACAATGAGCTTTATTTTATAACAATTCTATTCAGTTAAGCAACTGCAGAGAAATAAATTACCTTAACACTCCGTTAAACCCATCATTTTTTACAGGCTTTGGGGCTAGTTACTTATAATAAAGTAGTTTTTGAGTGAACAGTTTGTGTCATTTTAGTTCCCAATCAGAAAAAAAGTTTTTTTGCCACTATAAAGTAAAAACAGAAACGCTTCCCCATTTAAGTATCGGCTAGTCATTTCTTTAAATATGTATAAGTAATGTTAAAAAAGAAATGAGCCAGAGTCTGGAATGTGCAAACCGGTGACAGAGTGGTAATATCATTGTGTCAGTAACCAAGAAGTTGACCGGCAAGAGCGTGGAAGTCCACATGCCAAACACTATTGGGTCATGAGTGTGTGTTATGACTACAAAGCTAGCAGAAGCATGCGTTGGTCGTCTTGCGCTCATTCGTGTTGTAAGCAGTGAAATGGAGGTGTTAAAAGAAGAGCAAAGAGATGTTGTTCGTTTTCTGACAGCGGAAGGAGTAAGGGGAACAGACATTCATCGAAGAATGTCACAAGTGTACAGTGAACATTGATGCCCATTACAAGGATCAAGGCATGGCACAAGCACTTGAGGGAAGGTCGGGTGTCATTAGCCGATGATGCATGGTCTGGAACACAACACCGCATTACCGATGGCATCGTCCAGTTGGTTGATGGACTCATTACCCAGGACTGCCGAGTTACAGTGAAAGCCGTAGCCACCAAGATTGGATTGAGTGTCGGAAGTGTTCACACCATCATAATGGAAAGACTGTACTGGTGCAAAGCGTGCACCCAATAGACACTCCACAGTCTTCAACCACAACAGGAAGCATGTCAAATGGCCCACTGTCTTAATCATCTGCAGCACTATGCAGGGAATGGAATGAGATCCTGGCACGAGTGATGGCTGGAGACGGGTCTTGGTGTCATTACCTCGAACCAGAATCGAAACAACAAAAAAAATCTCCAGAGGATGCCTCCAGGGTCACTGCCACCAACAAAATCCAAGGCCATCCACACAAGTGCAGGAAAGGTTATGCTGTCATTCGTCTTTGATCAAAACAGCCCCATTCTGATAGACTTCTTTAAGCACAGGACAACAGTGAATGACCAGCATTACTCCCAAACCCTGACCACTCTTCGCCAAGCGATCAACTAAAAATGACCAGGCAAGCTCACCAGTGGGGTCTTCTGCTCCACGACAATGAAAAGCCTTATATGGCCAACACAATCACGGCACTCGTGCAGAAATTCAAGTGGGAGGTTCTTGGTCTCCCTCCATACAGTTTAGACCTCACTCCGTGCGATTATGCCCTTTTTGGTCCCCTAAAAAAGGCTCCGAGGGGCAAACGATTCACTTCGTACGACGACGTCAAGCAATACGTGCGGAACTGGTTCACAACGAAGCCCCAGGAATTTTACAAGACAGCCATTCACCACCTTGTGTCACAGTGAGACAACTGCCTCAACACCCAGGGCCAATACCTTTGAAACACATTTCTGGTTTCTGTTCCTAGGCGTCCAGCCCGTTACTTTTTGAACCAGCCTTTAAAACCCTTTATGTACACTAGTTCCAGAAACACTAAAGAACTACTAAACAGATTTAAATGGGGTTTTCACCGTTTTAAAGATTAGAATCTGAATTCAATTGTTTGTATTGCTTATGTCTCAACATAACATAATGAAAGAGCAGTAAGTGAAAATTTGAACATATAAAGCAAAACACCAAAGATGAATTACCATCTACATTAGGGTTACCAGAATTTTTTCTCTAAATCCGGGGACATTTCACAACTTTTTCACAAAAATCCGGGACGCTTTCGGCATTTGTCCTAATTACGTGTTGTACTTTTATAATTTATATGTTTAAAGGATGAGTTAACTTAAAAGTCACATATTGTTTATATTTTGTATTTTAAATGAGGATCACAGACATCCATGTTGCACACAGCACAAAGCTGTTGTGTCCAAGACGCAGTATCATTGTAATTTTCTTTTATTCCTAGGCACATAGAAGGAAAGAAGGGTGCTTCATATCTCTTGCTTTAAACGAATGCTTTAGCAAATCAGGGCTTTTAAAGATCTCTCGCTTGATTAAAAACAATCTGAGGACAACAGTAAAAATCCGGGGACATTGCGGGGACGAAATCTGTCCGGGGACAGAGAGCTAAATACGGGGACTGTCCCCGGCAAACGGGGACGTCTGGTAACCCTAATCTACATGCATGTGTCAAAATTTGTATAAAAAAAAGGGCCGTATTATATCGCATGTAAAGTTTACTTCTTTAAATTTTTCTTTTTTTCTTTAAACCCCATTTTGAATGGAAAGAATAAATTACTTAAAGAGGAAAGTATGCAAATTAATTTTAATAATATAATGCAAAAAGCCTTCCATGAGATTCTTTGCTTCTTGAAACTGCAACATAGCTAAAACCCCTAATGTTTGGAATTGAAATTATCTTCGCTACTAAAAGTAATGCATCTGATGGGTTGGAACATGAAAGTGAACTATTTAAAAGTTTTAGTGCTCGCATTTCTGGCATTTTTATAAGTTGTTGTTGAATGACTCTGTCTTTTCCACGTTTCCTAAAGAAAATCATTGTTTCTATTGCTGCACGAATGACTGTGGTTATTTTGATGAAACTTGATACACACGTTCTTGATAGGGTGGCTAAAAATATTGCAGCAATAAATCAACACAAATCACATAGTGCCACAATTTGAGGATGAATTCTTGTGTAACTCCATGAGACAAATTGAAACTAAAGAATAAAATGTTTTGATACCTCACTTAGTGAAATGTAGTCTTTACGGGAAAACCAGATTGAGTTGTGAAAGATGATATTTCAACGACTAGCTCTGTCGGCTTCCTCAGGTGCGAGAACATCTGTACAGCGCCATTTAGTCTTCATGAATTGCAATTATATGCCAGGAAAGTCTGTTCTTGCCTCACTTAGTTTTCGAGATATCGAATGTCAAAAAACAGTTATAGTTATTGTACCTTGTGCTTTTGGTGACGTTTTTCTTCTGATCCTGGCCGTACTTCAATCTAGCCACAACCATTATAAAACAAAACACTTATTGTGCATTTTCACCATGTGGTAATTTTTTTTTCTGGTTAAGGCCGTCTCTCAACCTAACCACTTCAATTTTGAGATACGTTACCTAGAGACCTAAGCGAGGTAGCAAAAAAATTTATTCTTTACTTTTGATTTGTCTTATCAAGTTATGTAAGTACCCATCAACAATTTTTTGAGCCACGGTTATCGTAGAATCCCTTCCATCTCTTTTCTGCTACACCAGGGGTTAGTGTTTCAAATATGTATAGAAAATGGTGTGATTGACATGAAATTTGATTCAAACGTGCAGAAAACTGGCCTCTTTTAGGAATATTTATTTATTATGTGGGCAAATGAACATAGATCTAACCAGGCAATGCCGAGGATTCTGCTAGTATATCAATAAATCAGCTGTAGAATTAATCAACAAATCAAATGATGAAACAAGAGTCCCATACCTTAAACCTCAGCAAAAACTGTTCGCCTTCAAACATTTGGGGATAAAAGGCTTTATTAACAATATGGGTCAAAGACAGGAATCAGAAGAGAGTTCTCTCAGGTGGTACTATAAGTCATGAGAAAGCTAGATGTCTTCATGCGCATTTTAAGGAACCTTGCAATGAAAATTTATGTAAAGGATTTAAAGCATCAGAAGGTTGGTTTAATAACTTCAAAGTGTGATGATCACTCCACAACATTAAAACTGTTTTTTAAATTTGGGATGTATCCCCTTCAATCCCACACACATTACCATTCTGTAACCATGGTTTTTGTATCTGCAGCATATTTATGTAACATAAATAATAGGTAATAAGGAGCTTTGACTTTCCCATCCAAACTCGGTGGTGGGTATTTCCAATCAACAATCAGGACACCAGACAACAACGTCTGGTCCTCAGTTATCAGATAATACTTACCTTCCTCGTCATCATCCTTCTATGGCAAATCTTATCCCTTGCAAGTACAGTTTACTCATTTAACTTTTATTAATTTATATTGTACATATTTTTTTCTGTAATGGAGCAGGAAGAAATCGCATGAGGCAATATTATTATGATAAAATAGATCCCACCACTCACCCAAGTATAGTTTTTTGTCAATACAGCCTTCCTTCCTTCAACTTTGGTGAGTGTAGGATCTACATTCTCTTTCCTACCATTTTAATGTTCATATTTTTATGATAGTTTTTGACCATTTATATATTTCTTGTATGATTAATTTCCTGTCCAAGATTAACATTACAATCTACATATTTTTTTCAACCCCACACCACTTCTGCCACACATAATGCTTTCCAAAATTTATGAAATTTGAAATCAATACAATAATCTAACAAACAGACAACAAGAAAAAAAGGTCAGAAACCATTACAAATGGTTTTTCTTTGAAAATAAGCATAAAAAAGCCTGTAAGATCAAAGAGTTTCATGGTGTTCTGTATTAATGAAAGCTGTTCGGACTTCCAGCCGCATAAAAATGTTCCTTACTTGGGACGTTTTGAGGGAAAAAGTCTATGTCCTCATTTTCTACTAAATGCAAACATACTGGCACAGTAATTATTTGTTTCAGAGGTGCCAAGGCAATGGTCATAAACAAATGCAGATTGGTGACTTCATATACCCTTCTGTATGTATGTATGTGGAAAATACTTTTATGGTTGGCCATATGATTGAAATGTAGCAAGCCCTGGTACATTTGAATTCAGTTCACCATGGTATTGGAACAGGGCATGTTGACATTAAGGACCTTGCTTTCTTTCTGTTTGTGGGTGGGTTCAGTTCCAAAATAGGTAGATTATCAACCAAACATGGTGTGAAGACAATTTTCAGATCCCCTACAAAAACTAAATGCTTGGTTGGCAGCATGATTACTTGTGATTACAAACCCTTGGTGTTTACTACATATCATATGAATGGGGTAGGCTTACTTTGGACAACCCAGTGATGTGTCTAGCATGCAAGAAATGTTCGCCTGGGAGATGAGGGAAAATCGGCAGTGGCAGAACCCAGTATCCAAGAGGGGCATTCATTCAAATTCGAAGAAACAAGAATCTTAGCTTGTGTTGGGGATTTTCGAGACAACATTATCTCAAAAGCAGCAGATTTATTATTTTACAGGGATAATGGATACCAGCTCAGTGAGACCTGGAACCAGGCAATCAATATGTTAAAGCAACAGTGACACTGCCAAAATAAACAATTAATATGCAAGGGCATGACTGCCTTTGGTTGAAAATGATTGCAGTGACCGTTTCCCTCAAAACGTCCCAAGAAAATTACTTTTTTACATGGATAGCAGCCTGAGAGCATGTCACTAATTCATTAAAAAAATAAAAATAAAAAAGAATTTAAAAACCTGTCAATTCAACATTTATTGAATGAATCTATTAATGAAAATTTCAATTTTTATCAGAATAAATTTATTCTTAACAAGTGGGACAGTAAGTCATATAACCTTACCTTTTCCTTAGCAGGTGTCCGTGATCCACGAGGTTTTCTCCTAGCAATCTCAGGCTTCTTTGCTGCCGCTGCACCCTTCACTGGCAATCTGTTGGCTGGGGTGGACTGTTCTGGTTTAGCTTTATCTTTCTTTTCTTCTCTAGTGAGCTTACAAGTTGTTGCGGCAGTGCATTTTTTAGTCTCACATTCTTTTGGCTTATCAGCTTTATCTGAATTTTCAGATATTTCCATTTTCTCCGGCTCTTTTGATGGACCCTTCTTATTAACTTTCAAAGCAGCTATTTTCAACTTAAAGCCACCCTGTGAAATAATAATAATAAAATTAAACATACACTTTGACTTTTTGAACATGTTTTTATATAAGTACCACAACACTGTCTGTTTACCAAGTCTTGGGTTTATGTTACAAATACAATGTGTGCGTAAAAGAAATTACTCCATCCATTTAAAATATAGGCATTCTAAAACATTCAGATCTGCAATATCATACAGGTTCTCTGAATGTCTTCATCTCTGTTTGTCTTTGTTGTGTTGATTAAATAAGTTCTCCAATTAGAATTCTGGTCACGTCTAAAAATTATGACGGCATTTTTAGTTCGTCATTCACATCTGGCAAAGGTTGATCAGATAAACTAGTGAGCACCTGTTTAACGGCTAATATTATCTGTTTTGGGTCGATTATATAACTATTAGACACTCTACCATGGAGTTGTTTTATACAACACAGAATTTTTACTAGAAATCACCACTGCATTGTTCCTTTTTACTGATCCTGTTGAAATGTGTAGCCCACAGATTAAGAGTGGCAATGAGATGAAAGCTGTAGTAATATGCAGGATGCATTTTGGCCAGTCTTGTACTTAAAGGACTGTCTTCACTTATGTGTTATATACATGTCAACACAAGCCAATTTATTAACTACTGAAGGTAACAGCATGGAGAATCAAAGTCAACAAATAGTTAATATTTGTACAAAAGGAATCTCACACTACCTTATTTGAAGATTTTTTGCTAGTCAGTCTTTGAAAGATAGATCTGAATTGAACTGAATTTTTAATTGTGATGGAGCGCAAGTTCCAGAGGCAATTCCGCTAGTCATCTAACTACCCATTTCTTAATTTTTCAATTATTATCTTATATACTTTAAATGTTAAAATTCCTCACCAAACTATTTTTGCCATTTACGAATTTAAAAGTTCTTCAGCATTTTTGGTATGTTCTTCATTGCTTCCTCACATTTATCCAGTGACAATGTCGGTTAGAACAACGGGAGTATCAACCATACCACTTTTCGTGTAGGTGCAGGTAACTCATTTATTCCACTAATTAGAAGTATAGTACTTGGGTGACCGACCTTCGCTCGACATCTTTCGATTTCTGTTCAATAAGCAAGATTTCATCAAAATCCGCAGAGAAGATTGTGAGAAATTAATTTTGTCTATTAACAAGAGTTGCTCAAATAATAGTATTAGATATATTTGATAGATTAAATATATAGACAGCATAAAAACCTAACATGAAGGTTGGTTGGATCCTCCAGATGAAGGCATACTAAGCCATTGTATCACAGGTTAGATGGCCAGTTCCTTTCTTCCGAGACCTACAGTTTGACGTAGAATCCAAACTACAGAACGCCCCAACGTAGTTCATATGATCAAATACAAATCTCAAAATTTCTTGTCCTAACTGGGATTTAAACCTGGGATCATAGCCAGAATTTTTTGAGAGCTAACGCAGTAACAACTTTTTACCAAACAATTACATTTGATCTGCCAAACCACCCCATATTTGTTAAACATTCAATATATTTCTTTCCTACTTACATAAGAATTGCTGTATGTTAAATAAAAATTTTGAATACATGTTCAACATTTTATTCTAAACAAATCAGCTATACTATGGATTTTATTCATTCATTAATTATAAGTTTTTTTATCTTTAACTAATACTTCCTTCGATACAATCTCGTGGGTATGTCGAGGATTTTCCTTTGGGAGGAATACTTTTAATGTGCTTGGTTGTTTTACACGAGAAAATGCCACATACAACATACCATGGGGATTCTACGACAAATGAGGAGCCACAATTTGATGATGGATTCATATGTAACGCAACAAGACGAATTGAAAGTAAAGAATAATTTTTTTTTTGATATCTCACTTAGTTCTCGAGATATTGTATCTCAAAAGTGAGGATGTTAAGATAAGATCCGGCCTGGACCAGAAAACAAATCTTTCACCAAAACCACTATATCTACACTGTGGAAATGCACTATAGCTGTTTTATTTTCTTCCTAGTGCTTGTTGTTAGGTTGAAATACAGCCTGGACCAGAAGAAACGTCACCAACAGCATAAGGTACTATACCTACAACTGATTTTCAACATGCTATATCTAAAAAACCAAGAGAGATATCAAAAAAATTTATTCTTTATTTTCGAGTTCTATAAGAATTCATCACAAGATTGTGGCGCCATGGTAATAATAGAACTGCCGATGCATAAAAACTGGTGATCTTAAGTCCACTCCAACAATTTCAAAAGTTTGGCCTTGAGCTTTATGTATGGTCATGGAAAAAGCAGATCTTACTGGAAATTGACGTCGCTGCAGGGTACTTTTTAAATGTTTTACAATTAAAGTGGAAGTATTTAATATTAATCACTTTTTACAATGCAGTAATATTGAGGTTTGATATACAGTCAAAAAGTAAACGATGATTACCTTACAACTGGTAATATTATTTTCAAAGAAGTTTTGTAAAGTAAAGTATCACTTCTGACAAAACCAATTTTTAAAGATCTTTTTAAATGTTTTACAATCAAACATGTAAGTTAGTATACAATTTTGAAGCTTGCAGTTGTAGACAACAACCAAAGATAAAACGGTAAGCTCTACGAGGTCGTGTGGCATTAGAATTTTCTTCTATGTTTGAAAAAAAAAATCGCATTTGACAAAGCCAGTATCTATTTTTTAAATATCCAATTTTGAAATTTTTTACAATTAAATTGGTAGTATCTAATGATAACCACTTTTTTATAATTCAATAATATTGATTTTTGATATACGGTCAATATTATTTTCAAAGAAGTTTTGTAAAGTATTACTTCTCACAAAGCCATTTTATAAATATCTTGTTTTTAATTGTTTTACAATTAAACATGCAACGGGACAGCTAGTATACGAGAACTGTTCGTTTAAATATTCGTTGAAATCGAAGAGAAAATATGAGTAGGCTTTCTGGTACCTGAATTGTCTCCGAGATGGCGTTAAGACTCGTTTTCGAGATACCAAGTGCAAAAATTGTTCGTATTTTGTAAAATCGCGTTTTTGCAGGAAAGATTCCTACGCCGGTAAACTTAAAAAAAAAAAAACAACAAATTTTTATCTAAATATGAAATTCCATCCAAATCGTCATAGCCGTTTCAGAGATCCAAAATAGGTATATATTTATATACAAGAATTGCTTGTTTAAAGATATAAGATAAGTAATTCTGTGCTTGAAAATAACTTTGGAGATGAATTGTTTGAGACACAGATTTTATTTCATTAATTCAAGAAGAAGCAATTCCAACTATCAATGCGTCACCTTCAGTTAAATTGTATCTGTCACAATTAACTGTAGACCTTAAGACTCGAGATAATACACATAACAGGTAGTGTGCAGAAGTGTGAGCTTTTTATTTCTGAGGCAAGATATCACCACTCCAATCAAGTTATTTAAATCTCCATCACATACCTTTTTAAAACTTCTAATCACAGAAACTTTCATTCTGCTCCTCCCTTCCCACAGGTGATGAAAGACCACAGCATTTTCAGCAGTGAAATTAACAAACAACTAGATGACCCATGCAAAAATTACGAGAATAAAGTAAGATTAATAGTGAGGTTGGTGACTTGTAATAGAATGAAAAGTAGAACTGTCTCATCTGTAGCAACTGTTTATTTGTTTAGAGTAATGGGTATGCATCAAAATACTTATAACATATTACGAAACAATGAGGAAAATTTAAAACATACTGTATGTATGACAAACTGTTGCTAATATCAATAGAATAAAACCAACTTGAACAAATACACACAGCATATCCATATCTCTGTTATATGTGTTGCTGCAATCATAAATAGCCTGTAAGAAAATTTTGCGAATAAAATGTTTACACAGAAATTGTATAGCAAAACAAAAAAGTTTCCGTAACGCCGCCTGGTGCTTCACCTTCCGCACATTTAAGGCTGCTATAGGCCGAAATATTGCTCTTCTCTTGTGTTTGTTTTTTGTTCATCGTCCCAGCCGCCTTCATCTGTGGTAAGTGTTGGGTCATATTTCCCTATCCTTCCTTAGTTTTATTGCCTTAAAGCTTTTTCCTGCTCATTGTTATTATATATATATATATATATAGATTGTTTGGATATATATATATATATATATCAGTTTATTGACATATCTGTGAAATTTGCTGCTGCTATCTAGGGACTTGGCTCTGAACTATCTCATACATCCAAACTTCATAGTTATTACTTTTACCCTTTAAGGGGCAAATTCTGAAAAATGTCTTTCTTAATTTACGATTTTACCTAACTGGAGACCTCAATCTTTAAAACAATACGTCATTTATTGATTTCTGCAAGGTATCGAAGGAGATAAATGGCTCGTAATAAAAAAACACATTGTAGAAATAATGTTGATAGTTTTGCCCTTTAAAGTTCGAATTCCAAAAAATCCATTTCATAAAATATGTTGTGACCAAAGCAAACACCTTGTTCATTTATCGATTTCGTTTTGGCATTAAGTGAGATACAAAAATAAGTAAATAGAATACGTTTTAGAAATGATGATATTTTTGCTCTTTTAGGGTCAAATTTGGAAATATTTCTTATTTATAATATGATGTGACCAAAGATGAGACTTCAATCTTTAAATTTATAGCTCATTTCTCAATTTCGGTTAGGTATTATGGGAGGTAAAAGGCTAGTGACAGAAAAACTTTTTTTTATCTGCTAACGTCTCTCTAACAGCGAGGTCTTTTGAGACGGGAAAGGATGGGGGGCAAGGAATGGGAAGGAATTCGGCCATGACCTTTTGAAAGAAGCAACCCGGCATTTGCCTGGAGTGATTTGAGAAACCATGGAAAACCCAAATCTGGATGCCCGGACGGGGATTCGAACCGCAGTCCTCCCGAATGCGAGGCCAGAACGCTAGCCGTTACACCACCACGCTCGCTGACAGAAAAACTAATAGAAATATTAATACATTTGCCCTTTAAGGGTCAAATTCTTAAAAATTTCTTTCTTAAAATATAATATTACCAAATCACACTCTTGAATCTTTAAAACGATATCTCACTCATTGATTTCGGTTAGGTATCAAGGGAGACAATGGCACATGACAGAAAAATGCGTTGTAGAAAAATTAATACTTTTTTCCTTTAAGGGTCGACTTCCAAAAAATTCCTTTCTTAAAGTATGATGTGACCAGATTGAAGACCTTAGTCTTTAAAATGATACCCTGTTTATCGATTTTGTTTAAGTATCAAGGGAGATAAATGGTTTGCGGGAGGAAAAAACACATTTAAAAAAATAAAAATTTTTCCCCTTTAATGGTCGAATTCTGAAAAATTCATGTCTTAAGATATGATGTGACCAAAGTGGAGACCATAAGCTTTAAAATGATACCTCATTCATAAATTTCGGTTAAGTATGAAGGGAGATAATGGCTTGTGACAGCAACAAACAAACAAAAATGTATGGAAACAACATATGATTTGTCTGTGAAATCCTTATCCGAAGTTTATCCAACAAAATGATGTAGCACTGGGTTCCAAAAAAAAGTATTTTTCAATAACACTGACATGTTTTGATTTACACTAAATTTCATAACAGCTAAATGAACAGCGATACATAGGATACCAAATATATGAAAAAATATTAATTGTGATTTTTGTAAAGGACATGCCTTCACAATCCTACACAATTCATATATATTATTTCTATAAGGTGTTTTTCTGTCACAAGCAAATATCTCCCATGATAACTAACCGACATATATGAATGAGGTATCATTTTAAAGATTACGGTCTCCAATTTAATCACATCATATTTTAGGAAAGGAATTTTTCAGAATTCAACCCTTAAAGGGAAAAATGTGGATTTTTGTATGATGAATCATTTATCTTCCTGTATTCCTAACCCAAATCGTATCAATTGCTATTGCTGTACATCCCATTCAGGGATATCTGGCCAACCTACTATAACTACTATGCAATTCAAATTGTATTGCCAGGTCAACCCTACAGACATATTCACCTGGAGTAATCTTGTTGAATTAAGGAAAATTGGGTCAGATACAGTGATAAAGCAAAATTTTATTTATTTGTTTCAGTCAGTGCATTCCTCTAGCCAAGATAGCCAAAATCAAAACCACCACAGATTACACTGAAAATCCAATATCTAGTATTTTATTATCTTGAACAGTCCACAACATAAAATTGTAAAATAAAAGCTCTCAAAGCCAGCAACTGATTGCCAATTCACATAAATTTAACAGCCTGAAACAACTTTCACTTACTTCAGTAATACAGATTTTGCACTCAGATTAAATTTAGTTTTATGATTTTGTGCATAAAAGTGTTTTCAATTTGAATGAAAACAGAGAGAAAGCACAACAACATTGTTATATGTTATTGATACTTCAAACTGCCAAATAAATATATTTGCTACCATTTCAGGTCAATATTTAATCATGGAAACATCTATTTATACAGAGATTTGGAAAAAGAAGCAGAAGAAATTTATTCAAATCTTTTTTTTTTTTTTTTTTAATTATTATTGTCTGACTTTTATTATTTCTTTGAAAACAGACATGCAGTTTATACTTACTTGAGAAGTATGCAAATGGTTACTCTTCAGAGCATAATAATAATAATTTGTTATATTTAAACTTTACACTGGCATGATGCTGATTAGGGATGTTTAAAACATGTTATATTATTCCAGAATTTAAAATTGCCTCTAATGTAAGAGCTAATATGCCTACAAGTGGAGACTTCTGTCTTTCAAAAGCAACTAAAAGCTTTTAACAAGGTAGGAATAATATATCTGCTTCCAATCCCATTCTTTTATGTTCATTAAGTATTTCTGATTAAACATTACTATTAAAGAAACTAAGTTTTCAATTAATAGTGGTGAAGTTCTTACTACTGTGAGAGACGCCCAAGTTAAAACTGAATCACACGAACCTGATCAAAATTGTTTTCCCTTATTGAGAAAGTTTGATGAGTATTAGAAGAATGGCTTGAACGACTACTGCGAGAAGAGCAGGATGTGCTTCCAGAATCAGAATCAGAATCACTCCAGCCACAAGAATCACTATCAGAACCCTGAAAAACAAAGATTAGAATGGTAAACAAACAATGAAACTAGTAGGTAGTTTTAACTGCTGTGATTTTATATAAATATTGAGTATACAGCTTCATTCTTAAACCTTAAACCTTAAAATATCAAAACAGCTCGAGTACAATCCACTACCACTAAGTTTAAAACATTTTTAACAGTATTTTCCACATTCTGATGCTTTCTCAGCATGTTTTATATATTGCACTACAGAAAGCAACTGTTAAAGCTGTCTTTAAACTATTTAACCTACCTGTTATATTGCTACTGCCTAAAATGATTCTACCATCTCAACTGATAAAGTCTCTATGCATTTCAATACAAATTAGAGATTAAGAATCTTCTCTCAACATTACTGAACATTTAAGTAGGGAATCAGGAATGCTGTGAACCACTAATTACAACAGTTACTAATTATCAATGTAAGCTTAATAGTAATTGTTTGTTGCAACTAACTAGTCATTGAAAACTGCACACAAAAAGAAAATTACAGTTGCTCTTGAATAACATATCTTCAAAATAAATTTTAAAAAGGTAATTAGATAACTAAGGGAATTGACACCGGAGCGTGTTCCTTCGGAATTAAATTAAATCAATGTCCTGGCCTATCACTAGTACAATAGTGTTCTATTTTACCTAAGAGAATCTTATGATTGACTGCTTAGCTGGATCATAGATAAAATTCCCAGAGCTTCAAATTTCTTTCCATAACCTCAACACTGTAGTGGTTGTGACACTGTTCGTTCATCATCTTTCAACTTTGCTGCAGGAGATATTCCTTGTTATTACTTATTTTGCAGCAATCTGATGAGTGAGGCTTCTTATCTATATTTTTTTTTTCAGAATTTTACCTACTTTGTTTTAGTGATTGTTACTGAAAAATATCTGAGAGACCTTTCTTTTTCTTCTTTAGACCTGATTTAAGAGTGTAGATCCACTGCCTCATATAAATGCTCAAACCTTTCATTATTTTCCCAGCAATAGGAAAAACAAGTTCTTTAAGTCACTGATAATTTATTATAGTTATCATCTCGTGACGTATTATGTTAACAGTATGTCTCAAATTTTTATTCCATTCTAAAGTGATGATTATAGTGACCTACAAACTATTGTTTCAACACAAAAATGGCATTGTGGAACATAAGGACTATTTAGTACACTGCAACTATTAGTATACTAATTTTAAGCTAATGGGTTTTCGATCCACCACTCATTATTATTAGTATTATCATTGAACTAGTTACAATTTTTTAAAAATTTATTTATCTAATTTCTTTTTTTGTTGTGGTTTTAGGGCGCGTCGACATCGAGGTCATTAGCGCCCTTTTTGTTTTGTTTTGACATTCCATACCCTTTTGTTATATCACTAATGCTATTACCATCTGCAATATACATATTTAGATATGACATCTCAGTCTCTCCAGACATATCAATAATGCACTCAGTCATGTATTAAACTTTGGTGTGTGCACATCTCCCAAACCATGACTTATTTCCTACAGCATGAATAAGGTGTAAAACCGAAATATTGTGTATTTTAGTGTTCGTCACAGCCTTCAACTTTGGTGAGTAATGAGTCATTTTCCCTTTCCTTTTAATTTATATAATCTGTAGTTGGTAATATCATTGGTGGATTAATAAATTATTCCACATATCTGAAATTATTCTCACATGGGATCAAAGCAAAGATATTAAATCTCACATCATATACCAGCTAACTTGTCGCCATTGCACGAGTTCTTACATAGGCCAGACTACACAACAACTCTCAACCAGAATGAATGGCCACAGACAAACAGTTCATACCCGCAATTTATATCTTCCCATACCAGAACAGGCCAACTACCACAACTCCAACAACTTCAATGACTGTTTCACTGTGAGAGCAATCAGAGTTTTCCCCGAAACTACCGCCGCCTCAGAACTTCGCAGATGGGAACTTGCTTAAAAAAACATCCTAGATACCAGACACCCGCCCAGCCTCAACCACAGATAAAATTCCTTTCTTTGACGCATCTCTCATTATTAGTAGGATTAGTAGTAGCATTATTGTCATTTAACTAAATACCTTTTTTTATTTTTCAAAATTTATCCGTCCATATTTATTTCCCCCCTTCTTTTTTCCTAGTATTAGTTGTACCACCATCTGCGATTTACATATTTATATACAACATCTCAGTCCCACCGCCATATTGATAATGCACCTAGTCATGTAGCAACCGTCGGCGTGTGCACACATCCCGAGCCTCATGTCTCATTTTCTCCGTCATGAATAAGGTTTAATAACCGAAATATTGAGTTTATTTGTGTGTTCGTAATATATGTTCTTCTCTCGTCGCTGCCTTCGACTTTGGTGAGTGATGAGTCATTTTCCCTTTCCTTGCAATTATATTTCTCAAAGCAGTTTCCTTTTTCCTTAGTTTAAATAAATAAAATTTAAGAGTGTTGTAGGTCTGTATTGGGAACCATCTTATCAGATTCAAATTAATGCTGCTGAGAAGCAATAAGGAATTCCAACAACAATTATAGTTTTTATTTACTTCAGTTTAGAGAAAATTTTAATGAATTTGTCAAAAATCTTTGCACAACCTTCTTCTTTGACATAAACAAAGCCCTTGAATCTAGAAATAGATACGAGGGGAAAGACACTGCAAAAACAATCAATACCAGGAAATAATTAATCATGTGAAAACAGCAGCCACAATGATGAAGAACTTTAGAACAGAAACAAATTTATTTAAAACAGGGTGAAAGTCTATGTCCACTTCTCTTCACTGTAGCAATGAACTAGATCTGGCTAAATGGGTATGAAAAAATGAAATTAAACAATATCAGAACTTGGTCGCAGACGAAAAAGAATAGTTTCTCTTTTTTCAATTAGGAGAGACAGATCAATATTATGCAGAAAGAAAGAAGAAAGGTTAAAAATGAAAAAGTATCTGCTGATACACAACTTCAATGAGGTCCACAATGCATGTTACTTTTCACAGACTTCAGAAAGTCTGTCCACATGTAATTAAAGTATAAATAATCCATATACTGGATACCGGTCTCACCTATGGTTTTGTGACATGCAACCTGAGAAAGAAATTACATTACAGGATTCAGGTAGCTGAGAAAAGATCATTTTGAAATGTAAAATGAATAACAAGGAAGCTTATTGCAAGGACTTGGAAAGACAGATCATACAGAAAAATCGAAGAAATATAACTGTAACATAGGCAAAGATGCAAGATCAGAAATAACTTGCACAAACCACAAACATCTCTGTCATTAGTACTAAGAGGAGTTAATTATTCTGGTATACATCTGTTTAATAAACTTCCCAAGGGTATAAAACAATTTGCAGAAAATAAAGATATATTTAAAGAAAAACTGAGAGATTATCTTATTGGCAACTCCTTCTACTCCATTCAAGAATTTGAACAAAACAATTAATTGTATTCAATATGATTTT
Organism: Vandiemenella viatica; assembly: GCA_031002005.1. Taxonomy (NCBI): domain Eukaryota; kingdom Metazoa; phylum Arthropoda; class Insecta; order Orthoptera; family Morabidae; genus Vandiemenella; species Vandiemenella viatica. The sequence goes on along the minus strand of JARYHS010012519.1, from coordinate 171,849,734 downwards.
TGCAAATCACAGTTGTAAAAATTTATATTTATTTTATTGTCTTTATTTTTTTCTTTGTAACATATAATTGTTTTTTACTATGATTATGACTCATATTGTATGTATGTATATTAACCATGACATGTTTCACATCCCAGAGGTGCTCCCTCAGCAGGGATCCATGAAACAAGATTGATAAATAAATAAATAAAAATAAAATATAAGAATTGAACAGAATTGAGTCACAAAAAACTGCGAGAATAGGTATTGACAACGGGGCTAATTTTCTATCAGGTAGATAAAATGAATTAGGTACCATCATTAGAAAAGTACATCAGGTTTAAAATCAATGGTTGTTTGAAGGATTAGTTAAGAAACTGTATGAGGCAGTGCTGCAAATATTTTGGTTCGTAATTTACTATACCTACTGTATAAACTGTCAATGATTATTGTTTTCATATCGTAAAGACTTACATCAGAGTCACTTCCAGAGCTGTTAACAGATTCCGAATCTCCTGACTCTCCATCATCATCATCCCCTGATTCATCACTGTCAGTATCATCATCTCCATCTGATTCTTCACTATCACTTGCAGCTGCATCCTCTTCTTCATCATCCTCGGGTTCCTTTACTTCATCCTTTTTACCTCTATCCACCTTTGCCTGTGACCATGCCATACCACTGCCCATTATGGGTTTGGAAGCTGCCAAGGGAGTAGCTGGAGATCCCTGCAGCAAATAAACCATACTTAATAAAATCATATTCAGAATATCATCTCTCTTGCAACTTTTAATCATTACTGGGTTATTAACATGTATTTGAAAAGCACCACACACAAAAAGGACACTCTCTACATAATGCTTATCTGTGTAAAACTGTTTCTCAATCAATCTTTCACATGAAAAAGGTTTTTTTTTAAAATATTTATTTCAGCTATAGTATGTGACAAGATTACACATTGTCCATTTGAGTTAACATTTACAAACCAATTACCTACTCATTTCCTGGTTTATCAAGTTCTCATCCAGATACTGAAGAGTTGAATGAATAAGTGGAAGCTGAAGTTTGAATACAAATATATTGCCTAGCCAACTGTATCATAACATAGGAAGCCCATATCCACGACTATACAATCCACAAGATACCGCAAAAACAAGTTACAGAAGTCACATTTAATTTGCAATGTAATCAGTTCCACCTACCACCTACACTTCTCAACTTCCTCACATCTGGAAGAATTAAATCATTCCACTGCCAGACATCAACTGCCATCAATTACTTCATTATTTCACTGCAATGTACTTTTCTCTCTCATTAATCATATAAAACTGCTTCTGTTAAAAAACAAATCTCTTTCTAACCTACCTATCAATGTTATTCAGCGTTTTTCGCACCACTTGTTGTAAGTTAGTTATGTTTGTAACAAAAATTCATTTGTCAATTTTGTGAGGCCTCTTTATTTTATATGCACTGTTGTCTCTCACAGTTAGTCTGTGGTGAGCGACAAGTTTATTATCCTTGTCCTTCCTTACTAACAATTACGTACTGTGGAAAAAATGAAAATGTATCTTATCAGCAAAGCTATCAACCACAACAGAGCATGAGAACCCAAAATATACTTGTACACCAAAATCCAGGTAATGGTAATTTCCAGAGCAGTATCTCCGTCGGCACAAGATGGACATAAACATCGTCAAATTCGTATATGCTTTAATATAGGAGGATTTAAATGAAATGTTACATTTTTCCAATGTCAATGAGAAGGGTATCAGCAGTGGCCTTCATGAAGGAACAATACTGATACTCGTTTAAAGTAATTTCAGTAAACCATGCAAAACTGAAATCCTAATGCCTGACTAGAGATAAAATCTGTAACCTCCCCAAAACCAGTATCAAAAGAAGGAAAGATTTCTTAACAACACTGAACTGAAAATTAGTAAAAACATTCATGAATGGACCCTGAGCACGAGTACACTGATATTATCAACACACTTCCAATATCTATATACATTCGTGATTCACCATTTAATGAATGATGATTTCACACTCTATTCTAAAGATAAATTTTCAAATCAATCATCAGCCGTGACTGTTGGGAAAATAAATATCCCCTCCCCTACTTTGTTCCTGTTTTTTTTTTTTTTTTACTTATGGCTTTACACCTTATCGACGTTAACGTCTTTAGATGGGATTGGGGGGAAGGAATTCAGCCGTGGCCTATCTGAAGGAGTGATTTGGGGAAACCATGGAAAACCAAAATCTGGATGCCTGGACAGTGATTCGAATCTGCATCCTCTCGAATGTGAGGCCAGTGCATTACTGCTCACCCACCACATTTCGTTCCATTGAGTTTAACATGGTACCTATGGATAAGGTCAATTGGTAAACTCTATGTGAATGAGTTGCCTATGAATAGGATTATGTTTTTTTTATGGTTTTATGCTTTGTTGACGTCAATGTTTCTAATAAGCAAGAAAGGATCAGGGGCTGAAATAGGAAGAAATTCAGTCATGGTCTTCTGAAGGAACCATTCTGGCATTCACCTTGAGTCTTTTGGGGAAACCAAGGAAAACTAATCTGGATTGCCGGAAGGGAATTTGAACCCACAACAAACTGAATGTGATTTCAAAGTGTTACCGCTTACCCATCATGTTCTATAAGTGAATCCCATATGTCCACAAGATTTATAAAAATCCATTTGTAAAAAATGGATTTTTAGGAAGACATTTGGCATTAACCCTATATTTAATTAACTGGTTGTGAATAACTGAGTGCTAACCTCATAACAGGCATAAGCTGATACGCAATGTGTACCTGCCCAAGTCTCACGCGCTATCCCCAAATCATCATGTATAGTGTTACCTCGTCAATCACACAGACAAAAACTTGTCAATTTGTTTTACTACTTTCCTGTATTATGTATAAAAAAGGAACCAAGCTAAATAGAACCATTACCAATCTTTCAAATTTTCATTCTGCTTTTGAGAAAATCTTAATGCTTTGAAAAATTTCTAGCTTTTGGCAGTGGAGACATAAGGATATAAAAACATAAAACTTGCATATGAAATGTAGTACATTAATACGATAACAGATTGCTCTGTTAACTATATCTCAAGAATTTTCAATCTATATCATTATTCCAAAATCAACAAATTCCATTTAGTAAATGTAATATATACTATACTTAATTTTATTCTAATTATTATAACCAACCTTGATAGCATCCATATCAACAGTAGATGGAAGGTCGTCAGGCTCTGAATCGTCTTCTGCAGGTCGATGTATGACAGCACTCCAAGCAGAACTTGTCAGGAGTGGCAAAGCATCACTAGGTACAGCAGCATACTTCAATATGGAACAAAGTAAATTACTTTCAGCAGGATATCATGAGCAATGTCATCACTATGATTGTTTTGTCAAAATACAAAGAATCATACCATGTTGAATCAACCAATGTTCTGGACCTCATCATCTTAGAAATTATATAATATATATATTTGTGGTAGAACTAGTTAAAGTTAACAAATTTCAGGTTATATGGGCTTAATTTACTTTAACAGTCCCACAAAGTCCATCACATGCACCTTTACCATGTGAAGTAGCGAAGAACTAACACTCCGCCCAAACTTGCAAAATCTATTTGTTGGAGGCATAGGTTGTGGAAATTTTTCCTATTCTTACACTGTGACATCAGAAAAGTGGATGACTTTTTTAAGGATAAAAGACCCTATTAAAATTCAAATTAGGTTTCTACAGAAAATGTAAAAAAAGATGACTGAATTGTGTTTCACACAGTTATTAGACATTGTTGATGTTTAATTTCATCCTCCCATCTAAAACTTAACTTAGTCCACAACCCGAAGGTTGGTTGGATCCTCCCGAAGGAGGCATACTAAGCCATTGTGTCAGAGGTAGGACAGCCAGTTCCTTTCCTCTGGGACCAACAGTTTAACGTGTAATCCGAACCACGGAGCGTCCTGGCATAGCTCATATGATCAAACACAACTTTCAAAATACCTGCGCCTGCCGGGATTCAAATCCGGGACTGGAGCAGCGAATGTTTTGAAAGCAAGCGCCTTAACCACTGAGCTACCAGAATGCTCTTCCTCCCACCTATATTATACAGTAAAATGGTGCAGTGCTACTTGGCTAGTGATCCAGTGATAATACTGGACTCCAACTGCAACATAAATCAATATTTTTCTAAAAATCTTAGAAAAACCAATACAAAGAGTTAGTTTAAACTATTGTAGAATATTCTCTTATATTGGCCGAAACTAAATATTTTTGCACTTGAACTTTTGAACCGACCTAAGTGTCACAAAGTCTTATTTTATGGCATTAACAACCAAAGAAGAGCCACCTGATTCGTGACAGGTATATATAGTTGGAGGGAAAGCGTATGTGTGATGTTAAAGGAGTTAGGTTGGAAAACGTGGAACACCAAAGGCATTGCTCTCGACAGAAGCTAATTGAAAAATTCATGACTGATGTATTTCGGAATGACAGCAAACAAATATTGCTAGCAGCAACATTCATACCTCGGAAAGACTGCAAAAATAAGATAAGAGAAATCAGGGTGAGAACTGATTCATTTCTGTACTCATTCTTTCCACGAGCAATTAGGGAATGGAATAGAAAGGATTTACCGGGCGAGTAAATTTAAAATCCAAAAGGAGTAGCTTTCGATAAAGCACTCCAGCCATCCTGATCTGGGTTTTCCTGGATCACTCCAGGCGAATGCCAGGATGGTTCCTCACAATAGCCCATGGGCGCCTCCTGCCATATCCCGTATATCCCTTCCAAACAATTACCATTTGGAATAGGTGCAATGCACCCTCCGCCACACACGTTTAATGAATCAGGGAGTAATAATGATAACTTTGCAACCAACTGTGTAGGACTCTCAATCAATGTTCAGACTTCGGTTTTGGAGTGACAAAATACCCTTTTAACTCGTCATTTACTTTTTTTACAAAATGGGTCACGTAGTTGTTAAATCTAGAATTATCTTCTTTTTTTGGTAACTCCAGCTATACCACAAAAGTGATAAACTTGTTCTTTACTCACACCTATTTGAAGTTTGAGAATTATTACTATATCTCATATGCATGTTTCAATTGCACTAACAACAAATACAACAGCTATAGTGTGACATCGAGGGAGTCTGTCTATTCCATTATGCCTCAATTAGCAGTTTGGAGAGAAGACAGAGCACCCACTAAATATCTGTTGGGACAATTTTCTATGATCTGCTCAACTATCTGATCCATAATAGGGGTTGTCCTTCAAGCCATTGCACAGCAGACTGTGGGCTGTACTCAAGTAATTTAATTGGTCTTCAAAATCACAGTCTTTTATGACATTACCAATGTGCGCAAGGAACTCTGAGGAGAGATTATTGTATCCCACCACTTTTCCACATTTCGTGAACATTAGCACTTTATCCAGTTCTTCTGCATTAAAAGCCCAAGAAGTATCAGAAATGAGTGGCCAGGTAACCCAGTGGTTAAGGCACTTGCTTTTAAAAGTGGCATTTATTCACATACTGTATGCCAGCATGTTCCGTGATTCTAAGTCCATGTTAAACTATAGGTCCCAGAGGAAAAGAACTGGATGGCTTACCTCTTAAAAAATGTCTGTCTTCCTCTTTTGCAAGGATCAACCAACATTGAGGTTGTGGACTAAGTTAGTTTTTTTAAGTTTGAGAAAACTAGTGCTACAACTGGGGTAACTTTTGTGACTCTACAAACTTTTCTTCTTCTAATACATTATATAAGTCACTGACATCCTGTTATGAAATCTAGCATAAAAATAGTAAAAGATGTCTTTAAAACATACTTTTTTCACAAAATAAAAATGGGTGCATATTAGATTATCAAAACTTTATTTTTAGATTTTTTACAAATTAAAACAAAATTATATTACGTAGTTATGTTTCATATAATATTAAAGCTCATTTAAAGCAGTAGAGAACTACACCAGTTTCAAAGATCGAGTTCAAACAACTTTTGGGCTGATCTGTGTAAAGATGCCAAGGCAGCATCAAACTTGAAAGATTTTTCATTTTTTGAAAGTTGACTGTTCAAAAACTAACAACCAAAAAATGTTTAAGCTTTGGAATTTATGTCCTCTTCATTGGTGCAAAAAATAAACAAAGATTAAAATATGAATCACAAAGATTCAAAAATATTTTGATATGTGATGTGCGTGGAGACTTTCCCGGCGTACTGAAGCAATGTACATTGTGTCAAAAATATTTTGTTTTTGGTAGATTTGACCTGAAATGATCCAATTCAAAAAAATAAACAATTAATTTTATACATTTCTTTTTTACTTATGGCTTTACGCCTCATCAACATCAAGGTTATTAGAGGCAGGTGGGACTGGGGACAAGGAATGGAAATGAATTCGGCCATGCCCGGATGGGGATTAGAACCGGCATCCTCCTGAATGCAAGGCCAGAGCGTTAAATGCTCACCCACCACACTTGGTCAAATTTTATACAAAGTAGCCCAAGAATGTAAAATTGCTGCAGTTCTTTTTAAAAATGTACTTAATTTTTCACCCCCCCCCCCCCCCCCCACACACACACACTAAATAAATACAAACCGTGAAAATAAGAAAGGAAGATCAAACAATTTGTTTTCACATGCAATATTAACATATGCAGTCTGCATATTCCAAACTATTGACCCACCTTCTTAACGTCATTGTTAGAGGTCTGGTTTACTATATTTTCTCCTCCTGGTCTCCCCTCAAACTGTGTATCTGGATAAACTGAGGAAGTCTTTTCAAGTTGGGGCATACTGTACAGTTCCATGCAGATTCAATTATGCTGCAAGGTAGAATCAATTTTAGACAGTAATATTATATAATGTCTGTTTCAAAATATACTGACCTCAAAAACACTTTTACCTTTCATGATGGGAAGTGAAAATTCGCATCAAATTTAAATACAAAATGTTCAATCATAGTAAGTTTTAATTTTTTTTTCATTTACATCATTTCAGTTCATATTTAAATATGGATATCGTTACTGCGTTTGTTACCTGCAATGGGAAAATAACAAAACAATCTTCAAATGCTTAACACAAATATTTCTAATTTACAATATAAAAACCTTGTCTTATAGATCAATAGTATACAATAAACACACATAATTAGTACATTGTAGGCTTTGAGATGGTGATGGCATGATGTGCTCTGCATTACAAAGTTGTGAACTCGCCCAAAACATTGTTTTTTCCAAGTTACACTTGGTTTTTGTTATTATGAATTTGCTTGTAGTGCAAATTAAAACTGTATAATACACAAAATGATAAAGAACAACATGGAGTAAGACTGGTATTGCATCTTTTACTCTCTAATTTGATTATAAGATCATCAAAACTATTCTGTATTTCTGTTCATCTAGCTTTTTGTTGTGCAGGCCTCCTGCTTTTCTATTTGGTATGTGATAGATTTTTAAACTCTATCTTTATGTGGTGTCAATATGGGAAGGAAAGATAACATCAAGCATGTAAAAAAACGATATGGATGGCTGGATAAGGATTTGAACTACAATCCTTCAGAATGCCAGGCCCAAGCATTACCGCTCACCCACTGGGCTTAGTAAATTAGTTTTCAGTTGCTGGAGGTAATATATATAATACACTTTACTGCCACAAACAGGAAACTATGTAGGATCTGAAAATCTAAAGCATTAAAATTACATCTATCAAAATACTTCTCCTTCTCCATTTTACAAGTTTCGTGTAATCCACAAAATGTGGCTACTTGAAATGGTATTAAAACTTTATAGAACCCTATCTCCTGCCAATGTGGCTTAGTGCGTTTAGGTGCCATATGCTGGATTAGAAATTGGGGGGGGGGGGAGATTTACAACAGGGCAGGATCAAGTTGTGGTTCCAATTTTCCACCATCATGATCACCAGCAGAGATGATCCCCAATGTCTACCTCATAAACTTCACTTTACACAAACAACAAATACACTTGGAACACAAAACATAGTTACACATTTCAGACAGATGGTAACACATCTGCTGTCACCATTGAACTAGTAAGCTGGTAGTTTAACAAAAACGCATTGATGAAAAATACAATAGCAGACCCAACTAATTGTTGTAAACTACTCTACAATAGATAATAGAACCCTATCCTGATAAAGCTAAACTAATTTAATTGTTACGGAATGCTTGCTCCGGTAGTAATTTCCCCACACACTTTTATGCCCTTTCCTTTACCCAACTACCTTTTCTCTCTACTAATTTCAGTTTTAAATTCTTTTAGCGTTTTTGGTAAATTATTCATAGTTTCTCATGGTAATTTATTCCAATCCCTGACACCCTTACCTACAAAAGAAAATCCTCCCACACCCTTATGCCTGAAATCAAGTGCCAATTTATGGTCATGGTCTTCTTTTTCCTTCCATACATCTCTCCTAACTCTTCCACACCTCATCATCAATATATATACTTTGTACACTCCCATCATTCTCTACACACTCCTCCTGTCTTCCAGTGAATCCCGTTTGAATTCTTTTATCGTATCATTTACTGATTGTGTTTTCAATAATTTCCAGAGACAAATCTAGAAGCCCTTCTTTGCACAACATCCGACTCCTATATTTGATACCAAAAATGTGGGTCCTGAACCACATTTAACCAACAATCTGAGCAACATTTTGTAACCCAATTCCCTTACTTTTCTAGTACATCCCCTTCTCACTCCTTCCAACAAGTGAAGAATTTTGAAAACCTTTTCCTGACCTATGTGTCCTATCCAGTTGAGTTTGTTATCAATTTCAGGGCTTCAACAAGCAATTCTTTCCCCACCTTATAATCATATTCAATCTTTAGCTTTTAGGAGTGTACCTGTCTCTTCTTCATACCACGTTGACCTACCCAACTAGATATAATGTCCAGATTGGCTGCTCACAGTCTTCTATTTTTGATCCCGTTATATAGCACTATGTTATTTGCAAACAACCTAGCTTCTCATAGCAATCCACCAACACAATAATTTATTACAATGACAAATAGCAATGTTCCCAATATACTACCCTGTAGCACTCCCATTTTCACTTCCACATCTTTTGATACTGCATTTCCTACCCAAGTCTTTTGGTTTCTACCTTTTAAGAATTCTTCTGCCCAATAAATCACTTTTTCATCTACTCCAACTAGATATGGTACAAAAACTAAATATGCAAATAATTTAAAGGTCAATGGAATATGGCACTCAAGCTAAGGTATGAAACTCCCACAAAAAAAAAAAAAAAAAATTGGTATAATATAAATAAAACTGTCAGAATGATATTAAAAGCCTAACTTTGTGTAGCTGGAAAAATGAATGCCAGTAAAATGAGGAGTAATGAAGCTAGGCAATGACTTTCCTTTTGCCTACACACTAGTGTTCATGTTCTTGTTTTTCTTTTTAATTTCAGTTAATTTGTACACATCCATATGTTAAAACTTTTAAAGTGGAAAGCACACTTCACAAAATTACTGAGGCAGATCAGCTAAACATGATTTTTTTATACATATAAATATTTAAAAAAAGTTCTATTTCCATTCACAATGATGCTGAGACTTAAATTCATCAATCCTTTTACATCATTAATATATACATGCAAGCTCAAATTTCAAATTCAGGACACTGGTCTAAAAGTTATCTGCTTTGACCATAGATTATAGTATCAGGTTTTGAGGGGAGCACATAGAGTAGATATGATGTTTTGAAGCCAAACTCGTACTTCATCTTCACTGAAAGATGAAGAAAGAGATCGCCTGCAAAACATCATACCTACTTGATACATTAGAAGCCTGAAAACATTTTATATAGTTTGTTCAAAAAGTCTTCATTCTTTGAAAAATACAAGTAAGTTACTTAAATTTGTCTATAGGGAGTGATGAATGCCATACTTAATGTTTTGTGTTTTTACAATTGCTGGGACATCTGTAATCTGTGACAATTTTTCTATCATTACAGTGTAATGCGTTGAACAACACCTAGACATTTTTGTGAAGACAGATATTTTGCAAAATGCTATCCAATTTCTTAGCTTACAAACACAAAACCAGTATTGTTCCCAGCTTCAACAATAAATAAGGTTATTACATTATATTACTAAGTAAATTCACAAAAAAACCATGATAGATTTATATTTATCATCCATCTATTATGAGATTTTCAATTTCATAGTCTATAGTATAGTCATCTATCATTGTGGTTGGTACCGAGTTAGTCTACAAAATTGAACACCTTCTGCTATACATACCAATAGAACCATTTACTATCATATCTGTGGTGTTGGACAAAGATAATTTAGTAATCATAAATGACAAACAATGCAGTAAACAAAAAAAAAAAAAAAAAAAAAAAAAAAAAAATAGATACGAGATGGATGTCATCAAATTTTTAAACTTTTTTATACTACCATTTCCTTTTTATCTTACTCGCAGAATAAATCTTAGAAAAACAAAATCTTTCGCACTTATCATATCAGCATGTAGTATAAGAAAATAGCCCGATCAGTATCAATGCAATTATTTCAGACAGATTCCAAAATTCTGCAGGCTGCATGGATCCTGCACTTTAAAAGTACTGTATTACATACAGGAAAAACAACGAAAATTAAATTCAATACCTTTCACTGCAAGTAATACCCCAAAACTTGCAAGCAATATATTTGTCAAATTGTTGAATTTGTAGATTAACACACAAGGAAGTGAAACAATAAATTAGGACTACACTGGAGGCTCCACGTCAATACGTTGGAACCTACAAATACTGTCCTATTGGTATGAAATTTGGTACACACATTCCTTAGGCGGTAATATTTGATTTAAAGTGTATAACTCGAATTGTGGGTATATGCATACATGTTATTACGCAAGAAATACAAGTTAATAGCTGTTGACATTTATTCCACGTGATTTTAAGTCTTCAATATTGAATAGGACAATTTTTGTAGGTTCCGACGTATAACTCGAAATGTGGGTATATGCATACATGTTATTACGCAAGAAATACACGTTAATAGCTGTTGACATTTATTCCACATGATTTTAAGTCTTCAATATTGAATAGGACAATTTTTGTAGGTTCCAACGTATTGACTTGTTACCACACTGTAAACAATAAAAATTGCTTTCCGCATGCAAATTGCAGATACGTAATAAGTAGAAAATCATGTAACATTTACAATTTCTCTGTGTGGCATGAAATATTATTTTTCAGTGCTAAGATATGGCAGCCTACCTTACAGGAAAAAACATGATGTCTACCGTAACGAATGTTCGATACAGAGCATTTAAGTTGGTTTAATTTTTTGTTAATAGCAGTTGTGGTTAGGTTGAAATTCAGCCTGGACCAAGAATTAAGAGTAAGAAACACACAGAATAAATATCGAGGTGTAATAAAGTGTGCATCTACCCACATTTTAAAAGATTTTACCTTAATTCCACACATTCCAAGCTAACGTTATACACTTTTAATCAAATATTATCGCCTATGGAATGTGTGTACCAAATTTCAGACTGATAGGAAAATTTTTGTAGGTTCCAACATATTGACTTGTTACCACACTGTAAACAAAACTATTTCATTTTTTTTTTTAAATATTTCGATCATGACTTCACACAGACTGTTCTGGTTCAGTACTATTCCTCAAACTAACACACAGTTGTATTAAAAATATTTTGTGATACACAGTATGTCTTACCACATCTAAAGTTATCCTGACATGTCAGTAAGGGCTCAGAATAACATTACATTAAAGAAGAAGTTCCTAAATTTGCACTTTGCAAAGTACTGACAAGTATTATAGTATTTTGTAGGCATGAAGGATTTTACTTTTATTTTTAACCACATTTATGTTATACATACACAAACAGAAAGTTTCTAGAGCAAGAAAGAGAATTGTTTGTAGTCTTAGGTAATTTTCAGCCATCTGATGCCTCTCAACACTAATTGGTTGAACAGTAATTTTTTCTTTGGTCGTCAGAAAGAAGTAATCAGAATAATATGTTCAATAAATCACACTATTCTCAGCTTCAAAGTGGTCTTCTGCTGTACTTATTATGTATTTCTATGTTATTGTGTTTAAAGGTCAGCATTTTTTTTTATTAAATGTTGCAAGGAACATCAGAATTTTCAAATGGAATTCCAGTCAGAACAACAAATAGCTTCAAGAAAAAGTGGCTCTGGGACATCAGCACTAAACACGCAAGGAATTGTCATATTGGCTTAAAATTTGGTACACAAATTCCTTAGGCTGTAATATTCAAGGCAAAATGCTCATAAAAGCCACCAAATATAGAGCAATAAATTAAATCACTCGAAATGTGGGTAGATTTGCAGGATGTGTCTGTAGATAGCCAACATATCGTATTTCCTGAGCCAGTAATATCCGTGCATACTTTGTATGGCAATGTTCTACAGAGTAAAGTTGTTGATGTAGGACATATCTGGTAATGAGTCTCCAAATGCACTCAAACTTCTTTATTCTACTGCAAATTACCACATCAGTATGATGCACAGTTAGCCTGAACCAGAATGAAGCATATGCACTTTATTACAGCATCACAGATGTTTGTACAAATAACTCTAGCGATCATCTGGCACTGTCGCTTACAGTAAGTTCTCTGTGAGGTACATTTCTTTTTGCTTTAATAAGCAATTTTTTCTAGAAGGGTAGGTACCACCCAATGACAGTGTGTATCGAATTTAAGGCCAATAGGTGAATTCCTTAAGTGTTCACCGTTAATGCCCCATAACACAAACGTTGAAGAGAACTTGAATTGAGACTTATGAGAATTTGTGATTTTCCAATTCTTAAGCCAGTTTCAAGTGTTATGTGAGAATTATTAATTTATTGAAAAACTGATATTTTGAATAACATCATCAATGACTTAAAGCAGATATGCCTTGTTTTTATTTTCGGGACACAAGTCGACAAAGTGATCACAAGAAGCAGTGGAACATACTAACCCAGAGAATGACCCAGACAAGGCGTTGTGCAAGAGGAATGAATTAATTAAATATCATCCTTGCCATTTCTTCCAAAATTAAACTAACGTTTCTCCACCAATGTTAAATTTATAAACATGTCAACAGCAACATTTCACTATAACACCATTAACAGCTGAAAGCTGTAAGTAGTAAACACTTAAACAAGGACAAACAAAAAAACATTCACAGAACTGAAGTGAAGCCGCTGGATAAAAAACTTTTAATGTCATGGCGCTTGGAAACTTTAATAAACGTAAAGCAAATGTTCCAGGCATTAGTTAAAAGTGGATTTTAATAAAGTATTGAAACATATGTCACTTTCTGAAACGAAAGTTGCAACTTGTTTACACCAAACGAAATAAAAACAATCTTCTAGTTCATCATTAACAGCATACTATCATACGTTAACAAAAACAAGATGTAAGTTGTTTACACGAAAATAAATCTTCCAGTACCTTCTCCAGTATCTGCCCATAATTATAATCCACTTCGGACAAGACAGCTATAGATGCTTCTTATTTACATCAACTATCAAAATTGATGGCCATAAACTTCCGGTTATTGCTTTCATTCAATGACGAAATTGATTAATTGGACTCCTGATCCACACACAACACTACAGATGCAATGTTTACCAGCTAAATAAACAATCACACTTAATAAACTTAATTTCTGAGTTCTCAAAAGACTCATAGACACAATGTTTACTCCAAATCCAAGCCAGTCACATCGTAAATACACAAAGCTAAACAAAATGGCGATGAACGATTGAATGCAGGGAGAGGGGAATGAACGGGTTATATCACGATGAGAAGTTGCGCACGAAAACACAGTTTCTTTATGCAGACAGTAACTAAGAACAAACAATACCAATTAAATAACAAAAAACTACGGCATATTTCACGTATCAAATGCCGTCTATGCACCCACAGCAACATTTCACTAACAACTCGCGGGAAAGTTTAGCCAACTGTCTTCTGTCCGCCGCCTTGAATAATTGGTACATTTAACTGGAATAAGCAAATTTTCTCATCGCATATCTGTCACCATTTCGGCAAAAGTTGATTGATCTCTCCCAAAAACACTTCCTATTTAAGATAGGTAAGCTATTCCAGAACCAAAATACTTGTGAAACAGACTACAAGATGACAATACGGATAATACATAATTTCTCACATTATGGTTCTGACAGATTTTCGTAAAAAGGGGACTCAAACATATTTTTCAGTAGCAGTCACAAATTTAATTTACCAATTACCCTATCGGCGTGAAAAGAAAATGATACGCTGTTAAAATAAAGTGGTAAAGAAGGGCCTATAATTTTTTCCCCCTTATTACTATCAAAGTAAGTACATATTTCCTTCAAATAAGATTGATTTCAGGTACAACCAGAAGTGTGAAAAGTAATATTCGGAAAGTAGATGTGTAGGGAAATTATAAACGGTGTATATGATCCATTGACATTATATTTTTAAAAAAGAAATGCCTCGTAAAAATTCGGTGCTACATTATCAACTTGACCAACATTATTTAATCCTAATATTCACATGAATATCCTCTCCTAAACCCATGTTACAAGAACAGGGGATTTCCTCATGCATCAATTGTATAAACATTCTTGGGTGCCCCCCTCTGGGAAGCTCCTCAATTTGTTGCGACATTTCATAGCTAATCTGCGACTTCATGTGCCGGCGAAGCGCCTTTTTTTCCCACTCCCATACCGAGGGTGATTTTCTGGAAGACCTTTTTACATAAAGAAAGATAGCATACATTATAAATTAAGCAGAAACAATGGTACAGAAAGAGGAATGGTACGTGATACATTATAAGGTCTGTGCCTTCCATCTAAGAAGCTAGGAAGCAATGAAACCACTAAAGATAGTGTGGAAGGGGACCTGTTTGGATCACATTAGCCACCCAAAATACTTGGGAGTTAAACTCGATAGGTCTCTCACGTATAAAAATCACTGCAAATAGCTAAAAGGCAAAATAAGTGCCAGAAATAATATACTACGCAAACTTACTGGCTCCACCTGGGGAGCACACCCAGAAGTTTTAAGATCCACAGCTATGACTCTCTGCTTTTCGGCTGCAGAATGTTGCGCACCAGTATGGGAAGCCTCCACTCATTCTAACGAGGAAGACCTGACGCTCAATGAGACTGTCAGGCTGGTAAATTGGTGCATGAGACCAACTCCAACACAAAAAAATATATGCACTGGCAGGCATATCACCACCGGACATAAGACGGAGAGTGGCCACAGAGAAGGAGAAGCTCAAACAAGAGATTGGCCCAAAGCACCAAATGTACAATCAAATCATGGCTCCACCACGCCTCCGCTCACGAAGAAGCTTTTTAACAAGAGGTACGGCACTAGACAAAACTCCAGAAGAAAGAAGACTATCCTTATGGGCGGAGGTGCTTCCCAAATCTTTAAGCTTTAGGGTGCAAGAAGAACTGGCCTCCGGGTGGAACCTGCCGTACTAGAAATGGAAGACTTTGAACAGACATAGAATAGGAGTATCAAAGTGCAGGAGTAATATGAAAAAGTTGGGATACAGGGATGACGACAAGTGTGACTGCGGCTACATTCAGACACCTGAACATCTCCTCGAGTGTAGAGACATGACTTCACGTGTCAAGATGAAGACCTATTCTTAACCAATGATAAAGCGATCCCAACAGCTAGTTTATGGGAAAAAAACAATTTGAAACAGTCCGGACACGGAAAGTAAGCAAGTATACATTATAATTATGCAATTAATAGTAACGATGGCATTTAAACATAAAAATTATATGTCTTAAAACTTGGAAACTGTTATGTGATTGGTAAGAGTTGGACATTTTCAAGTTGCAGAATGGTAGAAGTCGTCTTTTGGGGCCTACATGTTACATGTAGCTGCTCAGGGGCTTAATTTTAAAAGAAGACGAGGTGTGGAGAGTTTAGGGGGTTTTGAGGGTCGTTTTCTGATATGCATATTTTCAGATTCATTTCCGGTTTCAACAATTAATAAATTTGCTGCGACTGAACCGTTACAGAAAAGGATTGTTGATTTAACTTTCATCCGTTCGGTGAAATGTGGCCAGTTAAGTGCGACGTGCACCTTCCCGTTGAGTACGTAACGTGGAGAATTCAAAATAACGGGCAACGCACTGTTTTCGAGTGCCTGCATTTTTTTAAAGTGAAGATCGGCTGACATTAATCTTATTTCTGAACCAAATAGGAATGTTGATTGAAATTTCTCTACCTTACAGGAATACTTATTGAACTATTGCATGGTACAGTACCATATTCGTATTCATGTGTAGTCCGTCTCCTCTTAGAACAGGGTACAGACCAACAAAATTGCCACTACTTTTGCCTTTTGCCTTTTGCCTTTTCCATGTCAACCGTCAATATCTACGCCAGTGATTCTAAGCTTCATATCTGGAGTTTTGTACATTTTTTAGAATATCATGAGATGACAATTATTGCTTATTTTGATGCGCCATAGATTGCCTCATTGTATTCGTATCTTCAAATGGTGCTAATATTTCTTAACTACATATTTGACGTTTCTGTCACTGGCCTACAAAACTGTATCGTCACCGTAAAGTGAGATGTTGCTGAAAAATTGTTTGATATGTCATTTAAGTAGCTATTGTACAATACTGGACCTATTACACAGCCTTGTAGCACGCTGACGTATTCTTTTCTAATTATGCTTACGGGATTTTCGTGTTAAACGAACAATTTTCTGGGTGCTACGTAGAAATTTATTAACAATACATGATAATCTTAAACATCGTATCGGTGAAACTTGTAAATGAGGCTTTAATGCCACGCTCGATCGAAGAGCTTCTCTGTATCAAGAAAAACTGAAATGGACCTAACCCTGCATGCTTTTCCTTGCAGATGTGCTCCACTACCATGGAACATAGGTGTACAGTTTTATGATCCTTCCTGAAATATTATAACATTGTTTACTTACACGAATCTATTGAGTCGATTAAGAACAACCCGCTAAAGTATTTTTGTATGAATTTTTTTAGCAGTGATATTGGCCTATAGATTTTTGGCTTCGTCCTGCCTTTACCAGATTTCTATAGAGCATCTATCTACTTTATCTTTCTGGCCCTAGAAAAGTAGCAATGGCTTAGACATGCATTAATGATTATAGAAAAAATATTGTAGTTAAAGGAGGCAGGTATTTAATTTTTATGGGTGAGAAATTGTCTTAACCGCAGGACTTTCTGAAATGAAGCCTGAAGATCATGGCAACAATCTCGTCTACCGTTGTTTGTTGCATCATATTATACAGATCGCTATCGATGACGCGATCTACCATATTTTATATTTCCTGTTCATGCTCAGGCCCACCGTAAGCGGCGTGCAAGGCGTTCACCACACAGCACGCGGGCGGCACATCAACGGGGGCTACAAAACGAGTGATCGACAGTCGCCTCCCCGCAATAGTTGCCACTCCATTGTAGCCACTACTAAATTTGCAGTGTATTATGTAGCAGGCGACCTTTTTTTTTTAGCTCAACAGCTGCTTCGGGCTGTCGGCGACACCCGGGATGGCAACAATGGGGGCGGCAAATAATGTTCGAAGGGGCGGCAATCTCACAGTTTTTTGACCCGGAACTTTCCTAGCTGTAGGTAGACAGTGGGCGGCATAATCGGGGTTGCACGCGGGCGCTCTAACAGCTAGCGGCGGGCCTGTTCATCCTCTACACATTCGTCATTTTCGATCTCAATACTGGTATGCTCCAAGTCACCTCTTAGTGTTCTCAGTAGTATACAGACATTTCCATCTTCTTGAGTGTTCTGCGTTTTGAAGTGTGACTGACAGAAAAATGGGATTGTGATTCGAATAAGATGACGATGATTTAAGAGCTCACGCACTCCCATCGGGATGTAGGTTGGTGCATACAGCGTTAGCAGTTCAACAATTTTGCAGCTCCCTTCCGTTCCAATGACCATTGGTTTTTGCTAGAACCGGCTATTGGCATTCAAGTCACTACCTAGTAGTACGATGTTATTCCTATATAGCAGAATTGAATCGAATTGTGATGGAACACGTTGTAAGACTTCTTCTTTCTGGTAGCGTGATAATATGATGATGTAGGAAACTGTTCTTACTTACTGTAGACCGAACTTCGTGCTTACTAAAGTTCTTAAATTACTGACATACAGCACTAGAAGCCGGATAATTGAGTTCGTAGTCACCGTCGGTCACCAGACAGGGTCCTAACCAGTCCGATAAAACTAAGAAAAATCTTCAAGTATAGAATGATGAAAATAAGTTCTCCACACATTCATTAAAATAAAGTACACATCGAACCGGTTGGCCACTATCAAAATTTAGATGATAAAGCTATCGAAACTTCGTAATCCGTCGATTGCCAGATTCTTAGATAAAAGGAAAGTTAATAATGCAAATCAGCTCACATTAAATTACTTCCGATGCCACATTTTACTGTTCTAATATCTCAACACACTGTCCAAATCTATGTAGCAATGGTTAAACCAACTCAGTCTTCTTCTTAATTCTTGCTACACCGCACAATTCATATAGCGTCTCACATTACGGGACGCGAGACGTCCGCTACCAAACCTCGATAACGACTAACTTTAAACAATGTATACATGCGCTCATTTCGGCGATACTTGCGGGTCGGCGGAATGCTACTGTTATGTTACAACGTCCTCCAGTGGACATTTTCTCAGTCATCCATTTACCCTTTTTCATTATTGTTTTTTTACTTTACATTGAGTGCAAATTTATCCATTAATCTACTTTTGCCATTTACAGTTTTAAATTCCTCCAGCGTTTTTCGCGGAACCGATATTTACGATTAAATTCAAATGCAAATGTAAGAGGAGTGAGGCCACCACTGCATGGGGAATATTTGCTGTTTCATAATTTCAAGCATTCAAAGATTCATTAAACTTATTACATTTAATTAGTTTAATTAAGACGAAGCAATATACCTATATATGTATATACCATTTTCTTAATTTTATTTCCTAAAATTCTTTGAGTGTAATTTTTTCACCCACCTACCTAAACGAATCTTAAATTATTTCAGTGTTGATAAACTATTCAGCACTTCCCTTAACAATCTGTTCCAATTCTTGAATCCCTTACCCACAAAAGAAAATTTTCCCACTACCTTATTTGTGAAATCGTCTGCAGCTTGTAGTCATAATCATCCTTTCTCTTTCATGCATTACACCAATACTTTTATCAACTTTTTTCAAGTTTCAACAACAGCATAGGCCTTTTAAACACCAAGCACTCTCTTCATCCTCCAATCAATCCATACCCACCTCCTTTATCACATCAGTTAGTACCATGCTAATTTACACAAACAAAATTACCTATCCTTACAACTCCTGTATTTGAAATCCAATTTGCGCGTACCACACTACTCCATTATATACAAGAAATCACTGGCCAAGATTTAGGGACCCAATTCTTTCACTTCTCTGATACATCGCCTCATCATACTCTCCGATAAATACAGGATTCCTAAACCTCTTCCTACCACCTGCACCACTGACTTCATAGTTAAATGTTACACCAAGATATTTACACTCCATATCGTCAACAAGCAATTCCTTCGCCACCCTATAGTCATAGTCTTTTAATTTGTGTATCTAATAACTTGACACTTCTCAGCATTTATCTCCATTCTATGATAACTTACATGCCTAGATATCCTGTTCATATCACCATGCAGATATTCTCAGTGTTCTTCCGTTTTAATCCACATATATGCTATATGGAAACAACCTAACTATTGACTGTATATTATAAACACACTCACTCATTACAATAATTAAGTTTTGCAGTATGTCTTTTTTTTTTTTTTTTTTTTTTTTTGTAAATGACACATCAGTTGTCTATTTTGCAACTTATACAGTGAATTAAAGCAGTCTCAACACATTTCCCCGTGCCTGTGCCATTTCCACTTCAACCTTTTTCGACAATGCATTTCCTATCTTGCTTTCTACCCTTTAAAAATTTCTCTACCTTGCAAACCACTTTTCATATAATCCAATGCCCTTTCCTCGTTTAAAGTCGTTTGATAGCTTACTCTTTCAAATGCATTAGAAATATTTAGTTTTACACTGTCAACTTGGCCTTCATTTCATCAGAAATATCTATTATAAGGCCTTAACCAGAGACAATACAGGGTTACTACAAAAGAATAGTTCATATTCATAACCCGATTTCTTCCAAAGTATTATACTTTCAAATATGATTGGTATATGAAAATGACCACAAAATATCCAAGTTTTATACTAACTCTACAAATGTATTATGCGTGCCCCCGTGTTCACACAACACACGTCCAGGTGGTAGTTCAATTCAATCCACACATTTTGTAGCGTGATCGCGACAATGTTCATCAATGCATCACTGATCCGTTTCTTCAGCTCTTCTATCGTTTTTGGTAGTTGGCGTACGTAAACAATGTCTTTAATGTGTCCCCAAAGGAAGTCACACGGCGTTAAATCCGGGGAACTGGGAGACTTTGCCATCATTTCGGGAGGGACCGAACTGAAATCGTTGCGGATACTGAACTCGTGCTGCCACGCCACCTGGTGTACAATCTTGAACTACGACTGCCACGCCTCCTGGTGTACAAACTTGGATATTGTCATATATCAAGCCTGGAGCAAAGAAAAGAGAGGAGACCACGTAAGGGACCTTCTCCATACAGCGACGTGACGCCGAGTGGAGAACGGTGGGGTAGGAGGTCGCCATATTGGTAGGATCAAGAAACACAAGGAATTTATACAAAACGGAAGAATTTCTTCGTTTTTAATCATCGCATTACTAAAAATGAAATCTTATGGAGTCATATTTATAAATACCCTAATTGATATAGCCTACAAACATTAGAATTTAAGAAAAACATACCAATGTTTTGAACTCACGAAGATGGCGGCTCCGGAGACAGGCTGCTTCACAGTTTAAGCGACACCTGGTCTCCCCTCTATTCGTACCTCCATGATATCAAGTATATTTGTAAGTATAATACCTTTGAAAAAATCGGGTTTTGAAACTGAATGATTCTTTTGTAGTAATCCTGAATGATAGAGACTGTTCACGACCAACATAAACTTTGGCAAAGTAAACTCTACCCGCGACGCTAGCGCTCCAAGAGTTAGTTCATTAAATCGCGCTGTGACGTCACATAAATGCGGGATTTTGAAAGGTTTGTTGAAATTTATACATATATATATATTATTTACTTTGCACTTTGTTTCTTACATTTATGTAATAATTATTCTTACAACGCAGCTGGAGAATTGAAAAAAATGAAGGGAAATTGAAATGTTAAATTCTTCCTTTTTAATTTTTATTAACTCCTTTGAAAAAGAAACAGTTATAATAATAATATAATAAAAATTAACAATTATAAACACAACAATTGTACAGGATATTTGGAGCCTAATATATTAAAATACAATACACACATTACATTTTAGGTCCTATGTTAATAAAACCCATGAAAAGATACAAAATACTAACGATGTATGTATTCTGTCGTTGTATATGAGATCGAATACCAGAGTTAAAAAGTCCTTTTCCTTCTTACATTAAGTAGCACAGTAAGTATCAGTATCGTTTGTTGAATAGCTATATTACTTCTGGAACATAAGGTTCCCTTTTCACGCCCACATCTCAAACTGCATTCAGATTTCCTAAAATGAATGTCTTCAAAACTAGATTTGCTTGTATAAATTACAACAGAACACAATCAATAACTGATATGTAGAATATATTATGAAGGAAATTCTAGTGTCTTTACAACAAACGCAAAGTATTTAAAATTAAATATGTCAAGGCCAATAGAAGTGTATGTGACGAAAATGCGGGCAAATAATTTGAGAGAGGGGAAACAATGTGAAAATGGTTATGTAGAAAAATATGTTTTTGGTAAATCATTTTTACAACAAATACGCCTTAATAAAAAATTTCTTTTCAGAACTACTTTTCTGACTTTTACAAGAACTATTCCAAAATTCCAACCAACAAACAAGGTAAGAACAAAAAAATTTAAATTTCCAACGGAAAGAACCAACCGTTGCAATATTATATTTTGTAGTACTCGAGAACAGGATACCAATGTACCTAAAAACTTATTTCTGAATTTACACATAGCAATAATTTCCTTGGTTAGAAGTAATTGCTCATTATTTTGAGGCGAAAGAGGAACCAAACATTTATAATAATTTAATCTAGAATATTGGCATTCAAATGTAATTAAGTGTCGTGGACTATAGCAAATTCTTTAGCAAACTTCAGTAATCAAAGACATATTTTTTAATGGACCAGCATGTGCCATAAGATGTTTGCTTTTGGAATTCACATAACACACCAACTCTTGAAATGAGCGCATAGAAACTTCTTGTTCACATTCACAACGTTTTGCTGCGGGGATTTTCAAAAACGATACATGTCACAACTATGTCAGGATGGCAATCTAAAAACGAAAGTAAATTGGTGACTTCTTTGTACACAACGATAAAAATAGTCTAATAATATTTAACATGAGCAATAATGTATTATAGCATTCAATACTTACGTGCAAACATATTGCTATCCATGTAAACATAAATTATTTCATGCAGAACACAAGTTGTATGCCAAAACAATATGGCCTTCGATTCTCTGTTTGATAGACAATGTATTTTAATTCAGATCTTAACTTTATCCATAACAAAATGGATTAGTGAAAGTCTGCAACTGTTTTCATTTGTTTACCCTTAATTCAGAGTTAACATTAATGGAAAGAAGAACGTACTACCATCTAGTGGTGGAAAATATAACTGCGATCGAGGTAGATACAGCAACTTTTCCATTAGATCTAAGAAGAAAGAAAGTGGGAATGAATTTTTGGATAAGAGTATGTTCCATCAAACGACATCCACTAATAAGAAAAGTGCAGCTTCGTGTTCATGAGCATTCTTGAAATGTATCTAGGCATCACATAACACCTTCACTTGTAAAATTCTTTCAAACAACAGCTCAGTGGGCCATTTACAATTCAGATGTCAATGACTCCTACAGTGAGCTATACCCTCTAGTTCACATTATCCTTACCACAGACCGATTAGTGAAAAAAGGTTATAGTGAGGAGGAACTGAAATGCCTCACACTCGAGATGGAAGGAATGGCACAAAATTTTTACAGACGGCTCAAAGGAAAAATGAAATGCTTCTGCAGTTGTATTTGTAGACCCTGGTCGCTGCGTTCACGAAGCTTACAGGTTACCAACACAGTTGCGTGGTGTAAAGACAGGCAGTTGGAGTTAACCGTTAAAAAGTGCCAAGTCATGCGTGTAAGTAAAAAGGTGACACCATTTAGTTCTGATTATACAATTAATGGTACTGTCCTTAGAAAGGTAGATTCCACTAAATACCTAGGAGTAACAATTCGTAATAATTTGTCGTGGAATGAACATATCGAGAATGTAATTGGGAAAGCAAATCGTATTCTCCGATTTCTAGGTCGGAATTTAAAACAACGCACTCCGGAAGTTAAATCGATTGCATATAAGTCACTAGTGCGTCCTCATTTAAAATATTGTTGTTCTGTATCGGGTCACCGTCAAAAGGATTTAATGGAGGCATTAGAAAAGGTCCAAAGAAGAGCCACCCTATTCGTGACAGGTATATACAGTTGGAGGGAAAGCGTAAGTACGATGTTGAAGGAGTTGGGTTGGGAAGACCTGGAAACCGAAGGCGTTGCTCTCGACAGAAGTTAACTGAAAAATTCACGACTGACATATTTCGGGATGACAGCAAACAAATATTGCTGCCAGCAACATTCGTATCTCGGAATTACCGTGAAAATAAGATAAGAGAAATCAGGGCCAGAACCGATTCTTTTCTGTATTCATTTTTTCCACGAGCGATTAGGGAATGGAATAGAAATGATTTACCTGGCGACTAAATTTAAAATCTGACAGTAGTTTTCCATAATGCTCTCCGGCTATACTGATCTGGGTGTTCCATGGGTTTCACGGATCACGCCAGGCAAATGCTGGGACGATTCCTCACATAAGCTCATGGGCGTCTCCTACCATATCCCGTAAATCCCTTCCAAACTATTACCCTTTCGGGTAGGTGCAATGCACCCTCCGTCACACACACTTTTAGTGAATAGTAATAATAATAATAGTTTTCGACATTCTCCTCAGTGCTTTATGCCATTCTAAAACGCGCTGGAATACATTCGTTCGACGGCTCAATCAAAATAACTATATTTAATACAGCCATCTGTATAGATTCTAGAAGTGCTCCACAGGCAATCATGGATTTGTCAAAAGGAAGATGCTGGAACTATTTGGTTTATGACATAGTCAGGGAACTTCAGAAGTTATCGGCAGAAGGAATACAAGTGCAGGTCCAGGGGGTACCGAGCCATGTTGGGGTGATGGGAAATGAGGCAACAGACAGAACATCACCTTACTGCTGCAAAAACAGAAAAAGTTTTCGTACCCTGCACAGACTTCAAGGCCATTGTTACCAACATTGTTAAGTCTGAATGGGAGAAGAGATGGCTTGTTGACTGCTAGGGAAAGGGACTTTGGTATCGAGCCATCTGCAGCAACATCGTAAGCAAGCCATGGTATGCTCAACTAGAGCTGGACAGGAAAGTAATTACTCTAATGAAAAGACTTAGGACAAGACACACTTTATTACGTGGCATTCTATAGAGGATAATAATCGCTTTATGCTGAGCTGCAAGCAACATCAATCAGCGAGAAAATAACTGCTACAAGATGGTCTGAATATAACAGACATAACTTCTCTGATGCAATCTCTCTCAGTTCCGAGCAAGAAAGTGGTCAAGATATTTTCCTGTATGTTAAATAGGTAGGTGTAATTTAAAATCAATCAAATGTATTATAAGAGATTATTGGCTGTATTAGCCATTGGCTAAAGCGATAAATAAATAGATTTTTTTTTTAAAATAGTCCAACTCGTCCATATGATATGAATACCCCCTGCCACCAACTGAGAACTATAAAAATATCTTTCCGTTAAGGCATATTTCAGGTTTAAAATCAGAGTCTTCCCTCATAGACATTTCTATATGGTTGCATATCGATACCTCGTAGATAGTAATACTATCCATCCCATTTACGATTGTTTTTCTTTCTTAGTTTCATCATTGTATCATCAAGATGAATTTCAAATTGTTTAGACTTATTTCTATTTGTGTGGACAATCTCCTTCCCTGTTTTTCACCCAACAGTTCCTGAATCTCAGTTCATAATTGTCTGATAAAACCAGTTACTTAATGGAATGAAGTCTTCACGGGTATACCACCGGATTGTGTTGTGAAAATACGATATTTCAAGGACGAGGAACACCATCTTGCTCAGTTGCGATAACGTCCGCGATGGTTTGGGAACTTACGGCTTATGATCTCTATTAAGATTAAAAAATCTGTTACTTTGTTTATTATATTCCTAAAATTGTAATGGTAGAATATTGAAAACTGACAATCAAAGTGACTGGATTCAATTAAAAATAAAACAGTAACTAAAGTAATACTTTTAATGTGCACTTAAGAGATTCCGGAACGTGTGTAATTTGCGCATATGAGGAAACCCTTTCCTTTTTAGATAGTCGGCCTATGGCCCCAGGTCACAGAGTACCTGCTATAGGGACAAGGCAACAAAATAATATTCTGCTAAGTAACTGTACTTAAGTCGGGACCAGGTGTTGTTCACTTTAAAAGACACAAAGCTTGAATGTCAAGTAAAGGAAACAAATGGAGCGTACGACCGAAATAGCGGATAGCGATAAACAGAAGTCCACTGATATTAGATCGCCTACCGAAAGTGCGGGGGTATGAATCTGAAACGGCCTATGGGAACCCACAGAAACTTTTTTAAATTGTTAATGTTAGTGCCTGCTGTTGCGCCTGTCGAATTTGACGCAGCGTAGAGGGGAAGACGACCGAAGCGCCGAGGCTGGGTAGTAGGACAATGAGCGGATTGTGGGCGAAGAACAACTGGCACAGCTATAGTGCACCCCACGGACGATAGCGGCCCATTTTAGGGAGACTATGCGCATGTACGTCATCGCTCTGCCAGTAGCCAATCGAATTCAGTAACAATCCAGAGCCTGTCGTGGTGACTAGAGTATCGAATGCGATGTTTTTGTGAAGTAGACGGTTTTAAATCAGTGAGCATTGCAATTATTCCTATTCTAAACAATGGAAGACAGTCGGTAAGGTTCTGCATAGTCAAAGCAGTGAGCAAATTTTTAAAGTACCTATATAAGCATTTTAAGTGCGAAACAGATGCCAGAACTCAGGAGAGAACTGATGAAGCATGTGATATTAGCCTTAGAAGTGTACAGCGAATAGTTAAACGCGATAACGTCGCATATTCTATGTCATTCCCATTTCTCTCTCTCGCTGGGCGACCCGTCATCTTTTGTGGCGCGCACTGTACCCACCGCACATTCAACTGTTGCGGCGCGTTTTGTCTGACCATCGTTCATAATCGCATGGTAATCATGTATAGTAGAGTTAAACATTAAAGCAATACAACGTGTAGAGAGTGTCTCAAGTGGTATACTCAGCCACTCCAGTACAAAGCAAGTGCCGAGCAGTTGTGCTACAAACAACGACGCCTGACTCCCATTCTCTCGAATGCTTTCCTCCACGGATCGAGCCACTGCAGCGCCACAGATGCCGATAAGTTGATCTTTTCCTCAACGCTGCGTATTGCAACAAGTTTTATTCCACCCTTATATTAAATGCAATATCGCATTGTGAGAGTCTCTTGCTGAGTTATTATTACTATTAATTTTTAATTACGATGGAGCTAATACTCCGGTGGCAATTCCCCCAGTCATCCATTTACCCCTTTATATATATATTTTAAATAATTCTTTTATTATTGGCATATTAAATTCCTCCCCCATTTACCATTATAATTTACAAATTTTAATTCTAAATTCCTTAAGCCTTTTTGGAAAATTATTCACCACTACACTTGGTAATTTTTTCCAATCCCTGATACCCTCACCAAAAAAACAAAATTTTCCCACTCCCTTATGCATGAAATCGAGCGCATTCTTGTGGTCTTGGTCGACATTCCCCTTCCAAGCACTATTCCAAATTCTTTGACCAATATCCCTCCATGCTCCATCACCAAAATATGACCTGTACATTCCCAGCACTCTCTTCACCCTCCTCCTTTCCTCCAATGAGTTCCAACCCAGTTCCCTTATCATATCAGTTACCCTGGGTCCTGCGATAATTTCCACAAACAACACTCTCAAATTTCTAGGTTTGTATATTGATCATAATTTAAATTGGAAAGTATATGTTTCCGACTTACTAAAGCGATTGGGTGCAGCAACATTTACAATCTGTACAATTTCAGCTATAGGTGATCTCCGTATGAGGCAGCTAATTTATTTTGCTTATTTTCACTCCTTATTGTCATATGGAATAATATTCTCGGGCAATTCTACCCATAGAGACAAAGTGTTCAGAGCCCAAAAGCGAGTAATAAGAATTATGTGTGGGGTTAACAATAGAACTTCATGTAGAGAGCTGTTCCAGAAGTTAAGGTTTTTAACATTAGCGTCTGAGTATATATATACATTAATGTCCTTTGTAGGTGACAAATTATACTTTGTTTGAAACAAATAGTAAAATATACAATTATGGCACTAGAAGTAAAAATGATCTTCACAAGGATTACAAGCCATTGTCATTTGTTCAAAAAGGGGTCCAATATTCAGGGATACATATCTTCAACAAGCTCCCAACACATATTAAATGTCTAGCAGATGATAAGAATAAATTCAGGAAAAAATTTAAAGAATTTTTAATTGACAACTCCTTACTCAGTGGAAGAATTTATTTCTTAAGTATCTAATATACTGCCAGTAGCTTGTGTAAATATATTTCACATAATTAATTTACCATGTATGGTATGACTGTACATCTCCTGGTGTATGTATTATTCTGTTATGCAATTGTTTATGGTACAATGTATGCTATGACTGTACATCTTCTGGTATATGTATTATTTTGTTATGGAGTTGTTTAATGTACCATATATGCTATGACTGTACATCTACTGGTGTATGTATTATTTTGTTATGCAACTGTTTATCTGTAAATTGACAACTTTCCACAACCCAGAGAGCTAGTCTCTTATATTGGGATCAATAGAAAATAAATGTATTGAATTGTATTGTATTACTAGCAATAGTGAAACCCGTGACCGTTTTTTGCGTATCGTCAAGGGTGTAGAATAGTTCCAGTTTTTAGGACGAAAGATTATGACAGGTTGACTTGATTTGACCAAACATAAACTTGACCTATGTTTCAGGGTGCATAAAATCTCTTGAGCGAAGAACTCAGAAGCATTAATAGAGGTAGATGTTAAATACGACCAGGGATGATAGTGCAATCGTATAATTGCTTAAATACAAACCTGACTTGTATTTGATCCTTAAAGTTCACTCTGCAAAATTTAAAAATAATCCTGTTTGCTTCGAAAGCATCACGTTGTTTTTTATTTAGACTGGGCAAACACTTATAATGTAATCATTGGTCATAGTATTTGTAACGGCCAAAGAACTCAATACACATTCGATATTATCAAACAGTTGAGCAACTCCGAAGAAATGAATTGCCAGAATAGTCGATTCGGTAACATATTTGGTCTGATGTCCATTTAAAATAATTTAATAACATACGTACAGCGATCATGAACAAAGACCATTAGCGAAAGTGGTCAGTAAAATACCTAAAACGCAAATAGACCGTAGTGCATAAACTTTGCTCAAGCAACAACATTAGTGAAAGTTTCGATTAAATTGAAGTTTATTCTAAGCCGGAATGACAATTGGCATTCGTGGTTACAACACAGACCATGATTAAAGTTACTTTCATTAGCAACATGTTACTGAAAAGCAGATCCACGTTTTTTCAGACGTAAAGTTTACCTATATTTTTTTTTAACTATGAACGCTATGAAAAACAAAATTAATAAATGTATTATGGCAATTAATTTGATAGCAGTTGCTTAGTTGTGGACATTTCTTCTAATGGTGTCTCTGGTCGCTGTTTTACTAGCGAAGATTGACAGTGGTACCGTTCTCCAGCTAATAACTATCATGGTGAGTGAATGAGTGAGCTTATGAAAATGTAGATTGTGATATTTTCAGCATTAACCTTCCCATGTCTACAGCCGTCAGTGTTTGTTTCAGCAGCTTCATATATTTCTATTGCATTTAACAAGTTGAACTGGAATCATATGTTTGGAATTTCTTAAAAGAATTAATTTTGTAATATTGTCGTTAAAGATAGCAGCTAGAATAGCTGACATAGAAACAAGAAAGTTGGTATATTTGCGTGTTTTCACTCCCTGGTCACTTGTGGCATCTTAAATTAAATTGCAATGGAGCGCACGCTCCGGTGGCAATTTCCATAAACATCCATCTTCCCCCTTTTCTGCATCCACCTACATTTGCCCTTTACAAATTTTAACTTTATATTCTTTCAACGTCTTTGGCAAATTACTCATCATTTCTCTTGGTAACTTATTCCAATCCCTAACACCCTTACCTAAAAAAGAGAATCTTCCTACACCCTTGTGCCTGAAATCGAGTTCCAGCTTGTGGTCATGGTCATCGTTTGCCTTCCATGCATTACTTTCAATTCTTACACTAATATATTTCCATGCCTCATCACCAATATACGCCTTGTACACTCCCATGAACACCTTAACCCTCCTGTCTTCCAATGAGTCCCATTCCAGCTCTTTTACCATATCTGTTACTGATTGCGTTCTGCGATAATTTCCAGAAACAAACCTAGCATTCCTTCTTTGCATCTTCTCAAACTCCTATATTTGATACTCAAAGTGTGGGTCCCATACTACACTACCATATTCAAGCAATGGTCTGACGAAAGTTTTGTAACCCCATTCCTTTACTTCTCTCCTACATCTCCTCATCACCCTCACCAAAAAATGCAGAATTTTGAAATCTTTTCCTACTACCCTGTCCAATGTGATATGCTCAGTTAAGCTTGTTATCCAATGTAATGCCAAGATATTTACGTTTCAAGTCTTCAATAAGCATTTCTTTCCCCACCTTATAATCACTGATAAACCTTTAGTTTTTTATTTGTGTATGCTAATAAGCTGACTCGTCTTTGCATTTATCTTCATCCCATGTTTACCAATCCAACTTGATATCCTGTCCAGATCACCCTGCAACTGTTTACAATCCTCAACCGTTTTGATCCGTTTATATAGCATTATGTCATCTGCAAACAATCTAATTTGTGATAGTAAACTGGGGAAACTCTTTACAAGTAGCAGAGGATATTTAAATCATGTAGACGCGCTTTACGAATTATTTGCGAATCAAGCCCATAGACATCGTGCAGAATTTTTTTTTACAAAGCCAGCACAGTACATGTGTTACCGCTAAACCTCGAAAGTCGTTAAAGAACACATTACCTAGCTGATCTGCAGATTAATTTATTTGCTCGGTTAATGTGCACAAGCAAGAGTTTGCAGCATTTTGCCTAGGTAATGTGCACATTAGCGGCTTCAATATCATTAAAGTTTAAAAGTTGGTTTCCCTTATTTCCTTTCCCCATTCCTTCCCCCTCTGCCTCAACATTCAGTTTTCGTCGGCTGCTAGAGCGTAACCATGGAGGAAGGAAAGTACATGGACTTTCCTTCCTCCATGGGAAATATATGGATGAGAAATTACGATAAATCTGTGACGCCGCCTCAAAATTCTCGGCTGATATTGCGCATGCGCAGTAGCGGCAGCGGCCATATTGCGAATCTATGCAAATGCAAATTTCACATTGTATTTGATGCTGTGATTATTTCATTTTCTAATGTGTATAAGTTTTTTATAATGCCATCTTGTGTTGTATAAGGGACAAAGAATTTATCTATTATTGTTAGTAATTTCACGAGAACCATGTTAGTGACAAAACGTGTATCACGATGGAAGCTACTTCCAGATATTCCCAATTAAGTTTACGATGTATGGTAACTAGATAACTATTTTTATTCTGGTCTAGGCCGCATTTCAACCTAACCACAAGTGGTGGTAATAAAACTGAAATACCCATTCTGCATGTGCACCATGTAATTTATTGTGGCTTTGGCAGAATTAATTTTTGGTCCAGGCCGCGTCCCAACCCAATCCCCTGAATTTGGAGACAGTATATCCAGAAAACTAAGCATGATATCGAAAAATTTTATTCTTTATTTCTCTCGTCATGTTACATAAGAATCGATCATTAAATTTGACTTTTGCAAAATTTTTCTTCTGCATTTCAACTCTAGAAATCTCACTTTTGAGACAGTATATCCCGAGAACTAGGCGAGACATCGAAAATTTTTATTCCTTATTTTTTATTTGTCTTATCGAGTTACATAATAATCCATCAGCAGATTGCGGCGTTACGTTTATCCTAGAGTCCCCTTGAGGTTTTTGTACATATACCCCGTGTCTGTAATGGTTAGGTAACATGGCGCCCACGCCTCCCCACTCCTCCTCCGCCCGACGTCACTTCAATGCGTGGTGAAGGTTCCTTGCGTCGTCTCCATTTATTTATTTCCTCCATGGAACTGTGCATAACAAACTCGGTTTTTCGTAAGAGACAACTGTTCACGAAGAAGTACACCTTTCTGTGTCTCAAGGCGAAAAGTGAACATGCGCACTTGCCGACGAGCAGACTTAATTTGTCTACCCGAACTCGATCACATATATAAATTTTTAATGGCCTCTTCTAAAAGGCAAAATAAAATGTTAAATCAATAAATTAAATGCCAAACACGCACAACGCTAAATGCCGTAGCTTTCTTAAACAAAATTAACAATCTACTTAGGTACGCTAAAAATCATATACTTTATCTGGACTAGTCATCTCTGGTGTAATCGGTAAATTTCAGACAATATTATACATATTGCCTCTGGTCGTGAATTCAGAGCGGGAGTGAATGTTTGGATTTGGAAGAAGGAATTTGTTGGATAGTGATATCAGTGTTTCCATGTATGGTGGTTTTAATGGAAAAGGATTTTAGGGATAAATTACAAAGGAAGAACGGCTGAAGCTGTTTACAGATAACCCTTTCAACTTGCTACATCCGATCGTTGTACAAATACTGCAATGTTGTGGAAAACAATAAATCTTTTGAGGTAAATGGATTTTCCCTTGCAAGAATTTAGCTAGAGAGCAGGAGCGTAACATCTTCAGTCTCCGTTATAGGTTGACCGTGGCTGTTAAGGAACTAATGGTTTTCAAATGTGAGAATATTTAACTCCAATGGAACACATGACCTAGTGAATTTGGGATTGCTGGAGATCGCGATTCCGCCACGAGTTGTCATCATAATACTGCGGTGCTCAAACGAAAGACTCCACTAGAAATTCTTTCCGAAGTACATTTAATGGTTTCATGCTGGTCCAGGCCATATTACAACCTAATTTATGCTTGAAAATAATGGTCCAGGATGTATTACAACGGAATTACTGCATTAAAATAATACGTCTTGCGACTGACTACATCATTATTCCAACGATATTACTGAATGATGTTGTAGCGGAATCGCGATCTCCAGTAGACCCGTGAATTTTTCTTTTAACTGTTTCAAAACATTTTGTTTCCCTCGATAATTTATTCGAGTCCTTGACTACTGTTTCTATAAAAGATTTTCCTGTTCTCTGATGCCTGAAATCGAATGCACCTTTGTGTACATGATCATTTCTTCTCTTTGAATCCTGCAAATATCCATCCAGTCCTCAATCAATATATGTCTTCTGCACTACCAGCACCATCTTCACTATGCATTACACTGACTCACAATCCATATCCTTTAACATATCGGTGTTCTATAGTCCACAATCAAAATCTAGTTTCCCCCTCTGCATCTTGTCCTACTCCTGTATGCGATTCGCATGATGTGGGTCTCCACCGAACTTGAGCAATGGTTAGACCAAGCTCTTCATTATCATGTATAATAAATATAGGAGAGAATTTAAGAGTATACAATATTACTGGAACTCGCAGTTAGTATCATATGTCCACCTGAGACATAACCTGCCTTGTGTTTTATGTTGTAATACATAATACCTGTTGCTATCCCAGTTGAGGACATGTGACAAACTAACCACAATCTTCAAACTCAATTGCAGATTGAAAATTAAAATGTGTTCTATGTCAGGTAGGAAGTTAAATTATAATCTCATAAATAACTGCCGCAGAATTTAGAAACCTCTCAATATAATTTCACCAGTTTAGGTTATTAACAAGTACTGGGCACATGCATTCACACTTTTTGTTCGACAGTGAACTTCAGGGATTCTATGATAACTGTTTCCCCCCACTTAGATGATGGATTGTTATGTAACTCGATGAGACAAATAAAATAAGAAGAATAAAATTTTTTGATATCCTCCTTGGTTCTTGTGATATACACTGTCTCAAAATTGAGATGTTTAGGTTGAAACACAGAAGAAAAATTTTGCCAAAGTTAAATTTGATGATGGATTCTTATTTAACATGACGAAATAAATCGAAACCAAAGGATAAATTTTTTTGATATCTCTTAGTTCTAAAGTATGTACTTTCTCAAAACTGAGTTGGTTAGGTTGGGATGCAACTGTGGACCAAAAAAAAAAAATTTCGCAAAAGCCACAATGAACTACATGCTGCACATGCAGACTGGGTGTTTTTTACTACAGCTTGTGGTTAGGTTGACTTGCAGCCTGGACCAGAATAAAAATGTCACCAAAAAGATGAGGAAATATAGCCATAATTGATATTTTTTAGTTGATATCTCGAGAACACATCAAACACTGAACATCTGGTTGTGTTATCGGACATCTGCGGCCGCTTACCAGCGGCCGCCTGCATCTGATCCACCTTCAGGATATCAGTTTATGTTGATATTGTACAGCTTTAAATACACACAAAAATTGACTGTACGTGAACGTGATGTCACTATGACGACACGTTAACAGCGCGAGCGGTATTGCCTGTTAGATAAAACCCGGAACTTCTCCTACACCTAATAATAATATAAAATCTTTGGATGTGATGGAGATTGTGATTCCGCTACAAGGACATTCACAAATGACGTCACAATACTGATGTAGTCATTGTATATTATTTTCAATCGGTAATTTGAATGTAATACACCCAGAACCATTATTTTGAAAAAGAAATAAGGTTTAATTTAATTTAATTGCAATGGAGCACACACTCCAGTGACAATTTCCCTACACACCCAACTTCCCCCTATCCTGCACGCACCTACATTTGCCCTCTACAAATTTTAACTTTAAATTCTTTTAACGTTTTCGGTATGTTATTCATCATTTCTCTTGGTAACTCATTCCAATCCCTGACACCCTTACCTAAAAAAGAAAATCTTCCCACACCCTTATGCCTGAAATCGAGTGCCAGCTTGTGGTCATGGTCATCTTTTCCCTTCCATGAACTACTTTCCATACCTACTGCAATATCATTCCATGCCTCATCGCTAGTATATGCCCTGTACACTCCCATGACCCCCCTCGTCCTCCTCCAGTCTTGCAATGAATCCCATTCCAGCTCCTTTATCATATCTGTCACTGATTGCATTCTGCGATAATTTCCAGAAACAAATCTAGCATCTCTTTTTTGCACCCTATCTAATTCCTGTATTTGATACGAAAAATGTGGATCCCATACTACACTACCATATTCAAGCAATGGACTAACAAAAGTTTTGTAACCCAATTCCTTTACTTCTCTCGTCATCCCCTCATCACTCTCTCCAACAAGTGCAGAATTTTGAAACCTTTTCCTATATTTCCTAGGTTGCAATACAGCGTCGATCCACATGAAACTGCTAAATGTACTTCAGAAAGTATTTCTAGCGTTGTCTTGTGTTTGGCTACTGCAGTATTATGATGCCAATTCCTTTTGGAATCACGATCTCTAGTAATCCAAAAACTTTACTATCTATGTACCTAATAATCTGACTTTTTTTAAAATTTTTTTTTTAAATTATCTCTTTTCTAAGTTCTCCTTATCGGCTAGACATCCTGTTTGGACACCACCCTCACCCAAAAACTATTCATGACCCTCTCCAGTATTTTGTCATTTGCAAATTCCCTACATTACAACTGTAAACTATTAACACAGTAATTTATCAGCACAAGCAGCGATGTCCTCGTACACTAATCTATTGCACTTCTGGAGTTGAGAATTACAGGCCAATCAGTTTGACATCAGTGGTAGGTAAATTAATGGAAAGACTGATATGCAACCACATCAGAACTATATGTGAGGAACGTAAGTGGTTTTCAAGCAGACAACATGGTTTCAGGCAAGGATATTCATGCGAATCTCAGTTGGTGGGATATATACAAGATATTTCAGATGAAATGGACAAGGGAGGCAAAATTGATAGTGTAGCACTAGATCTGTCTAAGGCGTTTGACAGAGTAAGCCATAAAATGGTAGTAAATAAGGTAAAAACCATTGGAGTGGATAAGAAAGTCATTTGCTGGGTAGAAGAATTTTTAAAGGGTAGAAAACAGAAAGTTAGGGTAGGAAATGTAGTATCAAAAGAAGTGGAAGTAAAAATGGGTGTGCCACAGGGTAGTGTATTGGGACCATTGCTATTCATTATTCTAATGAATAATTGTGTTGATTGTTTACTATCTGAAATTAGATTGTTTGCAGATGACATAATGCTGTATAAAAGAATCAAAACGATAGAGGATTGTAAACAGTTGCAGGGTGATCTGGCACAGGATATCTAATTGGGTTGGTAAACATGGAATGAAGATAAATGCAAAGAAGAGTCAGCTTATTAGATACACAAATAAAAAACAAAAGGTTAATTATGAATATAAGGTGGGGAAAGAATTGCTTGCTGAAGACTTGAAATGTAAATATCTTGGAATTACTTTTGATAACAAACTTAACTGGGCAGGACACATAGGACAGGTGGTAGGAAAAGGTTTCAAAGTTCTGCACTTGTTGGAGAGAGTGATGAGGGGATGTACGAGAGAAGTCAAGGAATTGGGTTACAAAACTTTGGTCAGACCATTGCTCGAATATGGTAGTGTAGTATGGGACCCTCATTTTACGTATCAAATACAGGAGTTGGAGAGGGTGCAAAAAAGGGCTGCTAGATTTGTTTCTGGAAATTATCGCAGAATGCAATCAGTGACGGATATGATAAAGGAGCTGGAATGGGATTCATTGCAAGACAGGAGGAGGATGAGGAGGGTAATGGGAGTGTACAGGGCATATACTGGAGATGAGGCATGGAAAGATATTGCAATAGGTATGAAAAGTAGTGCATGGAAGGGAAAAGATGACCATGACCACAAGCTGGCACTCGATTTCAGGCACAAGGGTGTGGGAAGATTCTCTTTTTTAGGTAAGGGTGTCAGGGATTGGAATGAGTTACCAAGAGAAATGATGAATAATTTACCGAAAACTTTGAAAGAATTTAAAGATAAAATTTGTAGAGGGCAAATGTAGGTGGGTGCAGGATAGGGGGAAGATGGGTGTGTAGGGAAATTGCCACCGGAGCCTGTGCTCCATTGCAATTAAATTAAATTAAATTTCCTCTAAATTGTCTCATTCATCAGTTGCTTAATGCCTTCCCCATAAATGTCTCAATATCTACGGTTGCTTTCAAATTTTTAACACACACCATAAAAATTTCTACGCACGTCATTCAATGGCCCCCTCGAGTCACAATATTCTTCAATTTTAGTTGCACCACTTTCTCCGTCTACCCTAAAATGTTACTACAGAAAAGTCACCACAGATTAAGTTGTTATTAAATTAGTCCCTTTGGTCCAGGTCATACAGAATGCCACCTGATCTCTCCAATCTTGTGGAAAGGCATTGTATTTTTCTTGGGGTTCCTGATCATGTGAGTGTTGGGGAAGAGAGCCTGTAACAAGGTCAGAATTGACTTTGATCCTCTCTCAAAGTCAGGCCTTGCACATGGAGGAATGAAGATAGTGGAGGCAGCACAAGGGATCTACACCACACACTGGAGTGAAGCCGGGTAGAGAGAAGTGGGGAGGGGAGGTCACCATATTGGATGGTCGTAGAAACACGGAGAATAGGCACAAATACCTCAGGGGAATCATATGAAAATTCGGCACCGTTATTTGATGATGTATTATTATGTAACTCTACGAGACAAAGAAAAATGAAGAGTAAAATTTTTTGATGTAATGTTTCAAAAGTTAGGTGTTTTGTGTTGAAATTCAAAAGAAAAATTTGCCCAAAGCCAAATTTGATAATAGATTCTCATGTAACACGACAAGACAAATTGAAAGTAGAGAATAAAATTTGTCGACATCTCGCTTAGTTATCAAGATATGCTGGCTCCAAATTGTGTTGATTAGGTTCTGATGTGGACTGGACCAAAAAATAATTTTGCCAACCTACACACTGGACATACAGAGGGGGTGTTTTTTAAAAAAAAAAAAAAAAAAAAAAAAAAAAAAAAAAAAAAAAAAAAAAAAAAAAGGTAAAATGCAGCCTGGAGCAGCATAAAATGCCAACAAAGGCACAAGAAACTATACCTATAACTAATTTTTGATAGTCAATATCTTGAGAACTAAGGGAGATATCAAAAAATTGTACTCTTGATTTTCGATTTGTTTCGTCGAATTACATGAGAATCAAATTACATTGCCACGGTTATGATAGTGCTTCCCACATCACACAAAATTCATTGCGAACTAAATTTCTAGCAACAACAACATTGGCATCATGATTCCTAGCTCATGTAGCATAAATTATGACAGCTAATTTCAACATATTCCTCCAGTATGAACTGCAATTGAACTAACGCACGTGCAATAATAAATTCACTGCATCGCAAAACTTATCTCGTGTGCTTCATACTAGTTGTAATAGTCAATTTATGTAGGCTTACTCAGAAGATGTTGTACCTCATCACGTTTCCTAGTTTGCACAGCACAAATTATCACAATTAATTTCATCGTATACTTTCAGTGTAAACTGAAAGTGGACATGCAGAATACCATATTCACTGTAGCGCAATGAAAACTTGACTCGCTGTATACAATAAGACCAGCCTTTTAGATGCAAAGTAGTAACATATTCTGATTGTCTACACTACACCAACAAACATTTTAGAATGACATCATCCTATTGAGAGCAATGAAAAAATGTATAGCGATAGGCCCTAATGTTGCAGTTACCTATCAAACACCAAGAACAATAATTACAATGTGACTTAATTATGAAATGTTATTGCGGGTTGTTTCCTATCTTGTCTGTTTGTGCAACCATATGCAACACAACTTGGCATTATAAAAAACTTTGGAATATTAGAAAATGAAATATTCACAGCAGCAAATACAGTGCAAACAGCCCATTGTTTTGGGTTTCTATTATGGCCGCCGTGCATGCGCAGTAAGAGAGGAGTGTTTATATGAAGCTTCACAGATTTAGCATTATTTCCCCTCCACTATCTAACCTTCCTCCATGGGCTTGCATTGGCATCAAAGAGAAATATCTTTGATTTTTGGCGGAGGCACTGACTGGAAGTGGAACATCATAAGCTCTGGCTGGTCAGACCAACTGAGGATTATTTCCTTACAGCAGGTGAGAAGGGAGGAGGTTCTTCTCACTCACCTCCACATAGAGCACTGTCCTTTGATACACAGTTTTCTTCTTCACTGGGAGGACCGACTGCAATGTAGTGCTTGTGGTGTACCTTCGATGGTGCACAACATGCTATTGGATTGTGTATCATTTTTAGTTTTAAACATTGGCCTCGGCAAAGATCTGTGGCTTATTTTAAACAGTGACATTGGTAATGTTGTGAAGGTTTTAAAATTTTTGTGTAGGAGTCTGTATTGTCCCAAAAATTTTGGGCAGTCTGGCTTAGTTTTTAATATCAGGGGGGGTACCTTTTACAGCCACCCATCCATGTGCATGATTATTGATTGTTTTAAATATTAGGGTCATATGCTTTTAAATCTGGTTTACAGCCAGCCAGGAATTATGTTGTTTTAATTGTTTCTAAACTTGATGGGTCTTTTTGCGGTCAACCGGCCATTGTAAAGATTTTGGTTGGCCTTTTATAACCCACATTTTAGTATTTTATTTTGTTTTGTTGTCTGCATAACCAATCTCTTTATAGTCAGCCATGCAGACAGTAATTTTGTATATTTTTGAGCCACACTGGCAAACCGGTTGTTGCTAGGATTCCCATGACCTTGCTGTTGATGCACCCTAAAGCCCCAGAAACAACCACAACAACAGTATATTACTTCTACAGTAGTAATCTCATTACTGGGTTTGACATAGCCTCATTATTATTTCTCACCCATCTCAGTTCTACCCTTCTTCCTTTTCACTAACCTTATGAATTTCTTAGGTATTTATGATTTAATTGTTTCAGCTTGATTCCTGATAGTTTCACTATCCTCTGCCTTTTTGCTGCTTGTTTGGTGCAGTTTCCTTATCATTTCTATCAACGTTGAACTTTTCCTAACAATTAAAGTAGAAAATACCATTGGAGAGTCTCGTTACATTCTCTTTTCCTTCCTCATTACATTTTTTCCCTGTGTAATCACTTCTCAACACCCACTGCAATTACCACTTTCCAACAGTGTCATACCTTGCTTCTTGATTTTTCTCATCTAATTTAAGCAGTACAAAGCAAAACAATAATTAATGATTCTTGTGCTGATAACCCTTCAATCTAACTTTGTTACCTCCTAAATTACCTCTTAAATTTAACAGATTTAATTGCAGTGGAGCACACAGTCCGATGTACCTACTTATCCATTTCTTCTTGTCATTATTATTGTTTTTTTATCTCAAGTTCTTTATTTGCGATGTCACCACACGTCTATCTACGTTAGTCATTCATTAATTTTAATTTCTTGAAGTGTTTTTGGTAAACTTTTCAGCATTTCCATTGGTAATTTATTCATATACTGGATTCTCTTACCTAAAAAAAAAAAATCTACTCACTTATGCCTGAAATTGAATGCCTGCTAGTTGTCAGGTCCTATCTTCACTTCCACCTTTGCACCCTCTCACTGCCTTTCTTTCACAGCCAAAATGTGGGTCTCACCGCCATATTCAAGTAGTGGTTTGACAAAAGAAAGTCTTGTTAACCAATTGCATCATATCTACATTCTCTCAAAAAAAGGACTTGAAGCATTTTCCCACCACTTACTGAGAAAACTCTTCCCTTGATTCCTGCCCTTTAATGACTCGTAAGCCAGCTCCTTTATCTTGTCATATTCCATCAGATTGTAATTTTCACAAACAAATCTAGTTGCCCACCTTTGCACCCCTTCTAGTTCCTATATTTCTAGCCCACAATGTGAGTTTTCTACTATCTTCACCATGCACAGCGAGGCCCGGCGGATAATGTGGGTATGATAGGTAAGCAGTATCCACCCAGGAAATTCCGGGTGGATAAAATACCCATCCGACATTTGAGAGCAACTGAGCGTGCATAGAGGAAAGAACTGGCAAAAAAAAAAAAAAAGAGCAGACCAGCTATGTGTAGACTTATACTGTATATAATGACTGCTCATCCATTCATATTCCAGAACTCCAAGATAGAGAATGCAGTCACAGCCATGTGCATCCTAATACCATTAGCCTATTAGTGAGAGATGGAATGGCAATGGCTCCATCCCCAATTTGATATTTTTTTCTACAGTTAGTCAGTCAGGCATGGCCTATTATCTATATCTGTGGTACAAACACATGCACATACCTTTTGGTAGGGTACAATTTTACAAACAATAGGTAAGTTATACATTGAATTCCACATTTCCAAATCCAATTCCACAAACTAAAAAGCCCGCTTTTAATATTTTTTTTGGGGGGAGCAATGCGAAATATAATCTCTTCTTTCGAATGCAAAATAACAGCAGGTTTTGTATAAAAATTCCAATTCTGTCCACTCTTCTCCATGGCGCCAAACATCATCCCGATCTGTTTATTTTTTCCCTGGAATATAGGTCTCCATCAAAATTAAGGACAACATT
This sequence comes from Vandiemenella viatica, assembly GCA_031002005.1. Lineage (NCBI taxonomy): Eukaryota > Metazoa > Arthropoda > Insecta > Orthoptera > Morabidae > Vandiemenella > Vandiemenella viatica. The sequence continues at coordinate 171,808,639 of JARYHS010012519.1, read as the reverse complement.
GTTCCACTATTGTATTCTGTTGCAGTGGACAGAGGAGCAAACAACAATGAAAAACAATATATTTTTTTATGGTTCTAGCTGAAGATGTGACTGAATTGAAATCGTGGCTGCTAAGAGATGCTCACAATTAGCTTCATCATGACTGGCACACTGAAATTGAAATTCTTGTTTTGATGGCTGCCACAGTGCTGTCTGAAATCATGGAAGAAATAAGAGCACCTGATTTTTTTATTTCTGATATTTACAGAACTGAACAAGTGTCCGTTTACCTAAGAATCATTTCTGAAGATTTTATTGCAAATGAATATTTTACTGGGTTATTTTCAACTGCGAACACCATGACAGAAACCGCATTTGATCTGGTCGCTGACATTTTTGCTAAGCACAATTTGCAACTCTCAAAACCCAGAGGCTACAATGGGGCTTCTAATGTTTCTTCAAAAATACGGGTATTACAGTCACTAATACGCAAAGAAGAGCTCTGAACGTTATTTGTGCACTGTAATGCTCATAATCTTAATTTCATAGTGCGAAATGGAATTGTAGTAGTGAGAAAATTCATTGGAACAATAAAACATTTGATAAACTTTGTGCGAGACTCACGGAAATGACTTGGATAGTTTAAAAATCAGCAAATCGGAATAGAGAAAAAACTAATGATGGCTTGCTTTTTATGTAGCCTATTGTCCAACACCGAATTTATAAAGAATACAAGTTTAATATAATTTTTTAAATTACGGTTTTGTACTTGTAAACATATTATTCATTTTTTACAGATGGCTACCAAGAATCAAATCTCAGGAAGAGAAAAATATAAGCAACTAACACAATTTTTATACGATCATTCTGCAGCCAGAGAAATAGAAAGCGCTGTTGCTGTTCAGGCTTCTGGATTTTACTCATATATGGAATTGTTGAAGAATAATGGAAATTTTTTATCGCGTCAAAATTTTGAATGCACACATGATTAGTGTAGTTGCTTGTTGAAATAATAAATATTATTTAACGAGTACACCAATACAACTGTTGATGTTATTTATTTTCGGACCCATTTCGCTTCTCGTCAAGGTATCTTCATGGTACACTTTTTTGTGTAGTAAGTTATCGGTTTTTAACTTTTGTACATAACGGTTTTTGTTTCCATGTAATACTAATCTTACATATATAAATCAGATTACGATTCAATTATGTAACATTACTATTATATGTAAATAAAAGCAGTTCTGTACAAAAGTTAAAAACTGATAAACTATTACACAGAAAATTGTTCCTTGAAGATACCTCGACGATAGTTGAAATGCGTCTGAAAATAAATAACATCAACAGTTGCATTGGCATACTCATTATAATATTATATTTTATTTATGTAGCTCTGTTAAATATTATAGTATAATTTTTAACAGATCTACATAAATTGAATCTGTGTATTGTTGAATCGAATGAGAAGACAGAATCAATCACCGATGTTTTAAACAGTGTTTGAGATTAAAAATTCTAACAAAATTTGTCGGAAAAGTGTCTAGTTAGATACTAACATTGTAATGAATGAACCACAAATCCCACATCAGAGTAAAATTCCCAAGTACCTCTACAAAGATAAGAGTGAAAAACTCAGATTCAAAGCAACTCAAGATTTGTTCCGAAAATCTTATGCTGAAGTCCATGATCAAGTTCTCATGTCATTAAAGAGTCAATTAGACGATTCCACCAACTTCTACAAATCTTAGGAACGATCTGCTTTTGGCAAAGTCCACAAATGTTGAAAGAATTATAAATTTTTAGAACCGTGACTGACCGAGAAAGATTTATGAGTGATAGACATATTTTTGAAAAGCAGACAAAAAATTTAAGAGGGGTTTATAAATTATTTACAGAAGTACAAATGTACTAGAGGAGTCATATCAGAGTTTGTGCGCTCGTCTTGATTCCTGGCTCATCATGTTCAACGAATTTTTTCGGTTTTACGCCGACTCAAGAGTTACTTAAATTGACATTGTTTCAAGATTGACTCAATAATGTGGCAATATTACATTTATATAGTAAACTTACAGATAAACATGATTTGTAAAAATTAATTGATTTCCAAACAATCAAAGTGCAGTACGGTTTTTTGCGATGCACAATTAATACTGAGTAACAATAAATTTAAAAAATCATTTTTTGTATGCAATTAAAATATACTTAATAAATTATATTGGTAACAATGAAAGGAAAGAAAAGCCGCGAGGCAATATTTACATGGAAAAGAAAGGGAAAATACACCCAACACTCACCAAAGTTGAAGGGAGGAGGGCAGCAGCAACACAGCACAACACACAAACAAAGAAAAAACAATATTTCGGGTGAAAATCCCCTTTTTCAAGTTAACCGAGAGGTGTCTGGTCTTGCGCAAGACTTGCGTAGGACGCAGCCACTCCAAAATTATATTATATTATACATTTTTTAAATTCATGTTGTTGTTTATACCCCTATCAATCTGTTTGAATGATCATCACTATTATTATTTTAGGTTAGATAACCAAATAACATTTTTGGGGGACCTCCCCCTCCTCCTCTTTGCCTGCCTACCCACCCAAGATTAACATGAAATGCCAGCCCTGTGCATAGCTAATGGTCTTACCGAGACTTTATTTCCCATTTCCTTCAGCATCCAATAGATGTGGTACCTTGATACCGATATCTCTTAACTTTTGTGCAACATGTGCTGCATAATTAAATTTACTATCAAATATATGCCAGTACATTTACTCTTTACACCTTAAGCAAAAAAAAAATTCTCCATCTTGTAATCATACAAAACTTTTTCTTCTCTATGTGTGTGCCTAGTAAGCTGACTTTTTTTAAATTTGTTTACATTTAATGCTGACCTAACCATTAAATATCCTGCGCTGACCTTTCTGTAGCTGTTTACAATCCTCTCGTTTCAATACTACTATGAAGCATTAAGTCATCTGCAAACATCATCTGACTGTAAAGTCATTCATTAGAATAATCAGCACCAGTGGTCCAAATACACTACCCAACATTACACTTGTTTGAAACTGCATTTTACTCTAACTCACTGAGTTAAACAAAAGGTTTCTTTCACCCGGCATGTAGAGTTTTCATCAACACCAATGGTTTTTACCTTATTTGCTATCATTCTAGGGTTCATACTGTCAAACATCTCAGAGAAATCCAGTGCCTTCATTGGCCACTTCATCTGAAATAACTTGCATACAACCCATTGAAATGTGTCTGAATAACCTGTCTGAGGTTCATGTTTTTTATTTGCAAACCATTCTACTTCCTCAAACGCATTTCTGATGTTGCACATCAAGCTCTCTATCAACTTATCTATCAAAGGCATTAAACTAATTGGGGTCTAATTTTCAAACCTATTTGTCTCCCCCTTATATGAGGTCATACTACTCTGGCATTTTACCAGTATTGATTTGCCACTGCAATGGGTGAATCCAACCATATTTAATACATACACTGGTGGAAAATTAAAGTGCAACACCCAGATGCAGTTGTGATAAATGAATGAAATTTCATCCCAATTATCCCCTTATCAAGAGTGTTAAATGATGAAAAATTGAAAGTTTTACATATGATAGTATGAAAATTAGTGGCCTATTTATTGTGCAAAATTGCTATGTTTTTTTAAGCATTTAATTGGTGAACAGTTTGGTGTAACATTACATTTTCTTGTCCTTGAGTTCTTTTTGCCCAAGTATGCCAAGGCGTAGAGTGACAACCCTCTACACCCAAATGTCTAACTGTGAGAGAGGTTGGAGAATTGGCATTTTTGAAATGGTTGCATCATATCATGAAATCTCCCAAAGGATTGGCCATAGTTTAATGTCAGTGTACATACTTTTTACAAAGTGGATGAAAGAAGGCTCTAATACTCTTAGGGCAGGCAAAGGTCGATAAAGGAGGACAACAGTACATCAAGATCACCAAATTGTGTGCATGGCTGTTGCTGGCAGACAGTTTACTAGGCAAGATCCAAGCAGCAGTGGTTACAGAGAGAGTCAATCCCCCCCCCCCCCCACCTTGGCCGATTGTAAACCAATTGCTCGAAGCTGTGTTACATTCTCTGACCCCTATGCAATGTGTTCCATTAGCCAGATTTCATTGTCAGCATCGTCTAACCTGGTGTAATGCAAAATGAAAATGGACATGTGAATGGCACACATTTGTGTTTAGAGATAGTCTTGATTCTGTTCTGTGGTGTAGTGATAATCAACAACATGTATGCAGGCATAGTGGAGAAACAGCTTACCCTGCTGTGATTTCAGAATGTCACATAGATCCAGCCACTGGTGTCATGGTTTGGGGGCAATCAGTGTAGACAGCAAGACCAAGTTGGTTGTTGAAGGCACAATGACAGCTCACTACTATACTGACGGGGCCATCACAACACAATACAAACCTTACAAGAGTTTACAATCACAATTTGGACCGCTTGGTCCCAAACAGAGCATGTCCGGGCTGCCAGGACTAGATATGTTAGATCACATAGTCATCCAGCACAATCTATGCAACATCTTTGCACTACACATGTGAATCAGCTACATGTGCATTGGGGGATTTTTTAGGCTGAGGGAGGAAGACCCGAAACTGGGATTACAGCCAAATTAAATTAAATTTGACACTATATGTTAGGAGTAGCAGCCATTAGTAAACACCTGTCGTGTAACAAAATAGATATGGTTTGTGAAATGCTATGGGTTAGACTAAATGTAGCTAGGACAAAATTTGCAATAGGGTCTTTCTATCGTCAACCAGATACAGATGTAACTATTGCTGAGGCCTTAAGGAATCATGTAAGTAATATAGCTTGTCAATTTCCGGATCATGTAATAATACTAGGAGGTAACTTGATCTTTCCGTATATTGACTGGACTAATTACGTCCATGTTATTGGGGACAGATAAAACGTCCTGTGAAATTATTCTTGACCTTTTCTCAGATCTTCATCTTGAGCAGCTCATCATTGAACCAACATGAACCACAATGATAACGAAAACATTTTAGATATTCTCGTTTCTAATATAATTATTCACGGACATTTCTAGAACCACGGGAATAAGTGAACATAAAGCTGTAATTGCTACAGTAAAATTAACAGCCACACGCAAAAAGAAAAAATCTTTACAGGTTCAAAAAGGCCCCAAAGGAGTGTTTAAAAATGTTTTTGAGGGACAATTACCTTACCTTTATAGAAGCAAGAGGCTCTGCTGAAGAGATGTGGCTTCAATTCATGCGTATAGTCAGGGAAGGTATGGACTTACATATACTGAAAGGGACAATCAGGGATGGGAAGGATCCCCTGTGGTATCCTCCCCTATAGCCTTATCAGCTTCCTGCTATAGTATGTTTTTCTGTGCTTTCCTTATACTTTGAATAAAATTCTCATACCTCATTTATGGATGTAGGGGGTATGTTGAAATGAAGAGGTTTGTGCAAGATAGGAAGGGATGGAGGAATTGCACCAAAAGACTGATGACAATAAAAAAAAACAAAAAAAATTATTATCTGTTTCAAATATACCCATCTTCTACCCAGTTTTTTGGTTCCCTCCTTCCCCACAGTGACAATTTCTCTGAAATATCTCTCCCCTTTTGAAGTGGTACCTACAACCATTTCAATTTTTTTCACTGGTTTACTGAACCCATCCTTCATGATCACTTGGTTCTTCTGTAGCTTAATATCCCACAGAGTTATCATCAGGCTTTGTAAGGAAGATATCCAACATATCTCCTTGTATTCTGTTCTACCATTTGTAAAAGGAATCCTTCCTTTATATGGCATTTGTATTCTCCACTGCCTCAACAGCATCCTCTAACCAAAAAGCACTATCCTACCATGTTGTATCTAGCAGTGAGTTCCTTTGCAGCTTTACTCATACTACCAGTAGTAACCACAAGCAAATTCTCAGTTGTATAACCCACGTTTTTCTCAGTCAGCACCTCCAGGTTTAAATGCCTCACACTGGGTTTAAGGTGGTCAATCATGACAAGGTGCTGCATTAGTTACATCCTGGAGTGCTGTTCCTCTTTTACCACCTCCCTTAAGCCATTCTCTATACTAAGAACCAAATTTCTATATTGCATAATTTAGGAAAATGCAAATAATAGAATACCACAGTGACCATTGCACTTGGTTTGACTGAACATAAACTATAAGAAGAATTGGCTATGTTTTACTTCTGTTACAGATATTTCACACCTGTTGTGTTTTTCTTTCTGTAATAATATTTACTGAGATGTTAATTATTTTACCAGAAAATTTTTATGTTGACACACAACCTTTAATCTGTGTCTATATTTTTGTTTCTCCTGATTTCGTACTTCTTGTTGCTTCCTCCCTCCCCTACTTTTCTCAGTCAAATGTAAAAACTGGATAGTGCTAATTTTACTTTAAATAACCAACATATTTTTAAATTAAATTTGAAGGTTAAATGTCAAAATGTAAGAGGACATATCAAAGGAGTATTACATAGCCAATTCTATTTTTAATCTTCAGTAACAGTTTTGGCGAGAATCTAACTAAAAAGAAGTGAACATTAGATAAATTGATAACTTGAAAGTTAAGATTAAGTGGAAAATAATGTAATAAGTGAATGAAAGAATGAAGAATAAGAAAACAAACCTAGTTACTCTAACATCAGACCTGTATCATTTTTCCACCCTAACAAGGGATCAGCTGTTATAGGAACAAACCACTGTGACTCCAATGTTGAAATCTTCTTATGACAGCTCTCGAATACAAATTCCTCTGAAAAATAGACCAGCTAACCCTATTTTGTATGAAATCACTACATTTCTTCTCACCAAATTATACCAGATCACCTGTACCTTTACTATAAGAACCACACAAAGCTGACTGACAGTTGAAAGGCCCATAGTAATGGCTCTACTGATTGCACAGGGAGCATATTTTTGTCCTTGGCAAGCTAAATTCTCCAGACTTTTTTTTTCCAACCTTCCATACTGTGTCCATAGTTCATCCTTTTCTGGCCCTATGTTCCTTCCTTAGAACTGTGGCTGTTCCTTTCTTTTACATCATATTACCCCACTGTCAGCTCCATAATTCCCTGGAACTCTTCCTGGCTTTCAAAAATAAACTTCATTTCCATGGCACATATGATTCTTTCCAATGATTTCTTTTCCTTCAGTTCCACAATGATGATACCCGAATTGCAACATACCTTCGGCACCCTTGTAGCCCCTTTACCTTGTCAGTTTCTTCTTCACCGTTTGGTAGAAGCACTCATAGACAAAATACTTCTCCCATTGAACACTTGGTTTTATTTTCTATAATTTCAAAGCTGTCTAGGTTTAGTAGAAAGTAAGTTCTATGACACAGTTTCACAGCTATCTGCTGCCAGAGGGTTTTATCCCTGGAGAAACCCCATCTTGTTGGTTTCCAGAGACTTCCCAAGTATATTTAATGTTACTAATAAGTGTTAATGTATGTGTAGATGATTGTGAGGCATTTATATTGTTCATGACAAATAGAGAGGGAAAAAAGATGAAACCTGTTGCATCCCATTCTCTGTTGAAAGGACACCAAGTTCACAGGATTCCTGACAGACAAATGTCCTTACTTTGTATGCACTGTTGAGAGGTTTTGGGAATCAATACAGATTGTTTGGTACAATCTGGTGATTATAAATTGCATGCCATCATCTCTCCTCTCCTGCCAGGCAAGTGACAAATGATAAAAAATAATTTCACTACTAGGCTCAAACTAGCTAACCTTGTGTCAACTATCAGATACCATCACATTGTCTTGGTGAATGAACTTGGGCAACTATGCAAGCACATTTTGTAACAACCATATTTTTTCCTGGAGGAAGAAGACATCATGACTGCACTGATGAAACATCTTTAATCTTTCTGACATGGTTGAGCAGTCTGGTAGCTGGTGTCTCCAAAATTCAGATTGCAATCAGGAATTTTTACAGGCATGGCTTTGTTCATAAGAGTACATTGAGATGTTCTGTGATCTGGATTCCACATTAAACTGTAGGGGCAGCCTCAACACTGGCGGAATCTGCAGCATATCAAATTATAACTTCTTAGAATTTTTATTTTAGTTAATTGTTTGTATAAATTAATCTAGTAATTCACTTGATCTGAACTGTAGTTACAGCTACCACAGTTGCATATTGCCTATAAACATTAATTTTCCTTTGTGTTTTTAGTTAGTTATATACAACAGAATTTATCTGGCTGAACATCTGTGAAAAATATGCAGATTACCAGACATCAAGCTGAAATATTGCTTTGTAAGCCATTGCTTCACTGTTACAGAATGTGAAATTCAGAATGTCTTAAATGTTTTCATACTATACACATTTTTATTCTACATAACTTGGCAAACTCTAACAATTGTATACTATGTTAATTACATCTAGACATTAATACTTTCATTTTTTCAGCTGATGATTATTCTTCCTCTTTCCAGGAGTACTGCTTACCAGTATTCATTTGTAAAGCTGCCATTGTTTACTGCTGTGAGGAACATGCACATACTGATGAAACCAAGCCAACTTTTGCAGGTACCTGTTGAAACTGTTCAGTGTCGTACCAAAACAAGAAATCATTTCCCTCGGCCCAAAGAGACTAAAAGAATCAAGGTACATGGATGGGTAACTCGTATGTCAACACTGAATGGACGTAAGATACTTATGAGACGAATACTCAAAGGAAAACATGTGCTATCTCATTAGTGTCTGTATTGTAGTAAGATATCTTTAATAAAGTTATGTAAATAAATATAATTACAATTGTTTTATGTTTTATTCAAGTTACATTACAGACGCAGCAACTGAATATGGTTGAGGTTCCACCATTAGCTGTCTGCACGACCATAGAAAATAATTTGGCAGTGGTGCTTCAGCACTGATGTTCTGTGCGTCTCCATAATTTTCTATTATTATTTTTCTCAAGTGAATGTGTGTTGGTATCATAAGTTCCTGTTGTGGCTGGAGTTTCAGTGCATCTCTTAGTTCTTTGCTTAACTTCTGCAACGGAGAGAAAATTTCATTTCAGGACGTTTTATCTTTTAATCATGCAAATTCTACAATCAAATTTATTTTACAGATAAATAAAAAGTTTAAGGCATTTAAATTACCTACTTACCCTAAATAATACAACACTAACAGTGAGAAAGATATAAATGATAAGACAAATAATAAGTAAGGGGTAAATAGGAGATTAGGAAAATTGTCACCAGAGCATTTGCTCCATTGCAATTCAGTTTTGTTTAAAAAAAATATATAAGCCAAGCAAAAGGTGTAGCTACACAAATATATTAAATTTTTGGGCATTCCTTTGTTAAGCAAGAGGGATGGTCGTGAGGCAGTATCACTGCAATGATGTAGTTGCATCTGGGATTGTCCTTCCTGCACATTTGTATAAGTGTTTGCATTTTATGTGATGCCATGAATATCGTGAATATTAATTCACTTAAACTATATGTTTTCATGCTTGGTATAAAGTATTGATTCAGTACATTATTAAAAATGAGAGAGAAAGGAGCTATTGCTTGCTAGGATGACAATAATGGTTTTCTAAGACTCCGACTCTTTCAAATTTGTCAGCAGAATATGAAGTTAACAATGCTTAAATCCACTAATGAGCATCACGTTATGGCATTCATTCTAAGGATGACTTGGAGAGGAAGGAAGATATAGTGACACTCTTAATTGTGTGTTCCTATAGAATAAATGTCAAATGACTATACATATAAATACACTTGACAACAGTGGAGCATGCAGATATCAATACTATTATAAATCTATAAGCAAGCTGTGTGTATCATTATTTGAATGGGAACTGTGCAAAAACTACCACAGCAATTTGGATGGCGTTTTCAAATTTTTAGTGCTAATATGTGACATTTCTACCCTACAAGTCATATGGATGCAGAAATCTGTTTTTGCTGAAGAAAGGTACCTACGATAAACATTAACAAGATATGTTTCTTATGGACAAATATTCTGTAATAATATCGTACAAGGAACGTTTTGCTGTTGTTCAAACCACAGCCTGTAGAATTAACTTTTTTTTTTTTTATTATTAAATAGCATTCATAACCCTGATTTTGTAATGTTTTAGCTTTTATCACCATAAAGTTGGAACTAATGTGCTATTGAGTTTTTGACAACAGCAATATGGAACCAATGAAATTAAAAAGTAACTAGGAATTCTAGAACCTCATGTTACACTGCATAAATTATAAAACTAAATCCACCATGTCTTGTGTCATTCTGGTTCAGGCTGCATTTCAACCTAACCACAAACTGTTCCAAAATTAAAGCTTCTGTCACATATGCATACATTCGTTGTATGGCATTCGAATCTTGACCTATTAGGACGTGGCTGAAACAATAACATTAGTAATATGGTGTCACTAAAAGCAAAATAAATTGGCTGCATTTAAAACCAATCAAAACTTCACCAACTACATGTGCATTAAAACATTCACTGTTTCACGGTCAAAATTTGGCCCACTGGTACTACTTATATGCAACTGAAATAATGACACTGATGCCTTTCCAAGTTGATATTTTAATATTATCCGTGGCACTGCTATGGGCACCCAAATGGCCCCTTCCTATGCCAATTTGTTCCTTAGTCGTCTAGAGGAACGTTTCCTGAACCACATCAAACCAACTAATCTACAGCAATATCTGCATTTAGACAGTTGCCACCCACTCCATACCAAATGTTCTCTCCCTACAGCCTTGCTATCCATGGACAAATGTATCTGTTCTGATGCTGAATCCCTCTCCAGTATTCCCAGAACCAATCCCAAGCACTTATTTCCCACTCCAACCCAGCAGGTCTTGTACATAAACAAATCACGCATGCACTCACCCACCCTCCACCTAACCACTCCCGCCCGGCACCTCTAAAATCCAACCATAGCCCTGTCATTGTCACCCAGTTCTCACCTGGCCTCGAATCCATAAATCGAATCCTATAACGGGCATGACTTCCTTCCCCCTTTCCAGAAATGCGCACTCTCTTGCCAAAAATTGACCACCTAACCTCAAAAATATCTTGGTTCACAAATACCCTCCATCTGACTCTCCAAAAACACCGTATGGATCTTTTCCTTCTAATGGACCCCACTGCAAAACCTGCAACATGCATCCCCCCACTACTACATATTGCAACCTGTCTCAGGGGAAACCTTCCCCATCACTGGATATGCCACATGCTCCAAATGAGCATCATATAACACCTAACATGCCGAAATTGCACTAGTTCCTATAAAGGCCTTACTACACAACTTTCAACCAAAAAATGGCCACAGACAAACAGTCCACACCCACAATTATATCTTCCAACACCCACAATACCACAATTCCAACAACCTCAATGACTGTTTCACCATGAGAGCAGAATTTTCCCCGAAACCACCACCGCTTCAGAACTTCGGAGATGGGAACTTGAATACCAAAATATCCTAGATACCAGACACCCACCTGGCCTCAACCACCAATAAAATTCCTTTCTTTGACGCATCACTCATTATTATTAGTATAATCATTATTGTCATTTAACTAGCTACAACTTTTTTTCAAATTTTATCTGTCAATATTTATTTGCCTAATTTTTGTTTCAACATTCTGTACCCTTTTGGTATATTACTAATTCTATCACCATCTGTGATATACAGCTCAGTCCCCCCGCCATATCGATAATACACTCAGCCAAGTAAGAAATTTCGGCATGTGCACACCTCCCGAACCACATGACTAATTTTCTTCAGCATGAATAAGGTGTAAAACCAAAATATGTGTATTCTTGTGTTCGTCATATATTTTCTTCATCTGTCGCTGCCTTCAACTTTGGTGAGTGATGAGTCATTTTCCCTTTCTTGTAATTTTTTAAGTTAATATTTGGTAATAGAATAAAATTGGTAAAAAATTTCTCCAGGGAATTCTACACACTACAATTTGACAATTGATTCTTATAGAAATCAATGAAAAAAAATCGGAATAAATTTTTTTTTTTTTGATATCTAACTTAGCTTTCGAGATATCCTTGACTGAAATGTGATTTGGTTAGGCTGATATGCAGCCTGGACCAGAAGGGGAAATTGGCAGTGCCATAGCTTTTAAATTTCCCACACCCTTTTTGGGGAAATACTTTTGTAGAAAAAGTGTATATAAAACAAAGAAATGTACCTTAGACGTGATGCGACAGAAAAGTTGCAGAACAGAAACTCGACAATCTCTAGTGATATTATTCACGTCAAAGACAGTATCTGCGTTCTGTAACAACGATGGCAAGTTTTCAAGATGCAAGCATATGAATAAATTCTTCAGATGCAGTTAATAACAAATTTTCATCTATCCATATTCTGAATTATTTTACATGATCAGTATACATTTTGTAGTTTTAAGGTACACATTAGTTTTCTTTGATAGTTAAAGCTCGCTTGATTTTTGGTCGTAATACACTGGTTGTACCAGAAGAAAACTTCCCTTGGTGCTGCAATTTGATGATGCATTTTTATGTAATTTGATGAGATGTTTCGACACTTCGCTTATTTCTGTAGATATCATAAGACATATACATTGTATGGTTAGGTCAAAATGCGGCCTGTACCAGAAGAAATAATTTCTGTGGCAATGCAATTTTATGATGCCTTCTTATGTTACAAGGCGAGACATTTTGAGATTTCACTTAGTATATCATGTGTCAAAGGTTTTGTTGATTGGTTAAAATGCAGCCAGGAGCAGAAGAAAAATTTCCTTTGTTCCTTTAATTTGATGATGCGTTCTTATGCAAGTATATGAGACATTTAGTTTTAGAGATACACTATGTAGATGGTGATGTGATTATGGTGTGACCTTTGTGCCATGAATTTAGGAACATTTTGACTTCAAATATCTAGAAAACTAAGCTAGATATTGAAAGACTTTGTTCTTCACATTAATATTATCTTTGGCATGAATAATGTGTTGTTCTGTACTATCAATTCTGTGTCGCATTGTAACCTTTCTGTCACATCATGTCTAAGCTACATTTATTTTTGATTTCATATACTCTTTTTCTATAGAAGTATGTACTAAAAATGGGTATGGCAAATTTTAAAGGCATAGCTCTTCAAATTTCCCTTCTGGTCCAGGTAGCATATCAGCCAATATATCTTGAGAATCAAGTGAAATATCAAGAAATTTTATTCTTTACTTTCAATTTGTTTCATCTAGTTCTATATGAATCCATCAACAGATTGTGGTGTCAAGGTAAATGATAGGGTTACCAATTTCTACACATACCAGAGCACACGTGTCAAAAGTAGTGGGTAAATGATAGTTCAAATATAAACAAGGAAAGACTCGGTGGCCAATGCATAAATTTGCAGTAGGATGAAACAAGAACTTTACCAGAAGATGGCGACGAAGAATTGACTTGTTTGTAGCAATTGTTTATTTTTCAACTGAAATAGCTACATAGCAAAACATTTCTAATGTCTTAAGGAATGATGAAATGTTTCCATAATAGAAACAAAGTTAGTGTCTTGTTTTGTCTGAAATATTATTGTGTTTAATTACTTTCTAATACATTCAAATAAAAAAATTCCTAGCATTTACAGAAAAAAATTTTTTCTTTTGTAACTAACTAACTATTTTTACCATGAAACTACTACGCTGTCATAGCAGGGGAAGGGGTGATCCTTCCACCTGGTGGATAGGGGGGTCCTCACCAGTTAACTTGAGCGAAATAAAATAGCTCTCATGGACCAAACACAGCAAGACACCAGCTGCCCATAGGATGAGAGTGAATCAATAAAAAGATACATTTGCCCCATGTGTTTCATACCACCAGCAAAAATCAACCATAATTTAGTATGATGGAAACACAAGCAAAGAGCTACTACCTCAGGCCTGAGCTGAAGATATCAACGGCGAACCCGGTCATTCAGATTCTGGGGGGACTAGGGCATCATACAGGGAAGGACCGGAGCTTCTCAAACCCAAAAATAATGCAGTTTATTGGTACACTCATGTTCAGACATTGACCAAAACAGGGATATTCAAGGTACTGACAGATACCTATGACAGGTTTAGGATCCTCATACTAGCACCGAGTGGGGCGGTGTAACGGTAAGCATTCTCGCCTCGCATTCGGGAGGACGGCGGTTCGAATCCCCGTCCGGGCATCCAGATTTGGGTTTTCCATGGTTTCCCCAAATCACTCCAGGCAAATGCCAAGATGCTTCCTTCAAAAGGCCATGGCCGAATTCCTTCCCATTCCTTGCCCCCCATCCTTTCCCGTCTCTAAAGACCTCGATGTTAAAAAGAGACGTAAAGCAGTTACCAAAAAAAAAAAAAAAAAAAAAAAAACCTCATACTAGTAGTTCAAGAAACAAGGTTCTGCAATTTCAATCACTTTGACTCAGATGAATATTGCATCTATAAGGGAAAACCCACAGCTAAATTACCTAATAGTAAATTATGAGTATCCAGAACTCGGTTGTAGACTTCTCGTCACCCTCGGAACGTCTCTCTCTGCTCACAGTAAAATGTGCAAACAAGGCCCACACACTGGTGAATGCACATGCTCCAGTCAACAATAAACCCAACAAAAACAAAAAGTTCTCATCACAAATAGAAAGAGTACTTGCCAAAATCCTTCAACACCATGTGAAGATCCTCCTTGGAGCCTTTAACATGCATAATAGGGGATTTTACAGTACACAGAAAGACAAATGCCAATGGACAGTGCCTAATTCAACATCTGTGAAATGGCCGATTTCGAGTTAACGTCCACACACTTTAAGAAGCCCCCTCATAAGATGACCTCTTGGAAATCAACAACATAGGTGAATTCCAGATTGATTATGTAGTGATTAGTGGAAATTTCTCTCCAGAAATTATGAATGTGAGAGTACGAAAGGGTTATATAGAGTCCAACCACTACCTATCTCAAATCCAAGTTTGTTTCAGACCCAATCAGAAACGATATTAAAAGCCCAAAAACCTGGACATTGATCCTGAATACTTACAAGAACAGGCACAGGAATTCACACAATCGCTACAGACAAACACACAGACATGGAACAAACTTCTTAATACCATTCAAGAATCAGTAAGGAAACTTGGCCAGCCTCCACAGAGATGGTAGACATCAGAGTGCAAATAAAGTCCCGGATTCACGTATCAATACCTGGAAGAATTAGCAGAGCCACTCAACACCAGATAATTGACAGATTTTTTTTGAAATGCAGAAAAGAACATCCAAAATAATCATATGAGTCAATCATATGTACCACATCAAAAGATTAGTGGAAAACGACAATGACTTCAAAGGAAAAAACACAAGAAATTTGTTCAAAACTTTCCGGGTCTCCTAGTTTCTGCTTCCTGACCTGATGGTATGCTTGAAACCAACACAAAGGACACTAGTGACATTCTGAAGCAGTACAACTGTGAACCGCCTACAGAGAAACTCGTTTCCAGATACCCTACCCAGACCACAACTCAGCCCCACCAACACGGGTAAGATCTGAAATGTCATACTTCAGTTGAAAAATAACAAAGCACCATATATCATGTACATGGTATCACTGACCAGATTGGGAAACTGTTAAAGCGGGTGGAGATGTGAATCGTGTATAAAGCTCACTGCAAACTTGGCCAGTTATTAAACAAGACAGATTACACCACACCACCTTACTGGTGATTATGAAATCCTCTGCAGCTGTGGCAGTGATTATATCAGCGAGACAGGCCGCACTGTGCAGAGAGACGTAAGGACGGAAACTGCTATACCGGGGTAAGTATAGGTTTAGGTACCTTAACTGAATGTTTACCTTGTAGAAAAATGTTCTCTGAATTTGCATCTATAATTTTAAATTGACCATGTTGCCACCCGGATATCAACTGTAAAGTTTAACGGCCGCCACAAAGTTTTTTTGACCAAAAGCTGAGGAAAGGTTTCAGTCTACCACGAGAAGACATAAAAATTCACTTGAAGAAAAATTTGAAGTTTATTTTCAAAGTCACATTTTAAAATTTTGCATTTACAGTTGAATCAGAAAATCGAACTAAACTTTTCCAAAAGATTGTAGATTATGGAGAGAAGAATTCGCCGACAGACCCCTTTTGAAAATTTATAAGTTCATTATTGTTGTTAACACAAGACTCTTGTAAAGAAAATTGCCATGGCCGCCACACGCTCTAGCTTGGCTTGACGGTTTCCGGCTATTACTTGGCCTAAGTGACACACACCCACACAGGTCTACTATACGCAACGTTCCCGGAATAAAGGCGAAAGATAAAGACAAAACAATAAAGACAGCCAGACGGTCTGAGCAGCTAGCTTTATACCCTCAGCCAGATGATCTATGTGTTCTAATGCTTTCCAAAAATAGTGTGAAAAGGTGTAATTATAGAATGTGTTATAAAATTAACTGTGTTTAGTCTGGTCTTCAAGGTTTATAAAAAGTGTTTAATGAAAATTCTCAAATGATTAGCTTTCTTGTAAATGAATTTAGTTTTGAGGCGCATTGTTAAAAAATTTCTGAAAATTCATTAGTGATTCCCCGGGATGTGTGTTAATTTGAACACTTTTTAGGTGACCCTGTTGAATACAAATGATCG